>JAJOZX010002187.1:362500-537500 GCA_023014485.1 Bathynomus jamesi
GTCAAAAGCCTGCCTTTGTCACTGTGGAAAATGTGAACACTTCAGCCAAACTCGGCCTCCAGTTTGCGGCGCATGTGCTTCTTTGTGTAAGCTTTTATTTCAGAAACACCTTGTGCATACATGTAAAACGTCAACATTTCTGAAAGGTCGGTCATTCCGTGCGACATGTAAATTACAAATTAATTCTTCCCTGACGTAGTCAAACAACATGTCAAAGGCGATTGACTCAGCCATTGCATATGCTTCAGAATCCCCATGTTCCTCACACCATCACTGCTAGTTCTTCGTTCTGGCATAAGCCTTGTGTAGGAGATGTAACAAGATTTATGATAGTGAACTTCGACGGCCACAATATCAAGCGAGGTTAGAGGCAATATCATTTTGTCCAACTTCATTTTTTTCTCTGTCTGCTCCATAGTCACGTCACCTGTCTCTGTTGTTTCTCGAATAGTGCTGTCTGCTCGCAAGTCAACACACTGGATTAGTTTTTCACGGGTGCGACTTCTTTTTATGTATTTGTTGCCTTTTTCACATAAAAAATACACTTTGCAAGATACACAATGGATTTGCTATACTCAACCAGCCTTTAGGTCCGTCTGACTTCTGGATTAGGGTCACATGTTCCTGCGCATGCACTTTTTTCTGCTTGAAGCTTCTCCAATGCATTTTTATGTGTGAAGTTATTACATTTTCGTTCGTACAGTATGTCGGGAACGTCCTGGATATCAGGTTCATATTGGAGTAACAGAGCAACGTATCGTACTTTTGCTGCGTCCAAGAGTATTTGTCAAGATGCGATGTCCTTTGGATTTGGTCAGATCGCATACTGACTGGTACAAGCTGATCGCAAATTATGCATACTCCTTCCAGTTTCAACTTTGACCCTTTTAGCTGGAACTGTAAGCTTGGGTTCATACTCACTATCCACTGAATTCATGGTGACGAAATCAAATCAATGACACCCGAAATAGAAAGAGTTAATTTATAGCAAGCATCATATTATTAAAGAAAGAAAGACACCACACCACTACAACAAGAAAACGCAGTAGGTAGGATATTAAATTTTGTGAGATGCGAGTGTGAGATTCATCAAACAGCAGTACATAAAACAAGGAGGTGGACAGCCAGTATTTGAAATTATGAAATGAAAATGAAAAGGTTTATTGGCAGCCTATAAAGGATAGAAATATATACAGTTCATTAGAAATAATACAGTAATGTCGAGGTTAAGTGAAGCTACAGACAGACGTTTTCGTACCAAGAATTCCATAGCTTAGGCCTTAGAGGATAAACGGCAGGACTAATGGATAGCTTGATAATCGGGTTGGTTGATTTTTTAATTCTTTGCATTAGACTGTATTGAGCGCGTATTGTTACCTCCGGGAAGCTCGGGACATTGCGGGTAGCAAACATTTGCGAAGCTGAGCATCTCGGGGGGTAATTTATGTAAGAGTCTAAAAGACCTGTTGTACAGCAAATTTAGGGTTCCACCAGAACCTTTTTTATAATTCACCTAGAGTTGCTGTCCGTATATATTACTGCAGAAAGTATGAAAGAGTGTATTTAGCTTCACTTGTACTGTTGTACAGAACCGAAAGTTCCTTATACTCATATTCGCTTTAGCACAAAGGCTTCGAAATTGTTTTCTTAATCCGAGTCATCACTCAAGGAGCTGGTGATAGTTTGACCCAAATACTTAAACTCTTGTACTTCCTCAATTACTTCACCATTCATTTTAAACCTAATATCAGCTGGCTGATTACAACTTTCAGGATGAAAATGCATAACCTTAGTTTTTGTAACATTAAAAAAAATATCATGTTTCTGCAAATACACTTCGCAGACTTTTTTTTAGTAGCCGATCCAAACCTTTAACAGAGGGACTTATTAACACTGATTATTTTGTAACCATAGTTATAACTTATAACTTATGATGTGATATAATATATAACATCATTTAGTGAATAAAACACTTGCATTTTTTTTTAAACTTCACAAACTACTCTAAACTACTCTAAAGTTAACTACTCCAAACCCCCTCCGCAGTGACTAGGTCGTTGCACCAAACGGTCCGCCTTTCTACAATTTCGATCCCCCATCCCTTTTTGGGAAGTCCTGGCTACGGGACTGTAATAATAATAATAATACCTGTTTCAAAAGGTATTATTATTATTATTATTATTATTATTGTCATTAATAATAAAGTTTAGAAAATTTCTAAATTAAAGTAGTTAATACATCTGCGTTGTCTACCTTTCCCCTAATTGTACTGACAATCCAAAATTCTTTGACTACCTCTCTTCCAAAGTAGAATACTCTACATTATATCGCACTCTCCTTTTGCTGAACTCTCCATTTTAGGTGATTTCAATGTTCACCACCACCTTTGGCTTTCCTCCCATTTCACTAACATTCCTCGTGAACTTGCTTACAACTTTTCTATCCTGAATGACCTAGAGCAGATTGTACAGCACCCTCCTCGTATCCCCGATCGCTTCGGAGATAGGACCAACATTCTCCATTTATTTATTACCTCTCATCCTTCTTCTTAACACTGTCAAACGCTTTTCTTCGTTGGCTCCTCCGACCACAATCTTATATCTGTTTCCTGTCCTATTACTCCAATTTGGCCTTTGGATCCTCCCAAGAGGAGACGCCTTTGGCATTTTGGCGCCGCTGACTGGGAGGCCTTTAAGCAGTACTTCTGTGATTTCCCATGGGATGATTACTGCGTCCGTGGCCGGGGCCCTTCCGAGTGGGCTGAAGGCATCACGTTTAGCAGTCGAACGTATTAACCACTCGGCCACCCAGGGTACCCATTTATCTACCAACCTATTTTACTGGAAAGATAAACAGTTGGGTAAGCTGCGCGCTGTGTGCTGCGAACCCGGGGCCGGTGGATTCGCAGTAAGCGATGCTAACCACTTCACTACCGAGGCGCATTATATATACATGTGTGTCAACTAGAAGGGATTCAAAGAAGCAAGATCAATGGATGCAAACATCTAAATTACTGGAAAAGGTTACGTGAATTAAATTTTTTATGGTCGCTGGAAAGAAGAAGCGACACAATTATTTATTTACACATGGAGGAACTACTTCCTGTCACTCCCTAATCTCACTTTGAACCCTATAACTACTCAAACAACAGAGGAAATAGACAGGAAACATCTTCAACCCTGAAAGAAAATAACTTTGTTGTCAGACAGAGGGTCAGCTGCCCAAAGACCTACGCAACACGAATGAGTTGTACTGTAGTTGTGGAAGCATTCAAAACAAGAGTAGACACCTGCCTGGCTCAGATCAATTCCAAATGAGCCAAGTGTACTTGCTATGTGAAATGGAGAGCTCAAGAAACCAAACTCTCTACTTCAACAGGCCAACTCGAGAGGTAGGTAGGGCAGCAAGCTCTGTGAAATGAAGAATCATCGCACGAAACAGTTATTTGAAACTAAGAGTGAACATGATAACAGCAACTCATAAGGAACGGTGCTGAGAAAGTTTTTAGTCATTCAAAAGAATAGACAACATAAACTAAAGACAAAAATAAAGCTCACTTACGTTGAAGTATTCATTGCTAATATTAGCTTGGGTCATTAATGTAAGTTATTTCAATATTTTAGGGATATTTGGATTATATACAGTACATATTTATGATTAGAGGTTATAGGGCCCCTCTGATTCGGACGAATCAGTGATCCCTGAAAACAAACCTTAGCCTATATATTCCATAGGAAGTTTATTTTTTTACATTTAATACAGGTTAAAATGATTACAGTATGTTGTGTGTTTGAATAATATAACGAAAGAGCGCTGAAACCATTTATTGAAAAATCAATAATACGAACAACATACGAAACTTAAAGTCTTATACAAATGTTTACCATTAAAATCCGAATCGTTTTCATAGAAAACTATTTTGAAGGGTAATTATTATAAATTCCATACGTAGTTAAGTTTTTTTTTTGTTTTGTTTTTCTCCCTAAATTGAGTGTTCTCGAAATTCAAATTCAAATTGAAATTCAAGAAATCTTTATTCAGAAAAGAATAACAGTGAGAAAGTTTTACAATTTTTAGATATTTGTTATGACATTATAGAATACAGGCCCATCGGAAGCACTTTAACACTGGTAAGGTCAATTTGGGAAAATATTAAAATATGATCATCAGATTAATTCTATTAATTGTGATAGGCATGATCTACCTGAACGGAATCCATGCTGATTTTCTTTGAAATCTTTCCAGTGTCTCCAAGAAATCATAAACTTTCTCTCTAACTATTCTTTCAAATACTTTGGTGAGGTGGGGTATCAATGACACTGTTCTATAGTTCTCCGTTTGAGAACGCCCTCCTTTATATATAGGGACAATGTTTGCTCCTTTCAAGATGCTCGATATTTCCCCAGTGTCTAGGAGTCTTCTCCATATCCAGTATAAAGATGTAGCTAATTCGTTCTTACAGCTTTTAATGAATAATGCATTCCAATTGTCCGAATCTTCAGCTGAATGTGGTTTCATTTGCCCTTAGCTCTTGCTACATCTGGGTAAAATCAAAGTCTGTTATAAACCTTCCTTGCAATTTCTCTTCAAAGAATGCAACTACGTCAGGTTTCGTTTTGTCACTTTTTGGCAAAGGTGGGCAGTTGCGGCGCAACTTGCGGCGCAACATTTTTGGTTGCGCTTGCGCTTGCGGCGCAACTTTTTGAAAAGGGTTGCGCTTGCGCGTGCGGCGCAACTATTTCAGCAGAGTTGCGGTTGCGGCTGCGGCGCTACAAAAATCGTTGCGCGTGCCCACCACTGGGATATACGTTAAATGCAAAGGTGGGCAGTTGCGTTGCGGCGCAACTTGCGACGCAACATTTTTGGTTGCGCTTGCGCTTGCGGCGCAACTTTTTGAAAAGGGTTGCGCTTGCGCGTGCGGCGCAACTATTTCAGCAGAGTTGCGGTTGCGGTTGCGGCGCTACAAAAATCGTTGCGCGTGCCCACCACTGCTTTTTGGGTACTGAAAGCTGATTCATACTGGGCCCTCAATGTTTCAGATATTTCTTTTGAATCGTCGGCTAATTCATTATCTCTTCCTTAAGAGCATGAATAACGGTGCGCGTTTTTGTTTTCTTTTTCGCATAGCAATAGAAGTATTTTGGATTTTCTTTTATATATATAATATATATATATATATATATATATAGTACTGTAGTGCCAACAGTAAGTCACATTTTTTGCAAATTAAATCGAACTTTGTAAACAAGTCGGATTTCTTGTACCATCTACTTTTTGAGTTTTACCTTTTTTGAGGATGGGTTATGTTGGGTTAACTTAACCTAACTTAACGTGTAAGGGATGAGGAAGCAAAAGGACGATTTATTTGACTTCGTGTTTTTTAATTAAAACCCTAACGCGGAAGAAATTCGAAAAAATCATTGTATATGGTAAAGAAAAAGGTTTCTCTAAACTTTCTTATAGAACCCCCCCTACTCCCACCCCTCCTCCAACTAACTTAACACAAGGGAAAGTGATTAACATGTTGAAAATATAAAATATGTAACTTGTTCGACCTACTGGGCAAAAATGGTCACGGTCGAAACTTTACACAAATGTTTCACCAAATGTTTTCTTTATGCAGTAAGGAGGAAGGAACCAAGACCAAGTGCCTGTAAAATTGCCCCCACTAGATAAGAAGGGGCCAACCAAAATCAAGGGCTTCGAGGTTTACAATGCCTTTTTTTTATATTACAATAAATTTCGTTTGATTGTAATGTTAATATATATATATATATCAGTGGCGACTCGTGACATTTTTGTTCAGGCATGCAATGTTATGGAATGGAAGAAAAACATCCGCCTAACCCTCTTGCCCAAACTTTGCATATTGTTTACATAGAACTTAGCAAGTTAAAGGTGTTTTACAAACTTTTGGGGACCTCTTTGAAGGAAAGTTCATTTAATGTTAGGCTTAAATATGCGAACAAAAAATTAGACATATTTATATATAGTAGTTACCGAATTGATCTAAAGAAAAAGATACAAATTTAAAATTTACCTTAATAATTGTGAAGCATTATTTGAATTGAAATTCTGCTCTCCTAGTTTTCCTGCAAAATTCTTCGATGACCAAATTGTAAAAGTACTCTCGATTCTCCATAAGCTTCTTGAGGAAATTTTTTTCAATTGAAATTAAGGCAAGATTAGATAGCCTTTCTTCACTTTGGGAATTCCGTAAATAACTTTTAATTCTTTTAAGCGCAGAAAATGATCGCTCAACACTTGCTGTCGATATTGGTATAGTTAGAATCAAATTCGTCAATTTATATATTTCCTTAAGACCTTTGTGCATTTCGCTTTCCAGTAGATATTTTAGGAGCTCAGCAACATTCTTTTTGGCAAAAGATTTGTGCGAATATAAAACACACAATTCAGAACGGAGACGAGGAAACTCAAAAAATGAATTGTAGCTTCTTTTCAACGATTCAAAAGCTCTCTCTGGGAAAGTAACATCATAGAACTCAAATTTTTTGCAATCTAAAAGCTCAATGAATTCCAATTTTTCCATTGAACTGAAACGCTCTTTCATTTGAAGAAGTACAGTGCCCGCGAAAAG
This sequence comes from Bathynomus jamesi, assembly GCA_023014485.1. Lineage (NCBI taxonomy): Eukaryota > Metazoa > Arthropoda > Malacostraca > Isopoda > Cirolanidae > Bathynomus > Bathynomus jamesi. The sequence goes on from JAJOZX010002187.1 coordinate 369,099, forward strand.
TATCCGATCACCCTTAAAATTTGTATTTTTTACATAAAAAACAATGTTTAAATGTATACTAACCTTATATTAGTATTTTGTCATCTGTCCTTTGGTTTGGATGACTTGTTCTAGACGTTTTGGCATGGATTTAATCAAGTTTTGACAAACTTCCACTGATATTTCCTTGCACCATACCTTTTTGATGGCCTCTTGTAATTTTTCGACTGAGCCAGTGTCGTGGCATTCAACCTTATTTTTTATATTAGCCACAGATTTTCTATCGGATTGAGATCTGGACTATTACCAGGCCAATCCAAAATATCAAATTTTTGTCAGTAATCCATTTTGTCACTATTTTGGCCCTGTGACATGGTGCACCATCATGCATGTATGTTTTTGTCCTTTGGATTGCCATTGCCATTGGAAGTTTATCCTGTAGCATTGCTAAATACCGTGCACCATTCATAGTTGTGTTCTTCGGAAGAAAATATAAGTTTCCACGCCCATAGTAACCGAAACAACCCCAAACCATCACACTTGGAGGGTGTTTCATTGTCTTTAGGGTGTATTTAGGGTCCATCCTATTTGAGCCAATAGGCCGGTGAACCTTTTTTGGACAACTTCTGAATGTCAAAAATGTCGACTCATCGCTAAATAAAACCTTCTTCCAGTCATCAACAGTCCAATGAATGTATTTTTTTACAAAATGCGACACGTTTTTTACGCATTTTTTCATTAATGAACGGTTTCTTAGCAGCATGGCGAGATGGTAATCCGAGTTCTTTTTGGAGCCGCTCCTTGATAGTTCGTTCAGAAACACCAGATAACAAATTATTCATATTAAATTTTATTTCTTTCGCAGTTATTGTTGGGTTTTTCAATACTAAACGTTTCATAAGTTTGTCTGTTCGCGAATTTGTTTTTCTCGGTCTGCCAGATCGTTTTTTAGGGACTGGCGTGGTTAGGCCACCATTGTTCTCAGCCCGTGAAACCCATAAATTAACGGTACTTGGGATATGTTTAATTCCTTAGCTATCTGTCTCTGTGATTTCCCACATGCATGCAAAGCAACAATAGCACCTCGACAATCACTCTTAAGTTGTTTTTTAGCACACATTATATATAAATTTTATTTACACCACTTTCTGTAAAAAAAAAAAAATATCAAGAAATTTACACAAACAGTGAAATCTGACAAATTTGAGACACAGCCACCCGCAACGAAGGCTACCAGAACACTAATTTGAGAATGCGTTGGATAGCTCTCATATCAACGAGCAACCTCAAAGTTACCAGATGTCGCTAGAACAAATAGAAAGTGAATTACGTGTCTCTGAATATCAAGGGAAAATATTGTATTTTCTTGAGTGATCGGATACTTTTCGCGGGCACTGTATATTATCGAATATTTCATGAAATAGTTGACTATACTTCTCTTGTGGAGAAAGACTCTGTTTCCTTTTACATACAGGTTCACCACATCTTTCTGTTATCAAGTCCCACATATCTGCAAATTTTGTATCCCTTATTTGTTTGATTTTTTTCATAGTGCTTTCAACGGTGATTGAGCTATACACAATATCCATAGATTTTGTTTGCAGCACATTAAATAGATATTCAGTAAAAGGAAAAATTGAAGAAAATACTTCTAATAAAAAATTAAAATCGAAAGTATCGATACCAGCAAGCAATCCGCGTGCACTATTTTTTGTTTTTTCATCAAATTTCTTTGGTTTTCAAGAATGCTTTTTAAAAGATCTATTATATCTTCTTTATTTTCCTTAACTCTTTCAACTAGACGAGATGAATAGTTCCACCGCGTTGGAGCCAGTTTAGGGAAACGCTTTCCAACAACTTTGTCAAGCATTGAAGTTCGCTTAGTTGAACTGCTGAAAAATGATGACAAACTTCCTAATACTGAAAAAAAATTATTACATTCGGAAATTTCAGCGACAGCTTGGGATAAAACAAGGTTAAGTTTATGGGCGTAGCAGTGAAGAAAAATAGCCTCTGGTACAGTTTCTCTAATCTTTGTTTGTACTCCATTAAGATCGCTCCCCATAACAGCAGCACCGTCGTAGGTTTGAGCAACTAATTTTTTCAAACAGCCCAGTTCACCTAGTTGCCTTATAGATAAATCAGAAATCGCTCCTGCACTTCTATCATTGCTGACGTAATTGAATTTTATAAATCGTTCACAAATCTCTCCATGTTTATTAACATAACGAACAACAGTAGAGAGTTGAGAAAAACAGCTGACATCAGATGTTTCATCTAATAAAATCGCCACATACATGCAGTCGATAAGCTCACGTTTTATTTGTTCTAACATAACTGCACTAATAGATTGAATTATGTCATTCTGAATAGCAGATGATGTTCCCTTAAAAACAGTCGCAGTTTTTAAATGGTTTTGAAGCTTTTCATCGAATTCTCCCATACAAAATACCAATTCAATATAGTTACCCCTATTGTCAGCGTTTTCTTCTTCATTGTGACCGCGAAATGCTAATTCTTGCATACCTAAAAAACATGTTATCCTAATCAAACGTTTCAAAATTTCTCGATTCTTATTAACTTCTTCGTTATGTCTGGAAATGGCAACTGATTTCTGCTTGTCGAGTATTAAATCAATTCTTTCTGACTTTCCAAATGTTTTAAGATCAACAAATGCATTTATGTGAGCAAGAGATTTTTCATGGCGAGAAATTGCAGTATGTAAATTGTTTAAATCGTCGTATCCACGACTAACAGAATTCCACACAGAGTTATCTCTTGAAAATAGGAAACACGACCAACAGTACAATTTGTTATTTGAAATATTTCCACATAACCAGGGAACATCATCATACAGCTTAGGATTAAATTTCCTAGTGAAGCCTTTATTTTCTTTGCTTAAATTCAAATGTGGAATCAGTCTGCCATTATTCAATATGCGCTTTTAAAATCTCATCAAAAGAGAGTGAGTAAAATCTTCTAGTCTTCAATTGATTAAACACATCGTCAGTCATTATGGGCACTACAATGCTATAATTTATTTAACTGATTAATTATCCAAAATAACTAAAGCACAAAAGGGAACACCGAACACAAGTGGATGCTTGCGGCTGTGGTACTGGAAAGAAGCCTTGTCAGAATTGCCAGATGTTACTTTTTGGTGAATGCACCTATAAAACTGAATGCATGCCGTATTATTTTCATTAATTAAAAAAAATCAGAAAAAAGCTTTTTAATTATTTTTAGTAAAAATATTAAGTAAATTTTCTAAGCATATTTTAAAACATATTGCCTTTTGAATTTAGCTATGAGGCTCAAAAAAAATATCTTATGGATAGTGAGAAGTCTCCTTAAAAAATTGCCCAAGGCAAGGCGGTGTAAACAAAATCATGTCTTATTTCACTAGACAATTAAGAACATTTTTCTGTACCCAGACTGAATTAGTGAATGCTTTAGCTACAAGTATTTCGATCTGTGTACAGAAAAATGTTCTTAATTGTCTAATGAAATAAGACATAATTTTGTTTACACCGCCCAATAGCCAGTACATGCGTGATTGAAGCCTTAGACTATTTTTAGTTTCTGAAAATTATTTTTGTCAATTATAATCCTTACTTAGATCTGAAAAGAGAACATATTTAACACATGCATTGCATGCGTTGCATTCATTAAGAAATCGCCACTGATATATATATATATATATATATATATATATATATATATATATATATATATATGTATTGATCAGTTCTTCATTTCCTTAAATCTGTAGTGTTAACTTTGTACTATAATATTGTTAATTGAGTTAATGACAGCTTGGATCGACGTCATCAGGTCTTTTCAGATCACGTCAATTGATTGTCAATAACGAAAGTGATAAAAGGTTTCGTTTCGTTTTCATTTATTTAACAAATCAAAAGAAGAAAGTTTCATAGCGGATATGGTATTTAAGTGTGACATAATGAGCTACTATTTACCACATCATATGGAATTTTTGGATTTGGGGAAAGGGGGAAGATATCCAAAGTTGTAAACAAGCTCCCTCCCCTCCCACCGGATCTTATTCCCTTGCAGTACGGGTGCTAATTCCATCAGCGGTCGGATCTGCATGCCGTTTGCTTGATTGCTTATCTCGTGGTGGCTTCGTTAGGTCTATATTTATGATTTCATTAATAGACACAATAAGAGCTTTGAATATACGAACGAGTCTGAAATTATTTGAAGGAGATGCCTGAGGCTACAATTATGCACAGAACTAATTAACGGAGGAGCGTATTTTATTTACCCTCCGAAATGTCTTAAAAGCGGCTACATGACAGATGGCGTGGATATAAAATCAATACTAAACTAAGATCTGAATTAGCCGTAAAAGCTATACATCCTTTTCCCATTATGCCAAATAATGTACCAGTCATTTTGCTGCCCCGTATGAATTGTTTGGTAATTTAATATATATATATATATATATATGTGTGTGTGTGTGTGTGTTTGTGTGTGTGTGTGCCCAAATGGGTTGAGAGAGAGAGAGAGAGAGAGAGAAATATTTCTAATCTACGTGTGAGTTTTTCGCTTTGCATCGCATCGTAGAACATAAAGGCAATATATTTAAACTGTGTATGTGTGTGTGTGTGTGTGTGTGTTTGTGTTTTAAAATTTGTAAAGTGCTCAGCATGTTACTGTATAGCTGATTTTTGCTCCTCAGAAAAAAGAACGAGTTTTCGAATAAACTTTGAATGACTCGCTAGTCAATTATGTTGATTTTCTTGAGCGTTAAGACCGTTACTATGGCTTTGTCTGTCCACCGAAATCGCTTTTAAATAGCTAGTGCCGTTAATTTCCTCTCTAAATATAAATTTGCTAATATTAAGAAAGAAGATCTCTGTCTGTCTGTCTCTCTCTCTCTCTCTCTCTCTCTCTCTCTCTCTCTCTCTCTCTCTATATATATATATATATATATATATATATATATATGTGTGTGTGTGTGTGTGTGTGTATGTATGTATGTAAGAAGGACTGAAAAGCACCTGTTCTAAATTTACCTGCATGCCAGAATTTCTATCACAATGCGGCTCCCTTGGGATACAAAGACAATAGAGCCGCGTATTTTGAGATATTCATCTTTATTAGGTCCATAAAGCATAAACTTTTCGAGTTGTTGTGTGTGTGTGTGTGTGTGTTTAAGGGAAACATAGCTTACGCGCATCACACAGAAACAAAAAACGCTTCCCGCAACCTTCTATGCATAGAAATATTATCTTCTAGTGTTTTAAATCACCCCAAAAAGAAGTTTCGAGGCAAAATTTCTTGGCCGCGTCGGTTGCGAACCCATCTTTTTTCTTTGACGATTAGGATGCCCTGGATTTTTTAGATGAAGTTTTTTCCGATTCAAATATAGGGACGTCTCTGCTACCCTTTGGCTAACCTTTGGTTAGTCCACCCAAATGGATCATTCTGTCGAAGGTCAAGCTTTTCACTCCACCTTAGACCTACAGCATAGCTAGGAATCCGCTCCATGCACCATCAACATCCCAGCGTTTTAACCACTAGGTCGTATAGGATACCCATTTATCTACCAACCAATTGTGTGGGAGTCTAAAAAAAGTATACAATCCATGAGTTTAATTAATCTACAAAAGTACACTAAGGTTTCTCACTGACACAAATTATATATATATATATATATATATATACACACAGACAATGTAGGATAAAATTTAAATTTCATTAGAATTAAAATGTTTACATAGACAATGTAGTTCCTGTATATGAGCTTGAATTATCTCGATGAAATTATGATGTGAAAGAGCTAGCAATCATTCCCTGACGAGATGTATTTCTGAACACACAAAAAGCCTTTGAATAATTTTTTAATTTTATACAATATATTTTTTGGAGAAAAATTTCTTTAACGGTTACAACAAAAAAGGTAGAAAATTGGATGGTAGATAAATGGGCATCCTGGTTATCCTGCTAGAATAAACCCTCGAATGAAAAGGAAATGTTTATAAATTTGTATTTGGTGTTGTAGCTAGCGAAAGCGTCTTTGTGTGTTTTTAAGCATGATTATATTTGTGGAGGAAGCCGAGGTCTAATGGGGTTACAGCCCAGGGGCTCTGCAATAAAGACGGGGATTCAAATGTAGAAGTGAAAAAAAATTTCTAACATTTTATATAAATTCAATATTGAGAAAACTTGTATAAAAGCAGGTACATCTTTTATGTGGCATCGAAATTCGTGTTATTTATGTTTTTTCATGGTACAAGTATTACTGTGCCGTCATTTTTTCTTTGGTGTGAAGGTTTTGTTTGGCTTGTGACAAACATGTTTTAGTTATTTTAAATATTTAGTTATTATGTTATTTGTGACAAAACAGCAAAAATGTTATACCAAAATTCATGTTTATTGTTTTTTTAATTGAGGGACAAACTGCCCCCAAACTTGTTTTAACTCCTGTGCTCTGTAGGGTTACTTCCATAAGTAAGTTACATACTCTTTTCATCCACTACTGATCATCATCATCAAACCATATATATTAGTGATGTAGGTCACATCCGCATCCGCATCCGCGGAACATCCGCACATTTTCTCGCATCCGCATCCGCACTTTGGACTGCGGATGTCGTGCGGATGTGGACCGTTGAGATAAAACGTCATTAATAAGCGGAAATTATCAAATTCTACTATATTAATAGAACTAGTTCATTGTGCGCAAAAGTGATGCAAGCGACAAGACGAGAGGCTGTTCTTGTATGAAGTTACTCTCTTGCAACCTACTTAGATCCACGTTACAAAGCTAAGTTATTTTCACCTAGTACATTAGAACGAGTTAAATCATCACTTGGCAAAGCAGTTGAAGAGCTTCAATCTCTTGAATCTGTCGCTTCGCCACCCACCAAAAGAATAAAAGTTTCAGTGACAGAACCAACACCTTCAACAAGCAAATCTATCACAGAATCTGTCTCTCAGTTTCTTGAGTCAAGCAGCAATGACGAGACCTACGCGATGTCAAAAGATGTAGTAAAAATGATCGAGAGCTATCACCAAGAAAAACGCCTGGCTGCATGTGACAATCCTATTAGTTGGTGGAAAAATACGCAGAATATCTATCCATACTTGAGTAAACTTGCAAGGAAACATTTAGCCTATCCTCCAACAAACGTACCAAGCGAGAGATTATTTAGCAGTGCTGGATTAATATATGATGAAAAGAGAAACAGACTGGCAGCAGAAAAGGCAGAAAAATTAATGTTCCTTAAGCATAACCTTCCTATAATTAAGTTTGAACATTAAACGATGAACATCTTAGTTTACTTTATTTTAATTACTCATTTATAAATATGCCTAATAAAACTTTAAACTTAATATAAATAGTTATCAAGCTAATTAAAGATCTCTTAGTATAAGGGTGGAGGTTGGGGAAAGAGATCGGTGGGGTGCATTTGAGTTGGGTTGGTTCACGTCCCGCATCCTGGTAACACAATTATGGTTTCTAATTGTGGCTGAAACTCAACAAAATATAACGAATTTATTTGCAGACGAATTCACTGATTGATTTCTATATTAGTTAGATGCTTGATATTATTTTATATGTTCAGAGAAAAGTACAGCAATTATTGTACAATTAATCAATTATACTACATTATAGCTACAGCTCTCTCTATATAATAACTTATTATATACGTTAAACACAACAAATCTCGAATATATCCTAAAAAATAACGAAAATGTAGACATCCGCATCGGCATCCGCGGATGTTGAAATCAAACATCCTCATCCGCATCCGCATCCGCGGATGTGAAAAAAATGACATCCGCTACATCACTAATATATATATATATTGCAGTTGTGGCAGATTTTGGCGACATTTTATGCAAAGTCTGACACTATACAATATATACTCTGGGCACTAGAATGCAGGTAAAGGCGTGGAAGGGGGGCACCAACACGGATATTCTTTTGTATGAAGTAAAGAGGAACATCTGTTCTAAAATTGTCTTCCTGACCATAGATTGAACGCGTCTTTACCTGTACATTTCCAAGATTTCCAAAATTGAAATTTAGATTTAATTTGAGCATTTATTGAGTTATTCAGAATAGGATGTTTTTAATGCCGGGTGTACATAAAGTCAGGATCTATTTTTGTGAAGCACTTGGAAATTATATGGAATTCAATCATAAAATGATAAAGTGGTAACATTTATTAAATAATTAAGAGTAGGATTCGACGTGACGCCCATCAGTATCCCTGCACAGCTCAAATCGTTCCGCAGCATTTCTAAACACATTCTAGAGCCTTTGCGGGGTTATGTTATCTGCAGCAGTTCGTATACGTGTACGTAAGTTTTCAAGACTCGTAATCTTCGTCTGATAGACGTGCGACTCGATAAAGCCACATGCAAAGAAATCTAAAGGGGTTAAATCTGGTCATCTCGCGACACAAGGTCTGTTGCTTCCGCGTCCGATCCAGCGATTTGGAAAACGTCCATTTAGATAATCCTGAACAATTTTGGCATAGTGACAAGGAGCACCATCATGTTGATAGACGACGGGGATAAGATTGTTAGTACCGTCGTCTATCAACATGATGGTGCTCCTTGTCACTATGCCAAAATTGTTCAGGATTATCTAAATGGACGTTTTCCAAATCGCTGGATCGGACGCGGAAGCAACAGACCTTGGCCAGCGAGATCACCAGATTTAGCCCCTTTAGATTTCTTTGCATGGGGCTTTATTAAATCGCACGTCTATCAGACGAAGATTATGAGTCTTGAAAACTTACGTACACGTATACGAACTGCTGCAGATAACATAACCCCGCAAATGCTCCAGAATGTGTTTAGAAATGCTGCGGAACGATTTGAGCTGTGCAGGGATACTGATGGGCGTCACGTCGAATCCTACTCTTAATTATTCAATAAATGTTACCACTTTATCATTTTATGATTGAATTCCATATAATTTCCAAGTGCTTCACAAAAATAGATCCTGACTTTATGTACACCCTGTATATATACAGGGCGTCCCAAAAAAATGTATACATACTTTAACAGCTGATAGCTCAATTGATGTTTCTTTCTTTCCAAGTTAAACCCATTAGAATTAATAATGGCAGTCAGACTAAGCTTTGAACAAAGGAAATTCATTCTAAAATGCTACTGGAAGTGTGAAAACGCAGTTGAAGTGCAAAGACAGTTTAGGAGGGAGTTTCAAACAGATCCACCAACGCGACTTACCATCACTCGAATTAGAGATAAGTTTGAAGCCGATGGAACTGTTCAGAATGTCCACAAGAAGCGTTCCGGAAGACCACGGACATCGACAAGCCCCACAAAGCAAGAAAGAGTACTGGAAACGTATCACCAAAGTCCAAGAAAATCTGTGCGGCAAGCGAGTCGTGAGGTAGGAATTTCAGAATCGTCTGTCCAACGCATTTTGAAGCGCTGTCAATGGAAAAGTTACATTCCAAGATTAGTCCATGCAATTAATGAAGATGATCCGGACCGAAGAGTGGAGTATTGCGAGTGGTACTTGGCACGATGTGGATGTGGATTGGACGAAGGGGTTTCGTAGAATACCCTCCGCGTTCACCAGACCTCACACCACTAGATTTTTTTATGGGGATACTTAAAAGACAAAGTCTACGCTATAAAACCTGCAACAGTCGCTGAATTGAGAGCAGCCATTGAACGAGAATGCACACAAATACCAAACGAAATGTTTTGTGATGTTTGCGATTCCATTGCTTCGCGTTATCAGCAGTGCCTGGACCAGAACGGACGTCAGTTTGAAAACAGGCGTTGACAAAACAATTAAATAATGTCTGTAGATTCTATTACATTTTGAAAATGAAATGTATTTTAATAAACACTGCCTTTATAAGTATTTAAAGTGTGTATACATTTTTTTGGGACGCCCTATATATATATATATATAATATATATGCATACAACTGCAATGACCGCGCAGTATATAAATGAATAGAAACGACATAAGTGTTAAGGAACGCTTCTCCACACGAGGAGGAGAGATAACGAACAATGAAAAATGAGGCGAACCGCCCAGGAATCGAACCCAGGGCCTTCCAATTGCCGGTTGGACGCTCTACCATTATGCTACGGACCTCACTCAATCACAAATCGAAATTCTCCCACATAGGGCAGAAACCAATGCCCTGAGAGGGCACCCTCGCAAATCGTGAATATGCGCATACAACTGCAATGACCGCGCAGTATATAAATGAATAGAAACGACATAAGTGTTAAGGAACGCTTCTGCACACGAGGAGGAGAGATAACGAACAATGAAAAATGAGGCGAACCGCCCAGGAATCGAACCCAGGGCCTTCCAATTGCCGGTTGGACGCTCTACCATTATGCTACGGACCTCACTCAATCACAAATCGAAATTCTCCCACATAGGGCAGAAACCAATGCCCTGAGAGGGCACCCTCGCAAATCGTGAATATGCGCATACAACTGCAATGGGTTCGATTCCTGGGCGGTTCGCCTCATTTTTCATTGTTCGTTATCTCTCCTCCTCGTGTGCAGAAGCGTTCCTTAACACTTATGTCGTTTCTATTCATATATATATATATATATATATATATATATATATTATTAATAGTGGTAATAATAATAATAATAATAATAATAATAATAATAATGATGATAATAATAACAACTGATCGCGACAGGGACGTGCATATCACGATATTAACAGTGTTACGGCGGTTTATCTTTATAAATGTTATCTTTTATAATGAAAAATGGGATACAATTAAGGTTAGGTTAGGTTAGATAAGGTTTGGTTAAACTTATTGGCTTCTTTAAATGTCGCGATATAGAAATGAATGCGAAAATGTGTGAAGATGTCGCGGCTTTGTAGAGTAGCCAAATGCGTGTTTGTGTGCGCACGCGCATGTTAAATAAGGCTAAGAAATTATAGACACAAATGATTGTGGCAAAAGTCTTTCTCTGGGGAACATCACTTAATTATATGCAATTTAAGTACTGAAAAGAAAAGAAACTGTAACACGAGATGTTTGTAGTTTGCTCGTGAGACGAAAGAGGGACAGTGTGAGTGTTTGTACATCGCTAGAGTATGACCTCACAAATGTAAACATAACTTGTTATGCGACTTCTTTGAACGCCAAAAACAGTCATTTTGAGAGATGTGTACGACACACCCTTGGAATGAAAATGACATTCATATTACAGAGTGCCTTTTCTTTTCAACGATTTTACAATTTTACATTTTTAAATCCGATTTTTCTTGTGGTATTGTAAGAAATTTTACTTCATTCGGACGACCTTTAAAAAGAGACGATGCTTATCTTGCCTTAATCCCCCAGCTGGAAGCATTCGTTAACGCATAAAAGTATTGTAGAAATTTCACTCGGATTCTCTCCTCTTTGCTTCATAATTTTCTCTTATCTCTAAATTTCCCTCTCTTTTTCAACCTACCTTCTTTGCTTTGCTTTAAAATGTTCATTTTCCCTTAAATTTTCTTTCATCTTTTAACGTTCTTCCTTAAACATACAGTCTCGTAGGGACCAGCCGCTCTCTTACTGTTTAGTGTCCTTTGTATTTACTATATAGTAAATTTTCCTCGGGTTACCAAGACAAAATTGCATTTCAAAATGTTGTATAGGCTCTGTAAAGCGTATAAACTTTCTAGTCTTTTCGCTTGAGACAAGGTCGTTTTGAGGACATACTGTTGAACGACTTATAAATTTGGGAAAAAACTTTAGTTAAATACTGGGATCATTGTAGCGATGTAATTTGGTAAAAAATAAGATTGTAACAATTTGGATGAGTTTCTTAAAAACTACAGCCAACTGAAAACGAGACAGCCTCAAAATTCCGTCATGAACGAGGCCTTTGGACAAAGGTTTTATACTTCTCAATTAACAGGGTAAGGGCCCCAACCACAGTGCAGTACTTAAAAGATACCCGAAACAGCAAGAACAGCATCAGGTATTGAAACTAACGAAATGGCCACCTGTCAGTTTACCTTAACCACAATGAATTGTCGCAAAGTGGACTTGATGGAGGAGTAAAGCGGAAGGTGTCAGTCAGTGTGTGTATATATTGTGAGATCCGCTGTAGAGTGGAGGGAACAAAATCCGAAGTGAAATACTATTTAAATCCTGTGGCAGAATGCCCCTGCAGTAGTGAGTGTTAATCAGGAAGGATATTTTGACGAAAAATTCTCCGCAGTAACCCTTCCGTTGAAACGGTTCTTTGCTCCATTTTTGAATTCTGATGTAACTCCAAATAAACATTCGTATAACTCACATTTATATCAGTTGTTCCCTTTATTATTCGTTACAATTACAATAATATTTTCATCGTCTTCATACTGCCGTACTCTAATTTTATATATATATTGTGTGTGTGTGTGTGTGTGTGTGTGTGTGTGTGTGTGTGTGTGATAATAAATTTGTTAATTGACGAAAGAACACAAAAAATATCATACGAAAAAATAACAAATTAGGTCTATCAATACCAACTAATTAATTAAATTAATTTGGTTTAAACCTTAAAATTTAATAAATTACCAACTTAAAAATAGTATTATAACATACCTTTATTATTTTTATCTAATTTTTAAGTGATTGTGATTACACACAACGAAAATACAGTGTGTATATATATATATATATTATATAATATATATATATATATATATATAATTTTATTATACTAAGGACTAAGGTGCGCCAGTTAATTCGAATACATTTTTATAGCGACAGTAAGCTCCGCATTGAGGTTTTAGTTTTAAAATGGAAAGCAATTATTTCGTTGATATAACTACAGTTATTACAAAATTAAATGCAGCGCCTTAAAAAATCCGACATCTTTACTATTAACTTCGATTCAAACCTGTTTAATTTAAAAATAAAAATAAAAAATTTGTACACGCTTTGAAACTGTTCGAACAGTTTTAACTGCATCAAACATCGTATATAATGAAATGAACTTGAAATTTCACAGAATATTTCTAGTTAACTGTGAAAATAAAATTATATATATATATATATATATATATATATATATATATATATGTAGCGGATCGACAAGAAATAGACCAACAAATAGACAGAAATACTTTACTTCCACGCTATCATCAAAGAACTTGGAAAACACACGTGGGCAATCAAACAATGGAAAGTCTGTGTCTTCCCAAGAAAGGCGCGAATGAAGCCTTTGTAAACTAAAGGACACGCGGACCAAGCGTCTTAAGAATGAAGTCTACGTCACAGGCCTACGGTATAAAAGGAGCTTCCACTTTATACTCACTCTCACTCACCCGTACGCTCACCATCGAACGTCCACCAACCGCTTTCCGGCCCCCCTGGCCGAGGGGCCACGGCCGCTACTTTCTTCAGGGCCTACAATTTGTCTTCACGTAAGATCTAAAGATCACCTGCAGAAGCAATCCAACGAGGCCCAACCGGAATCACTTCGGGCCTGCGGTTTGCCGGGTCGGCCTTCAAGTTTCTCCACGTTCCTCGAGATATCTTCCGCACCACAGGCCTACGCCTGCACCTCACAAGGCCAGCCTGCACCTCGAGAAGTAACATCACCTCAGGCCTCCACGAAGCCTACATCCATCATCTCAAGAGGCTTAACGGACAATTCAACTCGAATCTGCGTAATAGGTTCCGTCTTCAGCCCGTCTTCAAGTTTTTACATCGCCCTAAGCTAAGTACATCATATTCGTAAGTACTCTTGAAACCTACATTAGCCTACCGCCGAACGGTAGGCTATACTCCCAAAGTGTGTAATCACGCGTCCATTGACTCCCGTTAATAACGCAGTAGGCCTATCATCCAATTCAAGTGTCAATTCAATACCGTTTATTCCGCGTACCATCCGTCATTATGTTCAAGTCATATAAATGTGTGTTTAAATAAATGTTCTCTTGACGTAATCACTTAACATCACATAATGTTCTTATATATAAATGATACTGTGCAAGCATTTCAATCCATTATTATTAGGCCACATCAATTATTCTATGTGCATCCATGCAATCATTTAGCCTACTTAATCAGTGTCATGTTTTCCATTCAATGTACCAAACGCACGTGCATTCTTTATATCATTAACTAGGCCTATTCAATGTTCCATGTAGCATGCCATTTACATACCATCGATGAGTACAGTATTTATTACGTGTCAATTAAGCTATTAACATTTCATCTTATTAGCTAAGCCTATGCCATAAGCATAACGTAAAACTACCAATTAATTACTGTCAATTCTTTGTTATATCACAGTGAATAAAATAACGGATTTATTTTCATAATAAACTACAAAAGTAAGGTGTCTTTCATAACCTTAATATTAATTTGCTTGAGCGTAAATCAAGCTGGTGACCCTCGCTGCCATTTCGGTCACTTCCAATAGTATGGTGGATCTAATCAAATAACCAATTCATTCCAATCGGTGATACTGTATTACATCATAAATTATTAACCCAGCCTATCATTATAAAGCAATCAGTCATTGCCTTAATCAATCGTTGCATACAATTAAATCATTATCACCTTAAACGGCTAAAACTAGCTCCACTATATATATATATATATGTGTGTGTGTGTGTGTGTGTGTGTGTACGAATTGCTAATTCGATTGTTATATATATTTTTTTTCTACAAATATGGTTATACGTTTTGTATATTTTCAAAATAATTAATATATATACAAGCGCAGATGGGGTGAGAAGTTTGTGGATGGAATGAGGGAGGTGGGGATATGACCGTGTGTTTTGATGGTATTTAGCAACTCTCCCTAATATAAATTAAAATATATGGTTGTATTTAGCAACCAAATGGCTGAATAATATAAGGAATAATTGAATAAATGTTGCTATCTGGCAACTCGGTCTTCTAGACTGATTAATATATAAATTAGTTTAATAATTATTGCTATCTGGCAACTGGCTGAAGGAATAATTAAACACATGGTGCTATCTGGCAACTCAGCCTTCTATTGGCTGATGAATTAAATACATGGCGCTATCTGGCAACTCAGCCAACTAGCTGTTTGGGACCCTATAAGAGACGGCGGACGGCTGAAGAATCCATATGAGCTCGGCTTGCAGCCGAGTGAACACCCAACTTTGGGTTACCACCTCTTGGTCTAGCTGTTTGGGACCCTATAAGAGACGGCGGACGGCTGAAGAATCCATATGAGCTCGGCTTCCAGCCGAGTGAACACCCAACTTTGGGTTACCACCTCTGGGTCTTTTCTCTATCTCTTTCTACCCCTTTAGGGGGTTCAGCTTGGAGGAGAACTCCGCCTCCAAGTTGCATACCCCTTACAATCCCATTTTGGGTTTGGCAACAAAAGTTGGCACTCCCCTTTGGGGGATAACTCCAGGTTGCATACCCCTTGCAGAGTTGCAGTCCTATTTCGGGGTAGGCAACAAAGGGGGGAAATTTTTTATTTTCTTTTGTAAGAAAGGGGGTGGGGGTGGCATTCTTGCAACAAAGGCGGTGGGGGGTTGGCACTCTTCCAAATTTATGTAATATTATGCACCATTTCTGCACTCTTCCAAAATTACGTAATATTATGCACAATTTCTGCACTCGTCCGTTTTGACACTATACTACTTGCATCATCGAATCGCTTCCCGATAATAGAGAGCAGCTTGCAGGCTGTATGGAAGGCACCCATACTCAGAACAACTCCACGGAATTCTTCCTGGTTCTTCCACACAATCCCTGTAGCATTCGCCTGATCAAAAACACAAACGATTGTGGAAAGTTTTAGAGTACTCATGATCTTTGTTTGATCCAATATTTGATGAACGGAGGACATCTGAATTGCTGGAGCATTTATGGTAGGCAAGTAACCAACTGTGTCCTTTGAGACTGGCTTATAATCATTTGTTAGTGTATAGAATCCAGTCTATGAGCTAACTTTCTTAGTAGCTGTGTCACTTTGAAGCATTAAACCCATTCAATGTTTTTATGTTTAGCACTAGTTGTTTCTATACACTTTAAATTAATTGGTGGAAGTGGTGTTATAGCTGGAGGACTTTGTCGGCCACTGCAGTTGTAGTGGGGCAATAAAAAGGGCTTGGGGGTAAGGGACCGTATCTTGTTCTTCTGCATCTTTGACCGTTGTCGGGGGAGTTGAGCTGTGAATACTTGTTGCTGAACAATTACCTCATTCATTCGATGTGATGTTCGCGAGCCACTGAGGGTTTCTTCCTGTCTGTTGATGTTGTCATATGCGAAGACTGTAGAAACTCCGGGAAATGTATTCGAAGGCAGTGCAAAATTATTGTCATTTTGTGTTTGTAGTTTTTGCGGACATAATGTTGTATCTATTTCCTTCAGGTTCGAATATGTATCCCATGTCCTCGACAGTTCAGGATCCTGATCACTTCAACATTTCCTGTGAGTGTTTTGACTGCCCAAGGCAGCAAATTATGTTTTGATGTTTTCATATGCCCCGCTGTAGCCAGGGCCGTAACTAGGGTTTAGAAATTAGTGAGGTCCAGATTTTTTTCGAGCGCGGCGGGACGAGCAAAATTCAGACCAAAATGACATCTACAAACACAACCCAAGCTATACACTAAACACAAAACACAAAACGCTCGACGCTCCCTCTTTTCAAAAGAAAAGCGGTAATATGCGTTTCATACACGGCTACTTTTAGTAGTAATTGTTCTACATTTTCATAATTTTTTGTATACATATCTAGCTTTTCCTTCATTTCTATAAAAGCTTGCACTAGTTTTTCTTTAGAGAGTTTGCCGAGCACAGTCAAAAGCCTGCCTTTGTCACTGTGGAAAATGTGAACATTTCAGCCAAACTCGGCCTCCAGTTTGCGGCGCATGTGCTTCTTTGTGTAAGCTTTTATTTCAGAAACACCTTGTGCATACAGGTAAAACGTCAACATTTCTCAAAGGTCGGTCATCCGTGCGACATGTAAATTACCAATTAATTCTTCCCTGACGTAGTCAAACAACATGTCAAAGGCGGTTGACTCAGCCATTGCATATGCTTCAGAATCCCCATGTTCCTCACACCATCACTGCTAGTTCTTCGTTCTGGCATAAGCCTTGTGTAGGAGATGTAACAAGATTTATGACAGTGAACTTCGACGGCCACAATATCAAGCGAGGTTAGAGCCAATATCATTTTGTCCAACTTCATTTCTTTTTCTGTCTGCTTCATAGTCACCTGTCTCTCTGTTGTTTCTCGAATAGTGTTGTCTGCTCGCAAGTCAACACACTGGATTAGTTTTTCACGGGTGTGACTTCTTTTTATGTATTTGTTGCCTTTTTCACAAAAAAACTACACTTTGCAAGATATACTCAACCTGCCTTTAGGTCCGTCTGACTTCTGGATTAGGGTCAGATGTTCCTGCGCATGCACTTTTTCTGCTTGAAGCTTCTCCAATGCCTTTTTATGTGTGAAGTTATTACGACATTTTCGTTCGTACAGTATGTCGGGAACGTCTGGATATCAGGTTCATATTGGAGTAACGGAGCAACGTATCGTACTTTTGCTGCGTCCAAGAGTATTTGTCAAGATGCTATGTCCTTTGGCGTGGTCAGATCGCATACTGGTACAAGCTGATCGCAAATTATGCATACACCTTCCAGTTTCAACTTTGACCCTTTTAGCTGGAACTGTAAGCTTGGTTCATACTCACTATCCAATGAATTCATGGGGACGAAATCAAATCAATGACAACTGAAATAGAAAGAGTTAATTTATAGCAAGCATCATATTATTAAAGAAAGAAATACACACCACTACAACAAGAAAACGCAGTAGGTAGGATAATAAATTTTGTGAGATGCGAGTGTGAGATTCATCAAACAGCAGTACATAAAACAAGGAGTTGGACAACCAGTATCTGAAATTATGAAATGAAAATGAAAAGGTTTATTGGCAGACTATAAAAGATAGAAATATATACAGTTGATTAGAAATAATACAGTAATGTCGAGGTTAAGTGGGGCTACAGACAGACGTTTTCGTACCAAGAATTCCATAGCTTAGAGGATAAACGGCAGGACTAATGGATAGCTTGATAATCGGGTTGGTTGATTTTTTAATTCTTTGCATTAGACTATATTGAGCGCGTCTTGTTACCTCCGGGAAGCTCGGGACATTGCGGGTAGCAAACATTTGCGAAGCTGAGCATCTCTGGGGGTAATTTATGTAAGAGTCTAAAAGACCTGTTGTACAGCAAATTTAGGGTTCCACCAGAACCTTTTTTATAATTCACCTAGAGTTGCTGTCCGTATATATTACTGCAGAAAGTACGAAAGAGAGTGTCTTTAGCTTCACTTGTACAGAACCGAAAGTTCCTTATACTCATATTCGCTTTAGCACAAAGGCCTCGAAATTGTTTTCTTATATCCGAGTCATCACTCAAAGAGCTGGTGATAGTTTGACCCAAATACTTAAACTCTTGTACTTCCTCAATTACTTCACCATTCATTTTAAATCTAATATCAGCTGGCTGATTACAACTTTTAGGATGAAAATGCATAACCTTAGTTTTTGTAACATTAAAAAGAATATCATGTTTCTGCGAATACACTTCGCAGACGTTTAGTAGCCGATCGAAACCTTTAACAGAGAGGGACTTATTAACACTTATTATTTTGTAACCATAGTTATAACTTATAATTTATGATGTGATATTATAATATATAACATCATTTAGTGAATAAAACACTTGCATTTTCTTTTTGCATTTTTTTGTAAACTTCACAAACTACTCTAAAGTTAACTACTCTAAACCCCCTCCGCAGTGACTAGGTCGTTGCACCAAAAGGTCCGCCTTTCTACAATTTCGATACCCCATCCCTTTTTGGGAAGTCCTGGCTACGGGACTGTAATAATAATTATAATAATAATAATACCTGTTTCAAAAGGTATTATTATTATTATTATTATTATTATTATTATTGTCATTAATTATAAAGTTTAGAAAATTTCTAAATTAAAGTAGTTAATACATCTGCGTTGTTTACATTTCCCCTAATTGTACTGAGAATCCAAAATTCTTTGACTACCTCACTTCCAAAGTAGAATACTCTACATTATATCGCACTCTCCTTTTGCTGAACTCTCCATTTTAGGTGATTTCAATGTTCACCACCACCTTTGGCTTTCCTCCCATTTCACTAACATTCCTCGTGAACTTGCTTACAACTTTTCTATCCTGAATGACCTAGAGCAGATTGTACAGCACCCTCCTCGTATCCCCGATCGCTTCGGAGATAGGACCAACATTCTCGATTTATTTCTTACCGCTCATCCTTCTTCTTAACCCTGTCAAACGCTTTTCTTCGTTGGCTCCTCCGACCACAATCTTATATCTGTTTCCTGTCCTATCACTCCAATTTGGCCTTTGGATCCTCCCAAGAGGAGACGCCTTTGGCATTTTGGCGCCGCTGACTGGGAGGCCTTTAAGCAGTACTTCTGTGATTTCCCATGGGATGATTACTGCGTTCGTGGCCGGGGCCCTTCCGAGTGGGCTGAAGGCATCACGATTAGCAGTCCAGCGTCCTGATGAGCAGTCCAGCGTCTAACCACTCGGCCACCCAGGGTACCCATTTATCTACCAACCTATTTTTTCTGGAAAGATAAACAGTTGGGTAAGCTGCGAGCTATGCTGCGAACCCTGGGCCGGTGGATTCGCAGTAAACGATGCTAACCACTTCACTACCGAGGCGCATTATATATACATATTTGTGTCAACTAGAAGGGATTCAAAGAAGCAAGATCAATGGATGCAAAGATCTAACTAAATTACTGGAAAAGGTTACGTGAATTAAATTTTTTATAGTCGCTGGAAAGAAGAAGCGACACCATTATTTATTTACACATGGAGGAACTAGTTCCTGTCACTCCCTAATCTCACTTTGAACCCTATAACTACTCAAACAACAGAGGAAATAGACAGGAAACATCTTCAACCCTGAAAGAAAATAACTTTGTTGTCAGACAGAGGGTCAGCTGCCCAAATACCTACGCAACACGAATGGTTGTACTGTAGTTGTGGAAGCATTCAAAATAAAGAGTAGACACCTGCCTGGCTCAGATCAATTCCAAATGAGCCAAGTGTACTTGCTATGTGAAATGGAGAGCTCAAGAAGCCAAACTCTCTACTTCAACAGGCCAACCCGAGAGGTAGGTAGGGCAGCAAGCTCTGTGAAATGAAGAATCATCGCACGAAACAACAGTATTCGTTATTTGAAACTAAGAGTGAACATGATAACAGCAACTCATAAGGAACGGTGCTGAGAAAGTTTTTAGTCATTCAAAAGAATAGACAGCATAAACTAAAGACAAAAATAAAGCTCACTTACGTTGAAGTATTCATTGGATATTTGGATTATATACAGTACATATTTATGATTAGAGGTTATAGGGCCCCTCTGATTCGGACGAATCAGTGATCCCTGAAAACAAACCTTAGCCTATATATTCCATAGGAAGTTTTTTTTTTTACATTTAATACTGGTTAAAATGATTACAGTATGTTGTGTGTTTGAATAATATAACGAAAGAGCGCGGAAACCATTTATTTAAAAATCAATAATAAGAACAACATACGAAACTTAAAGTCTTATACAAATGTTTACCATTAAAATACGAATCGTTTTCATAGAAAACTATTTTGAAGGGTAATTATTATAAATGACATACGTAGTTAAGTTTTTTTTTTTTTTTTTCTCCCTAAATTGAGTGTTCTCGAAATTCAAATTCAAAATCAAATTCAAGAAATCTTTATTCAGAAAAGATTAACAGTGAGAAAGTTTTACAATTTTTAGATATTTGTTATGTTATTATACAATACAGGCCCATCGGAAGCACTTTAACACTGGTAAGGTCAATTTGAGAAAATATTAAAATATGATCATCAGAATCGAAAGTGCGCAGCTCAGATCCACAAGGAACATTATTAACCACAATCCTATTCATTATCATGCTGACAGACATAGACAATGAAGTCGACGACAACAGTATAGTAACATCCTTTGCTGACGATACAAACATCAGCAGAAAAATCGGCAATGCAGAAGAGGTGGAAGTCCTACAGAGGGACACAAACAGAACATACAAATGGTCAGAAGACAATAACATGAACTTTAACACCGAGAAATTTTAGCACTTCAGATATGGGAGAAATGAAGAACTTAGCATACTATGCCCCAGCTAAACAAGAAATTCAGAGAAGCACGAAAGTAAGAGATTTAGGGGTAATAAATAATGACCGATAATGCAAAATTTAAAACAGAATCAGATAGCAAAAAGAGTTACGGGACGGGACAGCTACTGAGAAACTTTAAAAGAAGTGACGAGAAGGCAACGATTGATTCCCCTGCTAAAAACATTGATCATACCAAAACTTGAATACTGCTGTCTTGACGTCCTCATGTATAAAAGAAGAAATTAATAAACTAGAAGAAGTTCAGAGGAATTTCAGAGCTCAGATTGATGATGGCTGCAAAGAACTCAACTATTGGGAAAGACTGCGTAAATTAAATCTATATTCGCTGGGAAAAAACCAATTAACATCCAAACAACACTGGAAAATAAGAAAGGTAAAATGTGTATGTAGTGTTCCCAAGCTAAAGGCCCGACAAGGGACACCCTCAACACTGAAGGAAAGAAAATCAAGGGTCAAAGTTGAAATCTTCAAAAGGAGACTCATCTGGCTTAGAACAAACAGCAGTGCATAAAATAAGGAGTTGGGAACACTCAGTATGTGAAATAATTCATTTATTTAATGTTCATTATTAATTAATATTTCAAATAATTTGTTCTATTAATCAAATAATCGTACGCCAAAAAAAGTAAAACTTAGAAACGAATAAAAATGGTGGAAAATAAAGCTTTTTCTGTTCTTTCATATTATTATTATTATTATTGTTATTATTATTATAATAATACAAAGGATAAAAAAAGCTTTGTCGAAAAGTCGGTGACTTCGTGGCTCTTTTCGAATCAAATGACAGAAATTCATAAAACATCAGTCATTTCTTTTACAAATTATTATTATTGTTGAGAAACACAAAACAAGGTTATCTAAACAGTCCGAGTTCACAATTATATATACAGTATGTGTGTAATAGCGAAAAATATATACATATACAGTATATGTAAACTCTGTATATATGAAAAAAACACAAAGAACTAAATTATTTTATTATTATTATTATTATTACAGTATTATTATTAGTATTATTAATTTACACCATGCATAGGTTAGTTATGAAAAGTTTACTGTTCGTTTGGAAAAATATAACGAATAAAAAAAATAGGTCAACTCCAATATATAAAACATGAAATAATTTGAGGAAAATAAAAAAAAAGAAGTTAAAATGCAAAAGTTTTCGTACATTTATTTGCAAAATTATTTAACTTTTTGTGTTATTTTGCTCGAAGATTTATTTTTTTTTTATCAGTAGTTGGTTGTTTATTGATTAGAAACTGTTGGCAATTCTGAATTTTAGAATTTTCTTTTTAAATCTTCAAGGAAGACGAATGACTGACTGTACAGTGTAAATACACCATTAGTAAGCAATGGGTAGTCGTGGTAAAGAGCTGTCTACAGATCTTAACCCTTTAAGGACTAAAGGTACAAATTGCTAACGTTTCAAATACACGCATTCATAACTTAACCCTAGAAAAAATTCAGGGCTTAAACTTTTTTAACCCTTTAAGCCTTAAAGGGTTAAGAGATCTGTTATTGCTGCACACGAGTTTGGAAAGAGTTATAGAAAGATAGAGGAAGAACTTCGAATTCCATTTACAACGGTTGTCCACTTACAAAGAAATGGAAAGGCTTTGGAACAATCAAAATTCTACAAAGTGTGGACGATCTTGCAAGATTTCAGACTGTACAGGTGGACAGATTGAAAGAATGACTGCTACGAATCCACGAGCGACTGCAGGTGATATTTGTCAAACATTAAGACTAAGATCGATGTCCATCCGTCTACTTACTTACTGTTCGTCGTACATTGAGAAAGAATGGTTTTCATGGAAGAGTTGCACGAAGAAACCTTCTAAAGCGCACAAAGAAGTTCGTTTTAACCCTTTACCGCATGAATTTTTTGTAGGGTTAATTTATGAATGCGTGTATGTGACAGGTTACAAATTCGTCCGTTTATGCAGTGAACGGTTTATTTAATTAAGTTCGCCAAGGATCGCCGAAATGATGGATTTGCATTCTGGAAGAAAATAAATACAAGCTAAGACTAATTTCATCAGTGGTCTTAAATAGTACATGCATCATGACCCCCCACCCCCACCCCACCCCCCAAAACTCAGTTTCAGTTTACAAAGAAAGCTTTTATTATAATAAAAACAAAAATCTTAAAAAAAATTGTATCTCAAAAATGAGCGAAATCGAACGAAGAGTATCAGATTCATGATACAGCAGTACATAAAACAAAGAGTTGCACATGTAGAGTTTGAAATATTTTTCTCTTATTAATTATTTCATTGTTTTTATTATTTTAAATAATTTTCTATCAGCCAAATAATCATACCCAAAATTATGAAGCTGTTGAAATAAATAAAAATAATTAAATGTCACTGAAATTATTTTATACAAACAATCTCGGAAGCCATCGAAAATCGGTGGTGGTCGGTTTTGTGGACGGAATCAAATAACAGAAGTTCATAAAACATCAGTTATTTCTTTTAGGAGTTCTTCTTCTTCTTCTTATTATTATTATTATTATTATTATTAATAATAATAATAATAAGAAACTTGTCATATTTGTAGGTAAGTAATACTTACAAAAAACAGTTTTAAAGTTTTAAATTATTTTAAATTAAAATAGTTAGCATTAAAAATTTTTTTCATCAAAGAAAATAATTATTAAAGGGTAACGTACTAAAATAATTATTTACATTTGACTCTTTAATCTTTATTACCCACTAAATCTAGCCGCTATACACTATAGATATATTACATTATATATGGTCCAGTCGTAATAATAATAATAATAATAATAGCACTAATAATAATAATACTTAAGCATGTATTATTATTATTATTATAAAATTAAAAAGATGTTCGTGTTAGCAGGCGCGGACTGGCTCAAAAATTTCCACCGACCAGGTGTCACTGAGAGGGCCCCCAAAAAGCTTCAGTAAATTCTGCCCCCACAAAAGTGTTTATAGATGTTTTAAAAATCTAGTAATTTTGTCATGACTTGGAAATCCCCGCAAGTTTTGAATATAATTTTGAACTCAACCAAAATCAAATCTAATTAATACACAGTCAGGGAATGACGAGGTGTACTTCTGAATACACGAAAGGCCTTGGAATCATTTTTCTTTTTCCTTGTGGGTTTGCAATATATATATATATATATATATATATATATATATATATATATATATATATAATTTAGTGCTGGACCGGATGTCAGTTTTTGAACATCTGCGGATGCGGATGCGGATATTTAGTTAATTTATCAATATAATATAGAATTATGAATATATGACATAATTTTTCAAATTTCATGATATTACTATTATGGCAGGCAACGCATAAGAATTAAAATTAATATTAATGTTTTCATTATGATAAAAATAATAACTTTCTAAGAGTTTCAGCCACAGAAAATTCAATGAAACAAGTTTCATTCAATTTTCTGTTACTAGGTATTTATATTTTGAGGTTTATATATTTGTTTGTACATTAATAATAATTAATACTTTACATGAAATGTGCATGACTGGGCTTTATAAACTACTTTATAAGCTAATTTAATTGTAAATTGCATAATTTCTTAGAGGTAATATCCGCAGTCAGAAGTGCGGATGCGGATGCGGATATTCGGTCTACCACTAATATATAACGGGTGATCCAGATAAATGGGACCCATAAAAAAAAGCCAAATATTCTTAATATTTAATTCCTTTCATAAAAAATATATATAATTCGAAAGAGTAGAGTTACAAGTTTATTATGAAATATTTATTTTTTAAAATGACTCCTTTCAAATGTGCTCCATTAGTTGCCAAGCATTCCAGTGTTCTCGCTTGTAAGTTCTGCATCACTTTTGCAAGAGTGTGCGGTGGTATGGCCTGTATCTCATTTGTGATGGCGGCCTTCAATTCTTGCAAGGTCATTGGGTTATTTCTGTAGACCCTACTCTTTAAATATCCCCAAAGATAATAATCTAAGGTAGAAAAATCCGGAGACCTTGCGGGCCATTCAACGCCTCCAAATCTTGAGATTAACTCGCCTGGAAACGTTTGACGCAAAACTGCCATGCAGTTCCTCGTGGTATGGCAGGTAGCTCCGTCTTGTTGGAACCAGTGGTTTTCTAGACAAAGATCTCTTAATTTAGGAATAAGGAAATCGGTCAACATTTTTTTCGTAGCGATCACCATTTACAGTGACCGTGTTTCCGGTGGAATCCTCGAAAAAGTACGGCTCTATGATCTGAGATGCAGTAAGACCACACCAAACAGTTACACGCTGACTATGCAACGGGACTTCGGTAATATTCAATGGATTTTCTGTTGCCCAGAAACGACAATTTTGTTTGTTTACAGTTCCATTCAAGTGAAAATGGGCTTCGTCTGACATAATCAAAGTTGCTAGAAAATTGGTGGTGTCATTTACCTTCTGTTGGATCCATTGACAGAATTGTCGTCTTCGTGCGAAATCTCCATCGTTTAGTTGTTGCACTGTTTGAATTTTATATGGAAAGAGCATTAAATTTTGCTTGAATATACGGTGTGTTGTTCCATATCCAACTCCTAACAGCTGAGAAGCACGTATGATGCTTATGTTAGGATTATCCTGTACAATTTCATGAGTTCTGTTAATGATCTCGTCTATCCTTGCTGTGCGCACTCTTCCAGTTGGTTTTCTTTTTCCAATGCTGCCAGTTAGGGAAAACTTTCTGACACACCGACGGATTACTTTCTTAGAAGGTGATTTTGACATCTGAAAATTTGTCTTGAAAGATTTTTGAGCTGAAACTACACTTCTTCCATGCTCATAATATTGCTCAGTTATGAAACGCAGCTGTTCCACAGTCCATGCAGTCATCTTGAAGGGTTAGTTTTAACTAACACTTTTATTTTGTTTTGTATCTTATCTTGTCTTGTATTGTCAAACTATACAATCCTGTACAAACTTGTAACTATCCTCTTTCGAATGATGCGTATGATTTTATAAAAGGACTTATACTTTAAGAGTTACAGGGGTTTCTTTTGGGTCCCATTTCTCTGGATCACCCTTTATATATATATATATATATATGTATATCCAGTGGTGTAGTGCTAAATAAAGAAGTGAGGGAACGCATTTTGAAAGTGTTACTCAGATGCGGGGGGGGGGGGGAACAATGGCGAGCGCGGTGAGCCCATACAGCTGGGGGTCCGGGGGCACTGTAAGCCCCCCGGGAAATCTTTTGAAATCTGACCAATTTCAGGGATATTTTGAGGTCATATGCACTGGATATTAGGATATATTCCAAGGTTGAAGATGCAGTATTTCCAGTGTCATTAGATATATGACATCCAGTACGATCAATAAAAATAGCTAACAACTGGAATGATTAACTAAAAAAAAGTTAACAACTGGTACGCCGTGGTAACTGTTTCACCAGATCTTTATAGGCTAGCATTGCCTCAGTCGAAGCTAAAAGAAATGAAGCAGTTAATGATTATTTCTCATATTTCTTCTAGGGGTGGGAATTAAAATTTCATGACGTTAGAGATTTGTAAGTTCGGATTTATTTGAAATAGTGAGGGAACGCCGTTCCATCTACCAAAAAAAGTAAGGGAACGCCGTTCCCACGCGTTCCCACAGCACTACACCACTGTATATATCTGTTCATTACAATATGAAAGTTACTCATGAAAATCATAGAAAAAGTTGAAGTAGAAAGAGACTTTTTTTAAATCCCAAACTAAACTGTCACTTACTTAAACTATTACAGAGGGGCCCATTATCAACAGTAGGCCACAGGCCTTTCTTCTTTTAGTTACGCCTCTAATAATAATATATATATTTATATAGCGCACAATATCAATGAATAACGTTTTCAAAGGCGTTTAGAAAAAAGGTATATGAGGAAATTATTGGGGGTGTGGATTGTAGGTTTGGGTATGCAGGTTCTTGGGATCTAGGCTGAACTGGCTGGGCCCTGCTGGCTTTTATTCACCTCTTAAGATATTTATGTGTTTAAAGCTTAAAAATATAAAAAATTAACAATTACTTAAATAAAAATTCAGTAAATTACTCGTTATAAAGACCAAGAGCAAAAAGTCGGCGCGCCAGCACAAATGCAACACCGCTTAAAAAATATTTACTTTATTTACTTAATTTTATTTTTCGCGCCAAAAATAGTGTCCTAGAGTGCTGATTGGTTATACTAGAAATCTCAGGAATACGTTTGGCAACAGCGATTTTTAACATATTTATTTAATTAATTTTCAACAAATAAAATAAATAGATTATAATAAATTTATTTAAACAAAAATTTATTTAAACGGACATAATTTATCAATGAATAAACTAAAGTTAATAATCCTAAACAATTTAAATATCAATTATTTTACTAGTATTAAAAAAGTGGAAAATTTTTAATGCCGTTTTGTCGCCAACGTACGTTGCCGTGTTGGCACTTTTTTTACCCCTGTGAACACCCCTGAGGTCTTATATAGTAATACGTCGAACAAATTTAGGGCCCCCAACGGAAAGGGCCCACCGGCCACGGACCGGTGGGCCGCCAGGGCCAGTCCGCGCCTGCGTGTTAGACTGTTCGTCATCGTAATAATTGTTGATACTTAACGTTTATGAATAACTCGTGTAAGTGTTCAATAAGTGAAATTAAAATTAAAGATCTTAAAATTTTCAATTATAATAAAATTTTAATTCAAATTTTAAAAATTCAAATTTTCAATTAAAGTTTTAAAAAAATGCACAAACGGGTTTCTTGGTAAAAAAAAACAACAACACCAACCAATTCAAATTCCACACCTCTTAGTGAGGCATCCAGGGCATCACCTCTCCCCGTATCCATTATTATCCACATTAATGATGTAGTTCATTAAAATAAGCTACTGGTACTAATGTCATTTAACCACTGCAGAATTCACATTCATTTGTAGCGCGCCATCTGCTACCATCATTCGTCATATATATATATATATATATATATATATATATATATGCTGCAAACTCACAAGGAAAAAGAAAAACGATTCCAAGGCCTTTCGTGTATTCAAAGCTACACCTCGTCAGGGAATGAAGATAAAAGGCGAGATGCCCATAAATATATACAACGTACAGGAAAAACAAAACAATTAGCACATACTTAACAAGGGTCAATGAGAGGCAAAAGAAATTTTAACATGATATCGTCAATTTTATACGTCCCCGCACTGTTATTGAAATTGTTTTTAAAATGAATAAATGCACATTCTAGAATATTTCTTTCTATTATATCTCTGTTTTTAACAAGCGCTTTAGAACTATCCCACTTGATGCTATGGTTACATCTATACATATGGTTAAATAAAGCATTGGAATTATTAGCTGTTCTACAAGCATATTTATGCTGTTTTACCCTAATATCTAACGTTTTACCGGTTTGGCCTATATATACTGAATTACATTGTGTACATCCGATTGAATACACACAACCAACAACATTATCAGGGCTATTCTTTATTAGGCGTGATTTAACAGTATTATTATATTTAAAGATTACATTAATGCCAATTGCTTTAAGTACAGTTGGAAGGTATTGAAAATTAACATGGTAAGGTAGGCTAACGATATTTTTACGCTGAAATTCCTTTACAATTACATTATTATAATACCTATTCTTGGCTTTCTTAAGACAGTTATCTAAAAATGAAATAGGGTAACATAATTTAGTACCAATATTCATGATATTGCATAACTCGAAATCTAAAAATTCAGGACTGACAACTCTCAATGCTCGAAGAAACATAGCAGAGAAAATAGAGGATTTAATCGAAGGATGATGGTCAGAATAAAAATGCACATAAGAGTTATTATTAGTAGGTTTACGTATACTTCATATTTGAACTGATTAGAGCATCTCCAAATTTTTAGATCAAGAAAAGACAGGCTTCCATCATTTTCTTTTTCAACTGTAAACTTAATAGATGGGACTAAATTGTTGAGCCTACCAAGAAATAAGTCCACATCCAAATTATTAGGCCAAAGGCATAAAATATCATCTATATACCTGTACCAAACCAGGTTAAAATTAACAATCGTAGGCAAAATTCTACTTTCAAAAAATTCCATATATAAATTAGCTAATACAGGTGAAAGGGGATTTCCCATAGCCAATCCAAACGACATAGCATAAAACTTATTTTCAAACTGAAATTTACAATCTTTGACACAAAGCTTAATTAACTCAATAAGAGTGTTGTGTTGAACAGGGAAAGAATATTCAATGATCTTATCTTTTAAAAAATCAAGTAGGTCATCAACAGGGACTTTTGTGAATAGCGAGCATACATCGAAGCTTACCAATTTGAAATTAGGGTCATTAGGGAACTTCAGTTTGTCAATGAGATCCATGCTATTTACAATATGTGACTCAGAAATAGAGCCAACTAACGGCGTTAATTTTCTCTGCTATGTTTCTTCGAGCATTGAGAGTTGTCAGTCCTGAATTTTTAGATTCCGAGTTATGCAATATCATGAATATTGGTACTAAATTATGTTACCCTATTTCATTTTTAGATAACTGTCTTAAGAAAGCCAAGAATAGGTATTATAATAATGTAATTGTAAAGGAATTTCAGCATAAAAATATCCTTAGCCTACCTTACCATGCATTAATGTAATCTTTAAGTATAATAATACTGTTAAATCACGCCTAATAAAGAATAGCCCTGATAATGTTGTTGGTTGTGTGTATTCGATCGGATGTACACAATGTAACTCAGTATATATAGGCCAAACCGGTAAAACGTTAGATATTAGGGTAAAACAGCATAAATATGCTTGTAGAACAGCTAATAATTCCAATGCTTTATTTAACCATATGTGTAGATGTAACCAAAGCATCAAGTGGGACAGTTCTAAAGCGCTTGTTAAAAACAGAGATTAATAGAAAGAAATATTCTAGAATGTGCATTTATTCATTTTAAAAACAATTTCAATAACAGTGCGGGGACGTATAAAATTGACGATATCATGTTAAAATTTCTTTTGCCTCTCATTAACCCTTGTTAAGTATGTGCTAATTGTTTTGTTTTTCCTGTACGTTGTATATATTTATGGGCATCTCGCCTTTTATCTTCATTCCCTGACGAGGTGTAGCTTTGAATACACGAAAGACCTTGGAATCGTTTTTCTTTTTCCTTGTGTGTTTGCAGCATTCATTCATTTCACGTGTTTTATTGTGACATTCATCCCATATATAACCTTACAACCTTACAAAGGTTCCGCGCGATGATTTCTCATTTCGCGAAGGTCAAGCTTGTCGCCCCTCCTCTCGAGTTAGCCTGGTGAAGTAGTGAGTTGGATTCTTGCGCTCTCCACCTCACATAGCCAGGTACGCCCGGCTCATCGGGGATTGTTCTGAGCCAGGCGTCTAGTCTTCTTTTGAAGATTTCCACTGCAACTCCCTTCGTGTTTCTTAGGTCTTTGGGCAACTGATTAAACAGTTTTGGTCCTCTCACTACAAAACTATTTTCTTTCAGGGTTAAGGATGTTCCCTGTCTCGCCTTCAATTTGGGAATACGACACAGTCTACCGCTTCTACTTTCCATCGTTGTTTGGGGAGTTATGGGATTCAGAGTAAGATTAGGGACTAGTTTCTCCATTATTTTCCAAGTGTAAATAATGGTGTATCTCTCTCTTCTCCTTTCCAGTGAATATAGGTCTAGTTCTCGTAACCTTTCCCAGTAATTTAGTTCTTTGCACCCATTGATCTTGGCTGTGAAGCTTCTTTGGATCCCCTCCAGCTGTCTAATGTCTTCTTTTTTAAATGGGGAAGTTAGGACCGAGCAGTATTCTAATTTGGGTATGATCAGGGTTTTCAGTAGAGGAATCATTACATTCCTATCCCTTCGTTTAAAGGTTCTCAATATCTGACCCGTTATTCTCTTTGCTCTGTTTACTGCTATCTTATTTTGTGTTTCAAATTTCGCATCATCTGTCGTTACAACCCCTAAATCTTTTGCTCTGGAATTTCTCTTAATTTCCTGTCCATTTGGGGTATAATATTCCACGCACTTTAGGTCTTCTCTTTTTCCGTACCGTAATAGCTGAAATTTCTCGGTGTTAAACTTCATATTGTTGTCTTCAGTCCACTTGTAGATTTTGTTTATGTCGGTTTGTAGAGATCCTATGTCTTCTGGGTTTCTTATTTTTCTACTGATCTTTGTGTCATCCGCAAAGGATGTTACTGTGCTGTCTCTGGTAACGTCCTCATCTATGTCAGTTAGCATGATTATGAAGAGTAGTGGAGCTAATACTGTTCCTTGTGGTACTGAGCTTAGGACCTCTGATTCTGATGAAGATACTCCTTGTACTGTAACGACTTGCCTCCGCTCACTAAGGAAATTATATATCCATTTCCCTACTTTTCCTGTTATTCCCATATATTTCAGTTTATGTATTATGATTCCGTTGTCACACTTGTCGAACGTTTTAGCAAAGTCTGTGTATAGTACATCATAGTTTTCATTACTTTCAAGTGAATCAATAATGTTGTTGTAGTGTTCCATTAGTTGTGATAGGCATGATCTGCCTGATCGAAACCCGTGTTGGTTATCATTGAATTTTTTCTGAGTTTCCAAAAAGTCATAGATTTTCTGTCTAACTATTCTTTCAAATATTTTAGTGAGATGAGATGTAAGCGACACTGGCCTATAGTTTTTGGCCTGGGATCGAACTCCTCCTTTATATAGGGTGGGGCACGGGAATCAAGTGTTTTTTGAATAGCTAGTAATCGGCCATTAGGAATGGGAGGGGCGTGCGGTAGGTAGCATTCCATTCCTGGGTTCATAGCATTTAACTTTAACTAACACTCACCTTTATCTTTCAGGTGCCATCATGGAGCAGTGGACGTTAGAACACCGCATGTTCGCGTATGATCATTTGTTAGGAGTGGCGAGTCAGTGACAGCAGTTCAGCGTGCGTTTCGCCGCAGATTCAACATTCATCGAAATGACTCTGTTCCCGCTCGTGACACAATCTTACGTTGGGTTAACAATCTTCGAACAGGAGGCTCAATAATGAAAACAAAACCGAAGGGGCCGCAACGCACTGTGCGTACTCCAGAGAACGTTGAAAGGGTCAGACAAGCGATGTTGCAAAGCCCAGGCCGCTCTGCTCGGAGACATTCAGCTGCACTCGGAATCAGCAATCGTACTGTTAGACGGATTTTGCATGAAGAATTACATTTTCACCCATACAAGTTAGCGATGGTGCAGGAATTGAATGTAAACGATTGCCCCCAACGACTGAATTTTGCACAGGAAATGCTTGCACTTTATGAGCAGAATGAAAACATGATGGTGGTAATGAGTGATGAAGCCCATTTCCACCTTAATGGGGCCGTCAACAATCAAAACTGTCGGTATTGGGCTGCTGAAAATCCGCGACAACTCCATGAAAAACCGCTGCATAGCCCTAAGGTTACAGTTTGGTGCGCGGTGGGAAAGTTTGGCGTCATCGGTCCCTATTTCTTCGAACAAAATGGGGTTACCGTTACCATAACATCTGGGCGTTACATTGAGATGGTGAACACCTTTTTCATCCCTGAGTTACGAAGAAGGCGTATTGCTCGTCGACATTTGTGGTTTCAGCAAGATGGGGCCACGCCACACACCGCCAGAGCGTCAATGGCTGTTCTTCGCCCCTGTTTCCCAACCATCTCATTTCGAGATTTGGTGACATTGCATGGCCCCCTCGGTCCCCTGACTTGTCCACATGTGACTTCTTTCTATGGGGGTACCTCAAGTCACGTGTCTACGAGGACAAGCCCCGTACATTAGATGCATTGAAGGAAGCGATCCGTCAACAAATCATCCAAATCAACAGAGACCTGCTGGGAAGAGTGGAGGCCAATTTTCGTAAACGCCTTCAACAATGCGTCGACGGCCAAGGACATCATATGCCAGATATAATTTTCGGTACATGATTATTATGACATGAAATGCTATGTTTTACGAATGTTGTTCTACCAATATATTTTCTTTACAAAAATAAATATCATTTCCTGATTATTCCAAAAAACACTTGGTTCCCGTGCCCCACCCTGTATATCGGGACTATGTTCGCGCTCTTCAGGATGCCCGGTATTTCTCCAGTGTCTAATGATCGTCTCCATATCCAGTATAGGGGCTCAGCGATTGCATTCTTGCAGTTTTTGATCAGTGTGGCATTCCATTTATCCGGTCCTGCCGCTGAGTGTGTTTTTAGTTTCCCTATGGCTTGTGTAATATCATCCGTCGTAAAGTCGAAATCCATTATACTTTCCCCTTGTGGTTCTTCTTCAAAGAACGCGTTTCTATCGCAAATCAATTTGTCAGTTTTTGGGATACTGAAAGATGATTCATACTGATTCATATATATATATATATATATTAGTGATGTAGGTCACATCCGCATCCGCGGAACATCCGCACATTTTCTCGCATCCGCATCCGCACCCGCATCCGCACTTTGGACTGCGGATGTCGTGCGGATGTGGACCGTTGAGATAAAATGTCATTAATAAGCGGAAATTATCAAATTCTACTATATTAATAGAACTAGTTCATTGTGCGCAAAAGTGATGCAAGCGACAAGACGAGAGGCTGTTCTTGTATGAAGTTACTCTCTTGCAACCTACTTAGATCCACGTTACAAAGCTAAGTTATTTTCACCTAGTACATTAGAACGAGTTAAATCATCACTTGGCAAAGCAGTTGAAGAGCTTCAATCTCTTGAATCTGTCGCTTCGCCACCCACCAAAAGAATAAAAGTTTCAGTGACAGAACCAACACCTTCAACAAGCAAATCTATCACAGAATCTGTCTCTCAGTTTCTTGAGTCAAGCAGCAATGACGAGACCTACGCGATGTCAAAAGATGTAGTAAAAATGATCGAGAGCTATCACCAAGAAAAACGCCTGGCTGCATGTGACAATCCTATTAGTTGGTGGAAAAATACGCAGAATATCTATCCATACTTGAGTAAACTTGCACGGAAACATTTAGCCTGTCCTCCAACAAACGTACCAAGCGAGAGATTATTTAACAGTGCTGAATTAATATATGATGAAAAGAGAAACAGACTGGCAGCAGAAAAGGCAGAAAAATTAATGTTCCTTAACCCTTTCAGCCCTAAATTTTTTGTAGGGTTAAGTTATGAATGCGTGTATTTGAAACGTTAGCAATTGGCATCTTCAGTCCTTAAAGGGTTAAGCATAACCTTCCTATAATTAAGTTTGAACATTAAACGATGAACATCTTAGTTTACTTTATTTTAATTACTCATTTATAAATATGCATAATAAAACTTTAAACTTAATATAAATAGTTATCAAGCTAATTAAAGATCTCTTTCTATAAGGGTGGAGGTTGGGGAAAGAGGTCGGTGGGGTGCATTTGAGTTGGGTTCACGTCCCGCATCCTGGTAACACAATTATGGTTTCTAATTGTGGCTGAAACTCAACAAAATATAACGAATTTATTTGCAGACGAATTCACTGATTGATTTCTATATAGTTAGATGCTTGATATTATTTTATATGTTCAGAGAAAAGTACAGCAATTATTGTACAATTAATCAATTATACTACATTATAGCTACAGCTCTCTCTATATAATAACTTATTATATACGTTAAACACAACAAATCTCGAATATATGCTAAAAAATAACGAAAATGTAGACATCGCATCCGCATCCGCATCCGCATCGCGGATGTTGAAATCAAACATCCTCATCCGCATCCGCGGATGTGAAAAAAATGACATCCGCTACATCACTAATATATATATATATATATATATATATATATAAAATATTATCTGTATTCCACTTAAAATTAAATGTAATTAAACTGTGACCAACCTTAGCCAATGTCTTTGTACAAAACATACAAGACATTGAAAATGTGGTTTAAGGATGTTAAAGATACTAGTAGTGTATGCTCCCCAAAACTGACTATATTTACGAAAGTGCTAGTGCTAGTTAGTGCTAGCGTCTCCGAGCAACTGATACAATGAAAAAACGGACAAAGTGAACGAACAACTGCAACAAAAGAAAATGCAGAAAAATAAAAGTAATCACAGAAATTGAGTAGTGACGAACTTGACATAAAATGTTTAATTGAACTACACAAAAATAATGATACATGTTGAATGTTTGGAGAAGTTCAGCAGATGATTACACCTTCACTTCTCCACCCGCTTCACAAAGCGTACTTCTCATATAATATATATATCCTTGGTTAACCTTGGTTTTGCTTCCGCCCGAATTGTTCATTCTGACGAAGATCAAACTTGCTACTTCATCTTTGACCTACAGTTTAACGTCAAATCCGAACCACGACCCACCACGGGTGGTCAGAAATTACAAAGTGCTCGCTCAGGCGAGGTCTCATGACCTCCATCCAGATCAGCAGCCCAACGTCTTAACCACTAGGCTACCCAGGGTACACATTTATCTACCCTGGTTTCCTGGTTCTCCCTTAATGTGTATACTAAATTTGGTGCAGATTACGGCCTAACCGTTTAGGGGGTCCCCTCCCAGTCCGCCCCCAAAGGGAGGGGATTAAGCAAGAAAGAAAAACTCCGTATAAACATTTAGTATACACATTAAGGAAGAACCAAGAAAGGTTTTTAGTAACACAACCACCCTTCTTAGTCCTCTTAAGAAACTGATATGTTTTATGAACTTCTGTCATTTGATTCGAAAACGACCACGAAACCACCGACTTTCGACGGCTTTTGAGATCGTTTGTTTGTTTGTAAAGAAATTAATGAAAAAATTAAAAAATATATTTTTCACTGACATTTTTAATTTATTTCAACAGCTTTATAATTTTGCGTTGATAGAAAATTATTTAAAATAATAAAAACAATGAAATAATTAATAAGAGAAAAATATTTCACACTCTACATGTGTAATTCTTCGTTTTATGTACTGCTGTTTCATGAATCTCCAACCTGACTATTGATACTCCTCATTCGATTTTGCTCATTTTTGAGATACAATAATTATTATTTTTGGTGCTACTATATATATATTTTTATATATATGTTAAACACAGACCGTGCATGGAACAAGGAACTCTTCTGGGAAAATTAAATCCACTATAGTCCGAATAAGTAATGGTAAATGACAAATACCATAGTTTTTCTTTTTCATGATGCTAGCTAGCCCGACGTGGGCAACGGGTCGGGTCTCTCGCAAAGAGATCCCATAAATATAGCTTCCCTCACCAGCTATCTGCAAAGCAGACAGGATCCAGCTTTGGGACATGGATCCATGTCCCAAAGCTGGATCCTGTCTGCTTTGCAGATAGCTGGTGAGGGAAGCTATATTTATGGGATCTCTTTGCGAGAGACCCGTTGCCCACGTCGGGCTAGCATCATGAAAAAGAAAAACTATGTATGGTATTTGTCATTTACCATTACTTATTCGGACTATAGTGGATTTAATTTTCCCAGAAGAGTTCCTTGTTCCATGCACGGTCTGTGTTTAACATATAAGTTTCTCAGGGGACCATTCTGAGTTTGTATTATATATATATATATATATATCCCCGCAAGGGGGTTCTAAGCTCGTGCTCTTGAGTGCTCTTTGTGCTCGTTTGTACGTGCTTGTTCCTGGAGGTTTCACGTGCGCCCTCCCGGCCCTAGCACCCAAGGATGATGGGGCTCGACCCTGCAGTCATTGTCATCCTTAGTCTTTTTCCACTTCGACTGTCCCCTCCACCCTTTCTTTTTCCTCTGTCTTTCCTCTCACTTTTTCTTTGTTTTTCCGCCGAGATATGCCCTTTTAAATAGAGGCGAATCGGTTCTTCCCGAACTAAAAAAAAAAATATATATATATATATATATATATATATATGCGGCCTACCTACGATTGGCTAGGTAAACTACACTTGCTCATTGAATTTATACATACAGCATATTAACCCAGACATAGCCTACACCCAACCACATACATCCACCCACATGCCCTCACACACATATCCAAACATATACATAAACACACACACACACACACACTACTACACAATATAATGTACGTATGTTAGTAACAGAAAGTTCAAATATAAATAATTAATTTCATACGTTACCCTTCAAATTTTATTTTCTTTAATTAAAAATTTAAACACTAACTCTTTTAATTTTGAATAATTTATAATCTTGTAAATATTATTTATATACAAATATCACTAATTTAACATACTACTAATACTACTACTACCACCAACACTAATAATAATAATAATAAGTTTCACGGAGACCAGTTTTTGAAACCTGTTCCAAAGATCATGATTGGCCGAAATTGGTCACGTGGGAAACAGTTAGCTAATCTAAAACGACTATCTAAGCTAGTGTAATCTGGTTTTCACAAAATTTAATATTTGCCATAATAATAATTCAATTTTTTATTTAAAATATACACAGCGTTTACATAAATATGTATGTATATTTTTCTCTATTACAACATAGGGGCGTATCCAGGGGGATTTTTTGATTGCCCGAAACCACCCTTACTTCTCAAGGGATAAATTAAATAACAAATAATAAAAATATTTTTTCCAGATCAGTCTGTGAACCCTCCTCCCTTCCTACAATCCTGGATACGCCCCTGCAACACACATACTGTATAGTGTATATAATTGTAAACTCGGACTATTTAAGTAACCTTGGTTTGACTTCCGTCCGAATTGTTCATTCTGACGAAGGTCAAGCTTGTTGCTCCACCTTAGACCTACAACTTAACGTTAGGTCAACTGTACGCCCTTGATGATTGGCTAGGTTAAGTCGTGATATTTTAGTTAGTTTTAACGAAAATATCACAACTTAACCTAACCAATCGTCAAGGGCATACAGTTGACTTAACCGGGTATTCAGTTGACCTAACCTGGCATTCAGTTGACCTAACCTGGCATTCAGTTGACCTAACCTAACTTTGAACCGCTCATTTCTCCAAACAATGACCTACATTTTTTAAATCAGCGTAAAAATCTACATTAAATATCTTATTTTCAACAAAATCGGAAACAGTACATGAAATGGGAAAGATCAATATATATATATATATATATAAGGATGAACAGCTGGGTTCGCTACATTATTTAAATAATAATGATATTCTCACATGCTTAAATATGATATCAGATCATCTCTACAATATACAGGGTGGTACAAAAGTCGCGCATCATAGGAATTTTCAGTGTTGATTATAATATATATTTTTTTCTTTTAGGTACGGGATGGCTGCGAAATTAACAATAGACGAGAGGGTGAGCTTCGTTTTAATGCCAGGTACTACAAATCGATGAATCGGTACAGAATTTAAATCAGGGGTCTTCAACGTGGGCTGTAGCGCCCACCAGTGGACGTATTGAGGTTTTAGTGGGCACTACAAAAGTAAGTGAAGTTCAGATTTTAAAATTGAAAGATAAAAAAATAAATTTTATGAAAATTTCTTCAATGAATTAAAAGGAGTTAAGATGGATGCTTTTTACTTGGCTGGAATATTTAAGAAATTCAACGAGGTTAACTTGAGACTTCAAGGCGACACTCATTGACTGCAAAAATGTTTTCTCTATATTCATCGACAAATTAGCTTTATTGAGGCAAAACATTCTACAGAAAGAATTCCACCAGTTTCCAGAACTATTCTCTCTCAAAGATGATCATACAACTGGTGACAGAGAGAAGTTTGGAGATCACCTTTATTGATATGCAGAATTGTTTCAGCGATATAATAGACGTGAAGGTTGATACATGGATGATGACTCCATTCATCACAAATGTGTGTGAGGTGGAAGTTACGTGCCAAGAGGAGATATTAGAATTGCTTCATGACGACGAGTGTAAAGCCAATTTTAACCGAGGTGGATATGCACAACTTTGGCAGAACAAGTAAATGCTTACTCTCTATCTACACTTGTGGAACAAAATTTCATTAATACTGCTAGCATTCCCTACCTCATATCTAGTTGAGTCAGGATTCAGTGCAGTTAACCATCTCCTGACCAAAGAAAGAAATTGTTTGAACGTATCAAAAAGAGATCTTCGTCTGACCCTTAGTAAATTAAAGCCTGACATTAAGTCCCTGGTTAGTAGGCACCAACCACAAGGCTCGCATAGTAATTAACATTTATTTTAATATTTGTATACAATATGTATGAATAACATTTTAAAAATTTTAATTTTTTAGTAATTATTAAGTTAATATGGTTTAGGTGGGTGGTGAACTTATTTCAGATGCCAAAATATTGTAAAAGTGGGCAGTGAAGCAAAAAAGGTTGAAGACCCCTGATTTAAATTCTGTACCGATTCATCGATTTGTTGTACCTGGTATTCCATACATTAAAACCAAGCTCACCCTCTCGTCTATTGTTAATTTCGCAGCCATCCCCTACCTAAAAGAAAAAAATAATATATTATAGTCAACACTGAAAATTCCTATGATGCGCGACTTTTGCGCCACCCTGTATATTGAAATTAAATTCCATCACAGCAATTTCAAGAAACTTGTTGGTCTATTTAGCACATGATGATTACAACGCTATTGAACTAGGAAGACAAAAGCAAGAATTAAATTGTATGCATTGATAGTATCCCTCTTGTTGTTCTGAAGAACTGTGAAATAACTTATGTTTTATGAATTTCTGTCATTTGATTCGAAAAGGGCCACGAAGTCACCAACTTTCAACAAAGTATAATGAAATGTATAATGAAAGAACGAAAAAAAGCTTTATTTTCTACCATTTTCATTCGTTTCTAAGCTTCACTTTTTTTTTTTTCGCATACTTGATTGATAGAAAATTACTTAAAATAATAATGAATCAATCAATTAGTAAATAGAAAATTATTTCATATATACTGAAAGTCCCCAACTCTTTATTTTATGCACTGCTGTTTGCTGAATCGAAAACTTACTACTCCAAGTGGCGCAAGACAGCATTTTTGACATAACAGTTTTAACATACAGTGTGTATATATATATGCACTAAAATCACAGAATAACACGTGATCTTATTAATAAGCAAACAACCACAGGGAAAAGGAAACACGAAGTCCGAGCGCTTTCGTGATATATTCATATATATATATGAAAATATGAAAATTATTTCACGAAAGTAACACATGAAAAATATTTATGATGAAAAACCACGAAGGAAAGGAAACACAGAATGGTGCTCAAGCGCTTTCGTCTAATGACATCCTCAGGAACACTGAAGTAAATAAGAAAAAAAAAATATATATATATATATATATATATATATATATATAAGCAAACAACCACAAGGAAAAGGAAACACAAAGTCCGAGCGCTTTCGTGATATATTCACATTATC
Source organism: Bathynomus jamesi (assembly GCA_023014485.1). Taxonomy (NCBI): domain Eukaryota; kingdom Metazoa; phylum Arthropoda; class Malacostraca; order Isopoda; family Cirolanidae; genus Bathynomus; species Bathynomus jamesi. The sequence goes on from JAJOZX010002187.1 coordinate 409,650, forward strand.
CTCCTTGATAATGTGAATATATCACGAAAGCGCTCGGACTTTGTGTTTCCTTTTCCTTGTGGTTGTTTGCTTATTAATAAGGTCACGTGTTATTATGTGATTCTAGTGCATATATATATATATATATATATATATATAGAAATAAAAGTTGTGGGAGGAGCATACAAATTTGTAAGGAAAAACTACCAATTTTAGCACTTTGCCCTTCTTGTCTAAATCTGTTCTGAACGAATTCAAAACAACAGGATCAAATGGATTGTTTGCAACCAATTTTATAGATAATGCATGACTTCCTCCTTCAGTTAAATGATCAAGTCCCTTCCATTAAGTTTACTTTAGAAGTGGAACAAGACAACTCAATCCCGTTTTACGATGTGCGTGTACATAGGGAAAGCCCAGGTTTTAAGTTTAGTGTCTATCGGAAAAAACAAACAATTTGTCCTACATATACTTTTACTCTGGACATGACACCCACATTAAGAAGGCCATATTTTCTTCAATGTTTCTCCGCGCTCTTAGGATCGCCAGTCCGGAATACATGGATGCCGAATTGGAAAAAATCAATGGTATTGGAAGTGATCTGTGCTACCCACCTTCGTTTATGGAATTTTGTCTTAACAAGGCAAAACGAACCTTCTATCGTGTGAATAATAACTTCAACTTTTGGATATTAATGTAGTATTTTCATATAACAATATTGTGAAAAATATCATAGTTAAAAATAGCCCTACCAATAACTCAGGCATTATCTATAAAATTGGGTGTAAACAATGTGATTCCTTTTACATTGGTCAGACGGGAAAGGATTTGCACACGCGTGTAAAACAGCATCAATATTCCGTTAGAACGGGACAGTCGTCCAGTGCCCTTTTTGTCCATTTGTCAGAGTTATCCCACTGTATTGATTGGAGTAATGCTTCAGTTTTGTTTCACTCTAGCAACATTGTTAATAGAAATATTCTTGAGCCTGCTATTATCCAACTTACAAATTAACCTTTCAAATTTTTTTTTTTTGATAGATAGAATAACCTATATTAATAATAATAAAATAAATACATTTTTTCAATTTACATGACATGAATAATTGTGAAGCTCGACTATTTATTTTATTTAATTTGGCCCTTAATAAGCTTTAGGCTTTACTGGGCTCTTATTAAAAATAAGGAGCTAGTTGTTATTAATTGATAATAATAAATAAATGAATAAGTAAATAAGTATTATTAATAGTTAAAATATGTATTACAATATTAAACAATATTAATGGACAATATTAAACAATATTAGTGGACATTAATTCTAGATTTTTGTTAGTATGCCATTATTAATCGGGATTTCAACTTGGTTTTAAACAAATTTACATTCACAATATTTTTTATATCGTCATGCAAGTCATTCCATAGTTTCTATCTAATGAAAATGGGTAGTTTTTGAGATGAAGACAATCTAAATTGAGGTATAGCAAGCTTTGATCTATTTCTGGTCTGATACGAGTGGATTTCTTGATGAGTTACAAAATATCAATTTACCAGTGGTGGGCACCGTTAACCAAAAAGTTAACTTCGTTAACCGCTAATCCGTTAACCAAAAAGTTAACTTCGTTAACCGTTAATCCGTTAATTCGTTAAACATGTAACGGAAGTTACCGATAAACCGTTAACGTTAACTTTTATTATAAAAAAAATGAAAAACACAGTATATATATAATTTAATTTTCCCTCTTCTTCTCGTTCTCCATTTTGTCCATGAGATGCATGTTGCCCTTCATGAAAATTAGCATATCAAAGTTTTCATCAGACAGGGATGATCTCTTGGCCCTCAGGATGTCCTTGCCCATAGAGAACAAACGCTCCACTGCAGCACTGGAGGGGATGGCTGTGTTGAACTTGATGAACAAGTCCACCAACACTTGCTCACCCAAGAAGGCAGCATCTGTCAGCATGTCCTTGGAGTTGGTCTCCAGCCAGGTCTTGACCAAGTTCTGGGCCTTGCCTTTGAGTGACCTGTGGCTTCTGCTGCTCTCTTTTGTCTGGATGACAGCACTGAAGAAGTCATCCTCCTCCTCCTCCTCCTCGTTGTTGCTGCCTCCACTGTTGCTGCCCACTTCGTTGGACTGCTGCTTCATGGCCTCCTCGACTGTACCCTCCATGCTTTTCCTCACCCTGGCGACCTTGGTGTTGTCATACTTGTCCAACCAGATGAGGCGAAACCTGGGATGGAAGGCAGCAATTGACTTAATTTATGTCATCAAAGTCAGTGGTGGGCACCGTTAACAAAAAAGTTAACTTCGTTAACCGCTAATCCGTTAACCAAAAAGTTAACTTCGTTAACCGTTAATCCGTTAATTCGTTAAACATGTAACGGAAGTTACCGATAAACCGTTAACGTTAACTTTTATTATAAAAAAAATGAAAAACACAATATATATATAATTTAATTTTCCCTCTTCTTCATGTTGCCCTTCATGAAAATTAGCATATCAAAGTTTTCATCAGACAGGGATGATCTCTTGGCCCTCAGGATGTCCTTGCCCATAGAGAACAAACGCTCCACTGCAGCACTGGAGGGGATGGCTGTGTTGAACTTGATGAACAAGTCCACCAACACTTGCTCACCCAAGAAGGCAGCATCTTGTGTAAACACATGAGTTCAAGTTCAAATATTTCCACATAAATTAAAATAGTCATCCATAAAATTGAAAGAAAACCAAAAGAAAACGATGTAGACTTATGCCCCTTTTGTCCTGTTGGTACTTAGAAGTTGACTCAATAAATCCTTTATTATTTCACACTTAAAAATAATAAACAAGAACAACAATTGTTTGAAGCATTCTTGAACATTTCAAGAACAAGATAAAAAATAAAATAACCCTTACCTTTGTTATTTGGAACAGATATGGCACAGAATATTCGGGAAGTAATTGCACTGAAATTTCTTCGGTCTTCATAGCAGAGATACTAAAGAGTAAACAGCCTCTGGCGCCACACGCTCACATTTACTTCTCAACCATCTATTATCTCATAAAGAAACTAATTCACATTGGGACTTGAAAGTACCGGCAGGATCAACCGGGTAGAAAAATAATTATGGAGATTTTAAAGATGTGGTACCTAGAAGTACCGCCAGGACATAAATGGTTAAGGTGAAAACGCTCCCATTGTAAGACATTAATTGACTTAATTTATGTCATCAAAGTGACATGAGAATTGAAATCTTACCTGATCAGTTTTATGGTTCTTGAAATGTATCAAGGAGACTACTAATAAGGTACTCACAGACATATTATAAATATACATGACTTACTTGACAACGATTATTTTTAAATATTCACTAGCACAAACATGTTGCGCAAGAGACAGACTGCAAATGAAACGAATGTAGTTATTTGTTGTAATTGTTACACATATATTATTGAAAGTGCCTTAAAATGCTCGTGATATTTCTTGAAAGAAGTTGAAACATTCAACTCAAATGGCAAATCTTTCCGCTTGATTTTACAGTCGACCATGTTTTGCTCAAACCAATGCCATAAATAACTACCATATTTGGTAAGACACAAATTGTGGCGACGGAAACAAATATATCGCCTGATTTTGCACTGCGGAAATGGAAATTCGTTCATCACTATTAACAGTGGCGGATTAATTGCGCACCTGCTCAGCACTGAAAATAATAGAAACTTTTAAACGTTTATTTATGAATTTTTTGGGTTAACGGACTTGAGTTAACGGAAGTTAAATGTAACGGAAGTTAATTAGTCCGATAATGATTTTCAAAGTTAACTTAAAAGTTAAATCGTTAACGAAAAAGTTAACTTCGTTAATTAACGATTAACGGATTAACGGTTTGTGCCCAGCTTTGATCAAAGTGACATGAGAATTGAAATCTTACCTGATCAGTTTTATGGTTCTTGAAATGTATCAAGGAGACTACTAATAAGGTACTCACAGACATATTATAAATATACATGACTTACTTGACAACGATTATTTTTAAATATTCACTAGCACAAACATGTTGCGCAAGAGACAGACTGCAAATGAAACGAATGTAGTTATTTGTTGTAATTGTTACATATATATTATTGAAAGTGCCTTAAAATGCTCGTGATATTTCTTGAAAGAAGTTGAAACATTCAACTCAAATGGCAAATCTTCCCGCCTGATTTTACAGTCGACCATGTTTTGCTCAAACCAATGCCATAAATAACTACCATATTTGGTAAGACACAAATTGTGGCGACGGAAACAAATATATCGCCTGATTTTGCACTGCGGAAATGGAAATTCGTTCATCACTATTAACAGTGGCGGATTAACTGCGAACCTGCTCAGCACTGAAAATAATATAAACTTTTAAACGTTTATTTATGAATTTTTTGGGTTAACGGACTTGAATTAACGGAAGTTAAATGTAACGGAAGTTAATTAGTCCGATAATGATTTTCAAAGTTAACTTAAAAGTTAAATCGTTAACGAAAAAGTTAACTTCGTTAATTAACGATTAACGGATTAACGGTTTGTGCCCAGCTTTGCAATTTACCCATTGCAAATTAATGATTTTGTTCTTACACTTGTAAATAAAAATAAAATGTGCCAGTTTGGTTATATCGTTGAGCTTTAGTTGGTTTAGCTCTTTAAATAATGCACTAGAGTGATCAAGGAAATCGGCATCAGATAATAACCTTATTGCTCGTTTTTGGATAACAAAGATACAATTTAATGCGTTGTTGGCGGAGTTTCCCCAAACAAGGGTGCAATATGTTTTATAAGGAAGAACAAGAGTATGATAAAGAGTCAATAAAACTTGTTTAGGGACTACATTTCTAAGTTTAAACATTATAGCAACGCTCCTTGAAATCTTTTTCGCGATATAATTTACATGATCACTCCATTGCAAATTCTTATCTAACATTACACCAAGAAATTTTGTTACAGTACACTCCTTTATGACGATCTCATTAACATTAAGTTCATCAAGATATACATTTCTTTTATTAGTAAAAATCATGAAATTTGTTTTACTGGTATTTAGGAGTTGTTTATTGGTGGTCAACCATTTCATCACACTGATGAATTCTGAATGAAATATATTCTTAGCTGTATCAACATCTTTGCAAGAAAAAGAGACAGTTGTATCATCTGCAAACATTACGAAGTTCAGTATATCAGATGAACGTGGAAGGTCATTTATATATAATAAAAATAACAGTGGACCCAGAACTGAGCCCTGTGGCACATTATATTTGACAAGCGCTTTAGTTGAGCAAACCTTATTTACTGATACAAAATGATATCTATTGGACAAATAACTTTTAAACCAATCACTGATTGCTCTTCTAAAGCTGTAACAATATAATTTATTAAGTAGAATATTATGGTATATTTAACAGGGGTGCTCACACCCGTGCCCGCGGGCACACGTGTGCCCGCCATGGATTTGAATGTGCCCGCTGGTTTATTTTGGAATAGCCGGCCTAAATGAAATCTTAACTGGCAATATAAAAATTACTAGAAATGAATTTTTACATGCGAGCAGAGCGCTCACATACATGTTTAAAACATGTCTGAAACCATTGCTTTGCTCCGCCAATTTCTGTGTCGCTTAAAGCGACGATTCTATTTCAACGGATATAATGAATCGAGTTGGCTGATTGGGTGTTTCGTGAAAATACAACCAATCAGAAGGCATTTTAGAAACGACTCGCTAGGCTTTCTGTGTCTTTTCGAATTTTTATTGATTTTATAAAGATGAGTGGGCGGATCGATATTTAGTTCCGCGTTTGACCTGTCCGCGTGACCTTGTGTGTGGATGCGAACATGAAATGTGTCTATTTTTTAGTCGTTTATTACGTAATTTGACGTTTTCACATTTAGTATTAAAAGTTTAGCATCATGTCGACCGTTCACCCGTTCGTGTCATCTTGTGTGTGGATGCGAATTTGAAATTTGTCTATTTTTAAGTCGTTTTTTACGTAATTTGACGTTTTCACATTTAGTATTAAAAGTTTAGCATTATTTCGACCGGCAGCGTGTCCGATTTTGAAGTTTCAAGTGGTAAAAGTTCAGCCTCTGATATTAGTGGCTAGATCGCAAAATATTTTTTTAAAAATTACATTATTTAATTTTATTTTTATTGACAGGGCTTCATAATGGCGACACGAACCAGTGATAAGACTATAAGGACGTATAATTTTCAAAGTGAATGGGAAGATATTTACTTTTTCTCAAACATAAATTCTAAATGTATATGCTTAATATGCCAATCTACTCTAGCTGTTGCCAAAAAATATAATGTTGAAAGGCATTTTAAAGCTAATCATAATCATTATAAAACAAGATACCCAGTTAATAGTGAACTACGCAGGGCAAAAATAAGAGAATTGAAATCCCAACTTACCAGCCAACAATTGGTTTTTACAAAGAAAATTGAGAAATCAAAGGCAGCTACCATTGCATCTTTCCGAGTGTGTCACAGTTTAACGAAGCACATGAAACCTTTGATGATGGTGCATTTGTAAAAGAAGCATTTTTGGATGCAGCAGACTCGTTGTTTGATCAGTTTAAAACAAATCTGAAATAATCTCCGCTATTAAAGACATGCAACTTTCCAGACCCACTGTTACACGACGAACAGAAGAGATGGGTAAAGATTTAAAAATGCAGTTAAAGAGAGACATAGATGAGTGTATTTCCTTTTCGCTTCAATTCGATGAATCAACAGATGCTACTGATACTGCGCAATTATGTATTTTCATAAGAATGGTATTTAAAAACATGACTGCTAAGGAGGAGTTGCTCAATATCATACCATTGAAGGGGAAGACTCGGGGACAAGACATTCAAAGTATTTAAAGAGTTTACTATTGAGAATAAAATCCCCATTGAAAAACTTGTAGCCATTACCACGGATGGAGCTCCGTCAATGATTGGTTGCAATTTAGGGTTCGTTAGTCTTTGTAAGAATGACAGAGATTTTCCAAACTTCCTTAATTTTCATTGCATAATTCACCAAGAGGCACTCTGTAGTAAAAGCTTGAACATGGAAGACGTTATGGATATTGCATATAAAATTGTAAATTCTATCCGTGCTAAAAGTTTACAAAGACGTCTCTTTAAGAATCAATTAGAAGAAAGCAATTCTGAACATACAGATCTTTTATTGCACACTAATGTAAGATGGCTCAGCAGGGGCTTATTTTTACAACGATTTAGGGATTTACTGACTGAAATCAAAGAGTTTCTGGCTGTAAGAGGTGATAATTATAATCAGTTGGAAAATAAAGTTTGGTTACTTGATTTAGCTTTCTTAACTGATATTACTGCTAAATTGAGAGACCTCAATGTTGAACTCCAAGGCAAAGATAAAAACATTGCTCAAATGATTAGTGCTATAAATGCTTTCCAGCATTCTCTAAAACTCTATTTGTCACAACTGCAACGTTCGGAACTGAAACACTTCCCTAATATGTTGACAGAGCTACTTAACCAAGAAAATAATTTTGAGAATTTTAACAAAGACCGTTATGCAAAAGAGATAGGGAATCTCATTCAACAATTTGAGCAACGTTTCATAGACTTTGAAAAATTAAAACCTATTGTGGAATTTATGTGGTTTCCATTTGAAGAAAAAGTTGATATTGAGGAAATCGCAACAAAAATATCAGCATTATTTAAATTGGATATAGCTAACCTAGAACGAGAAGTTTTATTCCTTCAAATGATCTGGAAATTAAAACAAGGGCCTTCAGTACCAATTTTTGGAGCTTATTTGCTGAAGAAAAATATCCTCTGCTGAGAAAATGTGCTATGTACTTGACCTCAATTTTTGCCTCCACATACCTTTGTGAATCAGCATTTTCCAAGATGAAGATGCTTAAATCAAAGTACCGGACTGTTTTGACAGATGAGCACCTTGATGACTGTTTAAGACTAACAGTTACCAATTACACGCCAAATTTCAAAGCCCTTGCTGAATTAAAGCAGTGTAAGCCATCAACTAGCAATTAAATGTGAGTATTATCTTCTATCACTTGTATTTATTTTTAGTTCATAAATTAGGGGAAAATTTTGGTGTTTGTGCCCGCCAAAGATAATAGTTAGCAAATTTTGCCCTAAGGTCTCCGAAGTCTGAGCACCCCTGGTATATTACATCAAACGCCTTACTCAAATCCATAAATATTGATATCATTATTTCTTTGTTCTCCTTAACTATATTTACATTTTCCATAAGATTTAAAATAGCCATTTCCGTTGTTTTATTATTACGGAAGCCATATTGATTTGGAAATAATAGATTGTAGGATTCTAAATATCGCTGCATCCTACTTTTTACAATTTTTTCCAAAATTTTGCTGAACACAGATAATGGACACGGGCCTGTAATTTGTTGCTAGTATAGGATCATCCACTTTAAAAAGGGGTGTTATACAACCAGTTTTTAGCATTGATGGGAATATTCCTTTGGAAATAATTTGATTGCTAATTTTAGCCAAAGTTACAGATATCTTATCTTTAACAAGTTTCAATATAGGTACAGGAATGTTATGAATGTTATTTTTTGTATTTTTTAATTTACCAATAATATTCTGGACCTCAGTAGAGATAGCAGGAACAAAAGAAAATGAATTTAGTGGGCTGGGTGGCATATATTCTAGAGGTGAGTGATCATTATTTAGTAATTGTGAGCGAAGTTGAATTTTTCTTAATTTGTTTTCCGAGAAGATTGTTTATGGTTGTCCAAGTGTTTTTCATGCCTCCTTTATGTTTGGAAAATTGATTGTTATAATAGTTATATTTTGCATTTTTTATTATTTTAGTTAATTTGTTTCTGTATTGAGTATATTGTATTTTAGGGATTTTGCTCTGTAATTGCAATTTGAATAACTTTAACATGAGACAAGGTCTTTTTCCACTTGATCATGCTGTTTTGAATTCGTTCAGAACGGATTTAGACAAGAAGGGCAGAGTGCTAAAACTTTGGTAGTTTCTCTTATAAATTTGTATGCTCCTCTTACAATTTTTATTTTTCAATTTATTTTTATATATTTTTAAAAAAAAATTTTGTGACCTATATATAATTCAGGCATTATCTATAAAATTGGTTGTAAACAATCCATTTGATCGTTTGAAATCGTTCAGAACGGATTTAGAGAAGAAGGGCAAAGTGCTAAAATTGGTAGTTTTTCCTTGCAAATTTGTATTTCTATATTTATTATATATATATATATATATTTTTTTTGTGACCTATATATAATCTCGAACTCTTTATTTACTTCAGTGTTCCTGAGGATGTCATTAGACGAAAGCGCTTGAGCACCATTCTGTGTTTCCTTTCCTTCGTAGTTTTTTCATCATATATATATATAATTATATATATATATATATACAGTGTTGGGCACTAAAGCGTTAATCCGATAACAGTTAATTAACGAAGTTAACTTTTTTAACGGACTATTAACGGAAGTTAATTTCCATTTATCGTTATCGGACCAGTTAACTTCCGATAACTCGATATTTAGTCTGTTAAAGTCCGTTAACACGTTAACTGCGAGGAGTCATTCACGGAAGATCACCGCTCCGCGAATGAATTCAAACCGCCATAACTTCAGTCTGCCAATTCCGTCCTCTGCCGCAGTGGAACGGCTCTTCTCTCTCGGCAAGGACATCCTGAGGCCCAAGAGGTCAAGACTGGCAGTTGGGCCTAACTTTGAGAAGTTGGTCTTTCTGAAGGGCAACCAGCACATTGTGTCAGTCTTTAATAAATGTGCCTAAAATTTAATTTTACCTTTCAGTTCCCGCCATAATAATTCTCTGGTAAATTAAAATTTAGTTAATGGTTAGTGGTTACAAGGGTTTCAAAACATGTAATCAGTACATTTTTTATTAAAAATAAAAAAAAAGTTAAGCAAAAAAGTTGCAAAACTTGATAAAAATACAGTTAAATACCTATTTATTGTTGGATTTTGCATAAATAAACATTTTCTATGGTTTTAAAGCTTTTTCCTTGATTTTTTTTAAATGTTAGTAAAGAAATAGTTATCGTTAACGGATTATCGTTAACTTCCGTTAACTTTGTAGTAAAATTATCGGATTATCGTTATCGGAGTTAAAAATTGGGGTTAACGGATTATCGTTATCGAAGTTAACTTTTTGGTTAACGGTGCCCACCACTGTATATATATAATATATATATAATATATATATATATATATATGTGTGTGTGTATATATATATATATATATATATATATATATATATATATGGTGATGCATGCGACAGGAAATAAAATTCCTAAAGATTTTTTGCATTTTATGTAAATACAGAGTGTGATACATTTGCTTGATTAAAGTAAATGTTCGAAATTCTTTCCTACTTCTTGAATGCATGCCTCAGCACGTCGCACCAGTGATTGTCTGACACACTCAAAAATTCCTGGAGTATTGTGGATCATTTCGCAATTGTCTCGAACTCGTTGCCACAATTCATCACGTGCTCGGACTTCTGTAACATAAACTAGGTTTTTTAAATAACCCCACAAGTAATAATCAAGAGGATTTAAATCTGGTGACCGAGGTGGCCACGGAATAGGACCACCGCGCCCTATCCACCTGTCAGGATAAACAGCATCCTTAGGAGTTTTATTTTTCTGTATTTGCCGTAATAATAATAATTCAGTTCTTTATGTTTTTTATTTACATAGATATGTACTGTATATATTTTTCGCTATTACAACACACATACTGTATATAATATAATTGTAAACTCGGACTGTTTTGGTAACCTTGTTTTGTTTTTCGCCCGAACTGGTCATTCTCAACAATAATAATAATAATTAATTTGTAAAAGAAATGACTGATGTTTTATGAATTTCTGTCATTTGATTCGAAAAGGGCCACGAAGTCACCGACTTTTCAACAAAGCTTGTTTGTTTGTATATATGTATATAATAATAATAATAATGAAAGAACAAAAAAAGCTTTATTTTCCACCATTTTCATTCGTTTCTAAGTTTCATTTTTTTTTTTTGGTGTACGATTATTTGATTGATAGAACAAATTATTTGAAATATTAATAATGAACATTAATAAATACAAATGTATTTCACATACTGAGTGTTCCCAACTCCTTATTTTATGCACTGCTGTTTGTTGAATCTAAAACTTACTACTCCAAACGGCATAAGTAGAAGAAAAAAGCAGACGGCATTTTTAGCTCATCTGGACCTAGGCATCTAGTCTCCTTTTGAAGATTTCAAATTTGACCCCTGATTTTCTTTGTGTTGAGGGTGTCCCTTGTCGGGCCTTTAGCTTGGGAACACTACACATTTTTATCTTTCTTATTTTCCAGTGTTGCTTAGATGTTAATTGGTTTTTTTCCAACGAATATAGATTTAATTTACGCAGTCTTTCCCAGTAGTTGAGTTCTTTGCAGCCATCAATCTTAGCTCTGAAATTCCTCTGAACTACTTCTAGTTTATTAATTTCTTCTTTTATGCATGAGGACGTCAAGAGAGCAGTATTCAAGTTTTGGTATGATCAATGTTTTTAGCAGGGGAATCAATCATTGCCTTTTCGTCACTTCTTTTAAAGTTTTTCAGTAGCTGTCCCGTAACTCTTTTTGCTATCTGATTCTATGTTTTAAATTTTGCATTATTGGTCATTATTACCCCCAAATCTCTTGCTTTCGTGCTTCTCTGAATTTCTTGTTTAGCTGGGGCATAGTATGCTAAGTTCTTCATTTCTCCCATATCTGAAGTGCTGAAATTTCTCGGTGTTAAAGTTCATGTTATTGTCTTCTGACCATTTGTATATTCTGTTTGTGTCCCTCTGTAGGACTTCCACTTCTTCTGCATTGCCGATTTTTCTGCTGATGTTTGTATCGTCAGCAAAGGATGTTACTATACCGTTGTCGCCGACTTCATTGTCTATGTCTGTTAGTATGATAATGAATAGGATTGTGGTTAATACTGTTCCATGTGGATCTGAGCTACGCACTTTCGATTCTGATGATCATATTTTAATATTTTCCCAAATTGACCTTACCAGTGTTAAAGTGCTTCCGATGGGCCTGTATTCTATAATGTCATAACAAATATCTAAAAATTGTAAAACTTTCTCACTGTTATTCTTTTCTGAATAAAGATTTCTTGAATTTCAATTTGAATTTGAATTTCGAGAACACTCAATTTAGGGAGAAAAAAAAAAAAAAAAAAAAACTTAACTTCGTATGTAATTTATAATAATTACCCTTCAAAATAGTTTTCTATGAAAACGATTCGTATTTTAATGGTAAACATTTGTATAAGACTAAGTTTCGTATGTTGTTCTTATTATTGATTTTTAAATAAATGGTTTCCGCGCTCTTTCGTTATATTATTCAAACACACAACATACTGTAATCATTTTAACCTGTATTAAATGTAAAAAAAAATAAACTTCCTATGGAATATATAGGCTAAGGTTTGTTTTCAGGGATCACTGATTCGTCCGAATCAGAGGGGCCCTATAACTTCTAATCATAAATATGTACTGTATATAGTCCAAATATCCCTAAAATATTGAAATAACTTAGATTAATGACCCTAGCTAATATTAGCAATGAATACTTCAACGTAAGTGAGCTTTATTTTTGTCTTTAGTTTTTGATGTCTGTTCTTTAGAATGACTAAACACTTTCTCAGCACCGTTCCTTATGAGTTGCTGTTATCATGTTCACTCTTAGTTTCAAATAGTGATGTAGCGAAGCTTCCCTTCGCATTTGCATTTCGCAACCGCGGAGCCTCCGCCAAAATTTTAGATTCGCATTCGCATTTTTTTAATGTGAATTTGCGCAGCTGAGAATTGCGGAGAACGGGACACACATTTTCAGCTGCGGCCTTCAATGCAGGAGCATTTTTAGAAATGGTTGAGACGGTAAACTGACTTAGGCCTAGCGCTCTTGCAATGTAGTTCGCACCTTCATTTCTCTCATGTCGCTTTATTATGTCTAACTATGAACTTTCAATTCTCAAGTGGTCCGGATTTTAGACATTCTGATTTTCGAGAGTTTACTGTATATGACATAGCAAAGTCGAAATCACGTTATAATTATTCCATAGTCCATAGTCCATACTCTTTCGAGAATGAAATCTGTGTTTGTTGAAAAATGTTGAATGCCATTTCCATATTCATCAAATTATATTTCTAAAATAAAACTTATACTGACGCAAAGGAAATTTCTTTAGCTTTAAGGCAATATAAAGTTTATTACAAAATTCAATTTAGAAATGTTTTTAATGTGTAAATATCAGAAGTATTTTTTTGTTCAAGTGCTTTATTTTTCATAATAATGCTCATATCTCTTTTATTTTAACAGATATTGGTATTATTTTTTTCCTGAATAAGTTTAAGTACTAGTGAGAACATATGTGAAAAAATCGTTGTAAAAAATTGAATAATTTCTTTTGCTGTAAGCATTTTAATAAAATAAAAAAACACAATTTTCACGAAAATTTGGCAATTCTGTAGCGACCTGACTCGTGACATGCAGGCTTTTACTTTACCGTCCGTTCTGTCACAATAAATGCAATACATCTTCAGTCGTATTCAAAATTTCAAATATTAACTTCGTCGACTACAGTTGTTTTCATGCCATCGCTCTCAACTTCATCATGAGAAAATCAACAGTTTGGAAATTCTTTTCAAAGAACGCTGATGATACTGCGAAGTACTTGTTATGCCAACGCAACTACTCTCGAAAGGGATGAACCACATCAAACATGAGAAATCATCTGTATTCAATTCATCCAAAAGAATTTAAAGAACTGAGTGATGCTGAAAACGAAGCTAAAGAAGATTGAAAGAAAAAAGAAGAACCGACGCCATTACAAAAGACGAAGTCTGACATTAGACAGAAAAATCTCTGATTTCAAACAATTGAAAGCTGCTACCAGAAATTGAAGCCTTGGAGTGTTGACAATAAAAAATCTAAGACGTACGACTACCGCATCGCAGAAATGCTAGTAATGGATGATTTGCCGTTTAGTCACGTAGATGATGTCGGTTTCATGCGGCTTATGGCGGAAGTTGCTCTGCAATACAAGATCAAGCAACGACAATTTGACGCTGATGGTATATGCAACAGCATGTACCAAGGTGTAACTGGGAAGATTCAAGATATTGTGGACGAAATCAAGGAATCATTGGTATCCTTTACAACTGATACATGGTCCGACACATCTGCTGGAGTAAGCTTCCTTTCGTTGACCTGCCATGGAGTGGATAATGAATACAAGATGACGAATTTGATGCTCGGCGCTGAAACTTTGGACGAACGGCACACCGGTGCATATATATCGGAAAAGTTCGATCAAATGCTCGAAAAATGGAAAATTCCTCATTCGTCTGTTGATGCGTGACGGCGCTGCAAACATGAAAAAAGCGATGGATCTGTCAGGCGTCAACAACATTGATTGTACTGCCCACAAGCTACAGCTCGTTGTAAAATCAGGCTTGTCGGCTCAAGAAAATGTTCAGAATTTGCTGGTGAAAAACCCGTTCAATTGCGACACATTTCAACCATTCCGTTGCAGCAAAGGATGAACTGAAGAAGATTCAGACGCGTTTGGATTTACCGAAATTGGGAATGATTCACGATGTCGCCACAAGATGGAACAGTACTCTGCACATGATGGAAAGAGCTGTTCAGTTGAAGGACCCACTAAGCTTATATAGCACTGCGAATTTCAAAATACAACAACTATCGAATGTTGATTTCGCTCTACTATCTAGCTGTACGAATATTCTCAAGCCTTTTGACGAAATCACGAAGAAACTCAGTAGCTCAGCATCTTCCATATCAGACGTCATTCCTCTGATAGCCTCATTGAAGAACGTGTAAAAACCAGTAAACAGATGATGTTGAAGTCGGAACAATGAGAGAAATTATGTACGACGAAATAGAAGATTCGCTGAAATCGAGACCAATGACTCCTATGCTTTGGCCACTTACTTAGACCCCAAGTACAAAGCAAAGATGTTCTCCAGTACTGCCGTCACCAAGCGTGTCCAAGAACAAATAGCGCAACTTTGCGATGACCTGGCTAAGGCACAATCTGAAGAACCAATGGAGAAGAGAATGCGTGCAGGTACGTCTGTGTCTTCACCATCAAATTCAAAAGCTGTCTCAATCATTGAGTCCATGACGTCGCTACTGGCCGCCTCAAACAGTGACGAAGAAGCAATAAGCAGAAATTCAATCAAATTTGTTCAAGAATACCATAGTTATAGGGTTCAAAGTGGGATTAAGGAGTGACAGGAACTAGTTCCTCCATTATTTTCCCGGTGTCCGGACAATTCGTCCCTAGGACAATTCGTCCCCAGACAGTTTTTTTAATTAGACAAAAATTTGAATTTTTAAAAAGCTATATATATATATATATGCTGTCTACCTGTCCCACCCATAAACACGGAAATGGCTCCTCGTGAAAAAAACTTATTAGGTAAAAGTTGCTTAAAATTAATCGAAACCTACGGGAAAATTATTGAATGCCAGGTTAATTGAATGCCCGGTTAGGTCAACTCTACGCCCTTGACAATTGGTTAGGTTAAGTCGTGATATTTTAGTTAGTTTTAACGAAAACATCACGACTTTAACCAATCGTACAGTTGACTTAACCAGGCATTCGATTAACCTAACCGAGCATTTAATTAACCTAACCTGGTTTATATCCACCTGAAGATCAAAGCCCCCCCCCCTGTGTACGCCACCTGAAGACTGGAGCTCTCGAGTCGCGTGAGGGGCTCTAGTCTTCAGGAGATCCAAATTTTTTATTTATTTAAAGAATTGATGTTTCTTCCACATCAAATGATTTAATCGCCGAGTGTCTCTTACTTTTATTTTGAAGGCGACGAGTACTTAAGGTCATATTACAATTTAAAACTTAAAAATTAATTTTGTAGGCGACGTACTGTCCGGGGACGAATTGTCCTAGGGACTAATTGTCCGGCGACGAATTGTCCGGCGACGAATTGTCCGGGGACGAATTGCCCTCGCACCTATTTTCCCACGTGTATATGTACTTCCCTCTTCTTTCCAGCAACTATAAAAAATTTAATTCATGTAACCTTTTCCAGTAATTTAGAGCTTTGCATCCATTGATCTTGCTTCTTTGAATCCCTTCTAGTTGACACACATATGTGTATACTAGTTGAGGTACCCGGCGTTGCCCGGTATAAATTTCACATTAGATCCCCAGGGGGTCGGGTAATGGGGGAGAGGGGTGGGGGTAATGGCGGGCATTCAATTAACCTACCTGGGCATTCAGTTGACCTAACCGGGCATATACTGTGTCCAAATAATTAGTCATGAAAATCTTAAGATTCAGAAATCTTGATACAATGTGAAGCTCAAAATGTTCACGGCTGCGTTCTTTTCTGTAGTTTAATCGCGGTGCTGGGGCCTTCGGGCCCAGTAATTTTAATTATAACACCCAGGTGCACAACCTGAGGACCTGTGTTGTTCCCGTGCCAAATTTGGTAGCTCTAGGTCAAGCGGTTTGCGCTCGCATAAAGGACAGACAGACAAACAAACAGGCGAAAATATATAATAGATAATGCGCCTCGGTGGTGACGTGGTTAACATCGCTTACTACGAATCCACCGGCCGCGTGTTCGCAGCACAGCGCGCAGCTTACCCAGCTGCTTATCCTTCCAGAAAAAATAAGTTGGTTTATAGATGGGTACCCTGGGTGGCCGAGTGGTTAAGACGCTGGACTGCTAATCGTGATGCCTTCAGCACACTCGGAAGGGCCCCGGCCACGGAAGCAGTAATCATCCCATGGGAAATGACAGAAGTGCTGCCTAATAGTCCGGTTACACGGGGTGGGAACCCTGCATTGTTTGTTATAAAGCAAATCTTGACATATTTTGAAAGTTTATACCACCCCATTCAAGAATCCATCGGGTGTACACCTGACCCCCGCTTGGCTTTTTCAATATGGCCGGCGAAACTGAAAAATCCCATATCCTGGTCAATACTTGATGGATTTTGATGATCTTGGTGTCATTTCTAGGGTTTTTTAGGATGATGAGTCGATCTGGAGGGGTTGCAGATACTTTGGGAGTCGTTTTGACCCACATTCGTCAATACTCATGGTCATTGGAGGTCAAACGCCCCCCGAAATAAGGAATATCCCATATCCCGGGCAGTCGTGGAGATATTTTGGTGATCTTACTGTCGTTTTTATGGTTTTGGGTGAGACTGAATAGTTCTATAGGCACATGATAACAGTAGGATAGCATTTTGCAACTCCATGGGTCAAGTCAAGGTCATTTAAGGTTAAAGTTTGGCCTTCAAATATGATAATGTCACAGTTGACATCACTGTATTTGCTTTATTTCAGTGACAATTTCTACAATCTAGCTAACTGCTGAGCACTTAACATCTTTTCTGCAGATAAAACCAGATCATAATGCTTAAATGACATAACCCACATTATATGGATATGGATATTCGGATATAAACCACAATTTATGCTGAAGTGCAGGGCACATGCATTCTATGGAAGGTTGCAAAGCTACAAGATATGACCTCGTAAGCAAAACAAAGCTCACACCTAGCTGGGGGATTTGCATTGACAACTTTGATGCAGTTATTCACATTAGGTAATCATTTATTGGGGGCAAATATCAAAAGACATGGTTGTGTCAGGATCGTCATGATCATCAGTCTGCTCTTCGTTTGCGTTTTGGGTCAATGGATTGTTGCAATCCAAGCCGCTGCCACATGCACAGAACATTGTGCAAGAGATTCCGCGTCCCATGCAGCCGCAGCGACTCCCCCTGCATGCTGATTGTGATTCACTCCCACGACTGATTAGCTTCAGAACTTCATCTGGTGCTAAGCACACTCCTTCACCAACTGTTTTTGGGATGAGAAGTTGAGAACTCTGTTTGTTTCGTCTCTCTCCCACCCATAATGCACAGGATCAAGTGGTGGTGGGTCACACTTTAGTGCATCGAGCCAGTTCGCCACAGTGTAGTGGGCTCTGAGTACATTTTGATGGAAAGCTTCAGTTGTTGGTGGTAGAGAACATAGTTTGGGTGCAGCAGTTCCCGACTTCCCTGTTTTCTGAGCCCATACTCGCTGACGACACTCAGTAAGAGATTTCTTATCCCCATAGCATGCAACAATGAACGCTGTTGCCTCTTTCTCGAGATGGTCGAAGCATGCATCAAGGGACCCCAGCTTGTCAGCTTCCGACCCTTCTTGGCTGTGGCAATGGCAGTGGCTTTGCCGATGCCATGTATTGCTGCAACTGTGTCACAACCACTCAAAGCGTGTAGTTTGAGGATTTGTGGGATGATGTCTTTGTGCTGGGTTACAGTTGCTCGGATGTCCACTGATTTTCTGCCACGCACTGGAGATTCTATAATCATGGGACAGCCTAGTTTCTTAAATTCATAGAAGTGAGTCAGCATGACAAACACGTCTGTGTCATCACAAATGATGGAGATGCGGGCTTCAGAATCTTTCTCAGCTTGTGCGATAGCGTGTTGTGTTATTATCACGTCAGCCTCTTCATGAGATGATGAGAGCTCCAATGCTGTTCGACTCCTGCCTCGCACAATGGAAGTCGGTATGGTCTGCCATCCTGCAAGCACTAGCTCATGGTCTTGGGTTACAGTTGCGAGATACTCACTGTCAGCAAGGATTTGCTCACAGAGCAGCCTGTTTAGTTGCTCTTTGTTCGCGGTGCACGTGAGAACAGCGTCTTTTGTAGGCAATGGGGTGTTGAGGTCCAGCTTGTGAACTCTGCTGCTCTTGCTTCTCATTGCCCGAGTGCTTGATTTCGGAGAGAAATCATAGTAGCGATCAAAAGCTAGTACTACAGATGCATGAGCAAGATGTTTCGGTAGCCATACTTTGAAGGTTTGAATAAATGTAGCAACTGTGCCACTAGCAGGCCAGTCGAGTCCACAAAACAGCTGACACATCCATGATAACAACTGTTGGTCGACCCCATGTTCGAGAGGATGTTTCCACTCCCGAGTTCTGCTTCAATGCGGACTTAGCTGCAGTTCTCATTAAACCATCTGGTTGGAACAGTGCGGGTGGGTATGCCGCAAGCTCTGTTGAGAATACATGGGTCAAGTCAAGTTCGCGTTCGCTTATCAGCAAACCGATGACGCGTGCATAAATCGCTTCTTGGTCCATAACCAAGTGGGCACCCACCTTGATATGTTTCGTTTTACTTGCAAAGGTGATGACATGTTTGGAAATGGTGCCATAAAAGCCTTGTGGCCATGATGACTCGTACTGTGCCAGTTGCGTCTTTCCAATACTAACAGCTCTATCGGCATTGGCATCTGGAGATGCAAGCTGCCCTGTCTGAATATTGCATAAGTTGCCTCCTGGATGTGACTCTGGATCCATTGGGTCCATGCACTTAGAAAGGGAATCATGAAGTGATTGGCGATCTTCTCCATCATGTTTGATGCGACCTCCTGTCTCCTCTTTGTGGTACAGATGGAATGTTTCTAGGTGCTCACTCATATCTAGGAGGTCAACAGTCAGACTCACATGAGCATTGAGGCTGTATACCCACGTGGCCATCACTTGTGGATTTTGGGTGTTACCAATGACACCACTAGGGCCCTTCCCACGACGCATCCAGGTACTCTCCAGGAACTGGTCGGTTGGCACCCTATTCCAGAGTCCATCCATGTAATGCATAGAACCCTCTCCTTTCATAAATGCATCTAAGACTTCTTCAGGTAACCACGTCATAGATCGAACGAAGAAGAGGCCATATCTACTGTAGTTGTGATGCCCAGCAGCGAAGAAATATGACAACATATTTTCAGCTGTTTGAATGGCCAGAGCATAATCACCTTCATGTGTACTGCGCGTGTATTTCATAATGAGAAAAGTTGGCTTGATGATGATGTCAACCCACATACGAGTTGTTCTGGTAGCAGAGGCCAGTTCTTCAAGGACTTGCATCAAGTCAGCCATGGTATTGATACGCTCACCATACTTCAAGAATACAGGTCTGAGAGCTTCTTCAATCAGCATGCGAAGTGCACGGACATTTTGAGGGTACTTTTTTCCTTCTAGCATTTTATCCACTGATCCGAATATGCCACAGAGAACTTATTTCAGGCCACTTCCCGCTGCTAGACTGCCAATCGCACCTATGAAGTCTATCACCAAGTGCATTCCACCAAGGATGGCAACCACATCAGTCAGAAGACTTCGTGTATGGAACAGGATGTCCACTATAACCTTGTAGATCTGTTGATCTGCTGTGATGACCAAAACACTTTGGTTGGACTCCCTCGTCACTTTAATGCCATTGTTGATTGCAGTGTTGACAGTGTTGTGGTCCGCTGGCTTCATATTAATGAGTGGCATATACTTGATGGCCGACTTCTTAGCTGGCATCATTCCCGCCTCTCTACAATGGCGGGTGTTGAAGCCATTGTACTCAGGGGTGCCAGCGACAAACAGTATCCGTCTGAAGAACTCCAGATCTAGCTCTTCTGCACGGTGAAGTGACACTTCGGCTGCTCTTGTAAGCTTCTCAGAAGGCTCAAATGAGCAGGTTGCCTCCATGGGCATAGGAGGTTTTTTCGGACCAGTGTATGGCACAACTTCCAGCTCACAATTTATGGGAACTGACATTTCTTGTTTTGATAGTCTAGGAATGACCTTCGCACTGTCGTTTTCAAGTGATCTGGGCTGTGTTACAATAGCTGCAAGGTTGTGACAGTTTAATCTACAATTTTGGGAGTGAATAACTGCATCAAAGTTGTCAATTATAACTTGCACAAGACCAGCAAGTGCAGCATCATTCAAACCCGACCACACAGCATCTCTTGCTGCAACAACAGCAGCTGAGCGCATAAAACGCCGCACTTCATCATAAGAACAAGTTACATTGTACTTGTACAACTCTTTAATGATTTGCTTATGGTCACCTATGAGAACACCCAGTGCTATTTGGAGTGGAGTAGGCTGATTTGTAACAACACTTGCTACAATGTTTCCAACCATTATGGATTGCAGGGAGTCAGAGAATTTCGAACTTACACGAGTAAGCAATTGCATAAGAACATCACTCATACATTCGGAAGCAATATATTTGTCTATGTGAGTACGATAAGAAGTGAATTCTTCCTTGTTCTTTTTGCACTCACTCGCGATTTGCTTGCCCAGCTTCTTCACACACTCATCAATATCAACAGATTCCTCACAATCTTTTGCAATATTCAGGTATGAGGCAGCATAGTTTTTGAAAACTAACAACGTAGCGATACCATCCCCATGTAAGTCTACAATTTCGTCTTTGAAGTAATCTTTAACTTTTACAATGAGCGACCTACGTGACAACTTCTCACCACCTAACTCTTTGTAAAGCTTCTCTACTTCAATTGAATTCCATGGTTTCATTTTGTCCTTCGACAATTCTACACACAAAGCAATGAAGGGGCGGTCTTCAGGTTCAACCTTTGACTTATTCTGGCAAGCTCTCTCAACCTCAACATGAAAGGTAGATCTCCTTTCATGCCCAACAACCTATTGAGTACAACTTGTCCCTGCTCATCATTTTTCAGTTTACACTTTTCTATCAACACATCTTTGTAATTTGTTTTTTTATCACCAAGCTTATCGGTTATAAACTTAGATGCTGGAATGCGGTATTGCACCGGAACTTTGATGTCATATTTCTCGGTAATATACACTCACTGACTTTCAAACAAAAGAGAGAGTGTTTTTTAGGGTCATATACTGGGCCTTCACTGAGAACAGCACTACGTAGTCTTTTTGGCTCCACTGTAGGGGTATCATATTCTCTTTTTCATGAATGGTGATAAATTCCGCTTGGACACATAAGTGGAAACACAGTTCTTGTGACAACAAAGGATTTTTGCTCCATCTTCCAAGAGAGGCTCTAGTCTCGCTCGAACATTTGGCTGCCCTCTGATGTCGCTGCTCTCTATGATTTTCTGAATCCTCCCACAATTTGAAAGACCTTTCTGATGACCTCCAGGACAACTACGCAGGAAATCCTTGAAGAAACATTCGTCTCCAGCTTTTGTAGAACCTGAAAAATAAGAATTTTGTTTATCCATTCTTCAGAGTACAATCGCATCGAAATAATTTATCCTCAGCAAATGAAAACTAAACAATGCTCACCTGGTATATTCTCCATATTCAGCAGTCAAAAAACAATTTTGGAATCAGCACAACCAAGACGTCATCAAACCACCAGGTGGGCAACACCATCAGTAAAAATTTCAACAACCTGAAAAAAATAAAAGGAATAATTAGACATATTGGAATTCACCTTACCATGGGGAAAATAATCCTCGATTTCATTTTAAACTATATAGAACTACTCAGTCTCGCCCAAAACCATAAAAACGACAGTAAGATCACCAAAATATTTCCACGACTGCCCGGGTATGGGCTATTCCTTATTTTGGGGGGCGTTTGACCTCCAATGACCTTGAGTATTGACGAATGTGAGTCAAAACGACTCCCAAAGTATCTGCAACCCCCTCCAGATCGACTCATCATCCTAAAAAACCCTAGAAATGACACGAAGATCATCAAAATCCATCAAGTATTGACCAGGATATGGGATTTTTCAGTTTCGCCGGCCATCTTGGAAAATGGCGGCCATATTGAAAAAGCCAAGCGGGGGGTCAGGTGTACACCTGATGGATTCTTGCATGGGGTGGTATAAGCTTTCAAAATATGTAAAAATTTGCTTTATAACAAACAATGTAAAATCAGGGTCTGTGCTACCGGACTATAAGGGCCTCCCAGTCAGCGGCGCCAAAATGGCAGAGGCGTCTCCTCTTGGGAGGATCCAAAGACCAAATTGGAGTGATAGGACAGGAAACAGATATAAGATTGTGGTCAGAGGAGCCAACGAAGAAAAGAGTTTGACAGGGTTAAGAAGAAGGATGAGAGGTAAAAAATAAATCGAGAATGTTGGTCCTTTCTCCGAAGCGATCGGGGATACGAGGAGGGTGCTGTACAATCTGCTCTAGGTCATTCAGGATAGAAAAGTTGTAAGCAAGTTCACGAGGAATGTTAATGAAATGGGAGGAAAGCCAAAGGTGGTGGTGAACATTGAAATCACCTAAAATGGAGAGTTTAGCAAAAGGAGAGTGCGATAGAATGTACAGTATTCTACTTTGGAAGTGACGTAGTCAAAGAATTTTGGATTGTCAGTACAATTAGGGGAAATGTAGACAACGCAGATGTATTAACTACTTTAATTTAGAAATTTTCTAAACTTTATTATTAATGACAACAATAATGAAAATAATAATAATACCTTTTGAAACAGATATTATTATTATTATTATCACAGTCCAGTAGCCAGGACTTCCCAAAGGGGGGAGGGGGAGGTGAAATTGTAGAAAGGCGGTCCTTTTGGAGCAACGACCTAGTCACTGCGGAGGGAGTTTAGAGTAGTTAACTTTAGAGTAGTTCAGAGTAGTTTGTGAAGTTTAAAAAAAATGCAAGTGTTTATTTACTAAATGATGTTATATATTATAATATCACATCATAAGTTATAACTAGGATTACAAACGTGGACCTTTCCTGTCAAGGCCCCCTCGACGTCCCCCTGGCTATATATATATATTATATATATTATATATATATATATATATATATATATATAATATATATGTGTGTGTGTGTGTGTGTGTGTGTGTGTGTGTGCGCGCGTAAATGTCATACATTAATATGTGTTCTTAAAGGTTTATAAAGATTTCAATATAAAAAAATTTTGTATGTTACCCTTCAAATTTCTTTTCTTTGATTAAGGAAAGTATGAACGCTAACTATTTTATTTTAGAATAATTTAAAACTTTTAAAAGTACGAATAATTAAAAAACAACGAAACAGATAGTTTTCTACCATTCTCATTCATTTCTACAGCTTCATGTTTGTGTATGATTACTTCAGTATTATAACAAATTCTTTAAAATATTTTAATTTTCATTTTCATTAATTTCCTTTAATTTTCATTATAATGAAATAATTTCAGATACTGGTTGTCCAACTCCTTGTTTTATGTACTGCTGTTTGATGAATCTCACACACTTGCATATCACAAAATTTAATGATTACTGCGTTTTCTTGTATTTATTGGGTTGGTTGGTGTATTTCTTTAATAATATAATAAATATCATCAGTATATTAAATGTGCTTGCTCTAAATTAACTCTTTCTATTAGAGATGTCATTGATTTGATTTCGTCATTCAGCAGAGAGTAAGTATTATAATTTGCGATCAGCTTGTACCCAGTATGCAAGCTGACCAAGTCAAAGAACATACATAGCATCTTGACACTCTTGGATGCAGCAAAAGTACGATACTTTGTTCCGTTACTCCGATATGAACCTGACATCCAGGACGTTCCCGACATACTGTACGAACGAAAATGTCGTAATAAGTTCACACATAAAAAGGCATTGGAGGAGCTTCAAGCAGAAAAAAGTGCATGGGCAGGAACATCAGACCCTACCTAATCCAGAAGTCAGACAGGCTGAGTATATATAGTATGTCCATTGTGTATCTTGCAAAGTGTATTTTTTGTGAAAAAGACAACAAATACTTAAAAAGAAGTTGCACCCGTGAAAAACTAATCCAGTTTGTTGACGTGCGAGCAGACAGCATTACTTGAGATACAGCAGAGAGACAGGTGACTATGGAGCAGACAGAGAAAGAAATGAAGTTGGACAAAATGATATTGGTTCTAATCTCCCTTGATATTGTGGCCGACGAAGTTCACTATCATAAATCTTGTTACATCTCCTACACAAGGCTTAGGCCAGAACAAAGAACTAGCAGTGGTGGTGAGGAACATGGGGATTCTGAAGCATATGCAATGGTTGAGTCAACCGCCTTTGACATGTTGTTTGACTACATCAGAGAAGAATTAATTGATAATCTACACGTCGCACGGATGACCGACCTTTCAGAAATGTTGACGTCTTACATGTATGCACATTGCACAAGGTGTTTCTGAAATAAAAGCTTACACAAAGAAGCACATACGCCGCAAACTGGAGGCCGAGTTTGGCTGAAGTCTTCCCATTTTCCCAATGACATATGCAGGTTTACCTTACCTAACACTTCGTTGTCAGAAAATTCGTTGCAAGAGGTAGCTTTAACATAGTGTATAATAGGGATAGGTTCCAATACTTCATAATAAGAGGTATAAAATTAAAATAAGCTGAAAAGAAATGATTAATAAATAATAAAAAAACATTAAATACTGTAACACCTTCCGGTGAATTCTGTCGGAGCTTGCATTTTATTGACCACCACTGTCTTTGCTCCTACTCCTCCGACTTGGCAGTGGTTGGAGGCGAGGTGGCAGGATCCCTGGTTGACGGACCCGGCTGTAGCTCTTGCGGCTGTGAGTTGGATGACTTCTTAAAGAGGGCATCAATGGTGGACTGCTTAGCCTTTTTCTTCCTCTCACGAAGCGTCTCTTGACAGCAGGAGATAACTTGCAAAACAGTCCTTTTGACGGCACTGCTTTGCTCCCATTCTGGATTATTCTCCGAGATAGCCTCCATTAACTCAGTGACCTTTGAGATGGTCTCAGACAAAAATGTCGTTGTTAAGATTTTTTCAGGTGAAGCCTCTTTTGTGGTGTCATCCGGCTTTTCTGCAACATGCTGCTCAGTCAGCTCCTGCAACTCTTCATTGGTAAGTGTCTCGCCTTGGGAATCGAGAAGCTCCTGCACATCATCGACGTCAACTTCGTTGAATCCTACAGTCTGTGACATCTGGGTGACGTCAATACTGATCGCGGGCACCTCGGATTCTAAACCATCGAAGTCATTGACGGCTTCGGGCCACACCTTCTGCCAAACACCATTCAAACAGGTGGGTTTAATTTCCTCCCAGACCTCGTTAATATTGTCGATTGCTTTCATAATGTCACAGAACTTCCAGAAGTCCTTAATCAACTGTTGCTGCCCATTATTAGCCTCTATCAGCTGGCTGAAAGTACGCCTCAAGTAACAGGTCTTGAAGGTCGCAATAACGTCCTGGTCCACGGGCTGCAGGAGAGAAGTCGTGTTTGGCGACTTCTACTAGTATGGGAGTACGAAGAGTACCGAGGTTTGCAGGGTGACCTGAGGCGTTGTCTAAGAGCAACAACGCTTTCGGTTAACCGTTGAACCATTCACTAAAAATGTTCATCGTAACTCAGGCCTTTCTGTTGGACTTCTAGATAACAGGTAAATGAGTTTTTGAGAATCCCTTCATCGTTCTGGGCGTCTCCGAATGGTAGAGAAGGGGTTTTAACTTAAGGTCTCCTGAAGCATTGCTACCAAGCAGAAGTGTAAGGCGATCTTTGGTGGCCTTAAAACCCGATGCAGTGCTTCTCTTCTTGGGAGATAAATGTTCTGGAGAGCATCGTCTTCCAGAACAGCCCCGTCTCGTCTACATTAAAAACTAAATTGGGAGGGTAAGTTCCTTCTTCAACAATGGCCTGGAATATATCAGAAAACTCATTTGCTGCCTTAACGTCACCGTTTCCAGCTTCACCAGTGATGTGAACGTTGTGAATTTTGGTACGCTTTTTAAACTTTGCAAACCAACCTCGGCTGGGCGCAAATGTCTCCGTCGATCCCTCGCTTTCCTGCGTCTTCAGATGATTAAATAGGCTCAATGCCTTTCCCATAATAAGCGCCTGACTGAGTGGCATATGGCCAATTATTTCGTTATCCACCCACACACATAACGTCTTCTCTATCCAAACTGCTTCTTCTCCTTGTTAACTTAGTAGCAGTTAACGCAGTTGTAGATTGAACCGATGCCTTCGTTTTCTCTGTTTGATTTAAAATGGTCTTTAAGGTAAACTGCGCTAACCCTAACGACCGCGCCACTTCAGATTTCTTCTCGCCTCAACCTGCTGATTTTCTTTGCACTTTTGACACATTATCACCACTTTCACTAGAAGGCCTTTTGCCAGACATTAAGGAGCCTGTTATTCACTGTAATTAAAACGGAGACAAACGAAACGTTTTGGTCGTTATGTGTAAATAACTATTGTGAGATCTTATTTCTATATTATTTAACTTTATTCTTACTATATGCTTATACTTTCCTAAATGTTTAATTTTTCTAGTATTGTAAAACATTATTTCACTAATTTACTAATTATTAAGAGATTTTGTAACACTTTAAAACCTAGGATTATTTTCGTTATGTTTTCAAGTTTATTAATTCTTTTCTCATCTTTTTCAGATAATGTGAATTTTGTTGATTAAAACCTAAATGGTCTGATTTATTTGAATGTATTTGATTAACGTTACAATTATAACAATTATTATTATTATTATTATTATTATTATTATTTGGCAGATTAGTTGTGGTTAACTAGATGTGACTTCGTGCATCTTGGAAAATGAAACGACATTATCCATCAGGAGCTGAAAAACTGAAAAAGAAGAAAATAGAGGAAGAGAAGCTTTCCAGTAGCACAGGTGAGATGTGACACTTGTATATTCTTATGATTACAGTTCAGGCAACTAGGTTAGGTAGACCATCAAGCTAAGCAAGTGCTCAGGAATCGTGTAGAGTAAGCTAGTCTCTGTAATATTTATAATATTTCGAAATGTGAAATTTAATGGATCACATCACCTCAAATTCTGTTCACACAGATCAATAATTATCAAACAAGATAAGAAAGAGTATTTTAGAAAAAATTAACAGAATATGTAATGCTATGTTCTTCTCAGGAGCACTACTGAAATATTTGGAAAAGCCATCCTTAGCAAAGCCTGATGAGCATCATGAGCCAACAGCAGGACCATCCTCTATGCAACCTCAAACACCAGTAGAAGTAGAGCCTGATGATTGATGAACCAACAAGTGGTCCATCTTCTGTTCAGCTTCAAACACCACACACAGGCATTTCTACTGAGCAACAAGAACCAAGATCTGCTCCACCGCTTGATCCGTATGACTGGCCAGTTGTCCTGTCAGATGCCTTGAAGACAGATCTGGTGTCTCGAAGACCATTTCAAATCAGTCCAGATTTCACATTCCCTAAAAGAGAGGACGGTAGAAGCGTTCATCACCATTACATGTACAGAACATTAATTAATGGGGAAAAAATAAAGCGAAGCTGGCTGATGTACTCTAGAAGGAATGATGCTCTTTATTGCTTCTGCTGCAAGTTGTTTTCAAGGAAGTCGTACAAACTAATTACGGATGGACTTTCAGACTGGATAAACGTTGGTTCGTTTCTGAAAGGCGATGAAAATAGTTCAGAACATGCAGATAACATGGCAACATGGAAGGATCTGGAACTGCGGCTAAAAACTGGAAGGACCATTGACCAAACTGAAATGTCATTAATGGAGGTAGAGCGAAGACGCTGGCGAGATGTTCTCACACGTCTTGTAAGTATAATTCAATCACTGGCAGAGAGAAACCTTGCTTTCAGAGGGTCTTCCTCTACATTGTACAATCGAGACAATGGCAACTTCTTGAAGGAGGTTGAGCTGCTTGCCAAATTTGATCCAGTGATGAAACAACACATCAGTAGAGTCGAAAGTGGCCAATATTGTCATTCAAGTTACCTAGGAAACATCATTGAAAATTAACTCATTGGGTCCATTAGTGGGAAGATCTTGGATGCCATTGTTGCAGAAATAAAACAAGCTAAATATTACTCACTCATTTTAGACTGCACTCCAGACATAAGCCACCAAGAACAGATGTCGATTATTATCAGAACTGTTAAAATGGGTGAAGTACCAGAAATAAAAGAATACTTCTTGGGCTTTCTTGAGGCTTCAGAAAGTACAGGCCTGGGTTTATCAGTTCTGATTCTGAAGAGACTAGATGAACTGAATATTCACTTTGATGACTGCAGAGGACAGTCATATGACAACGGAGCGAACATGAAGGGCAAGAACAAAGGTGTTCAGGCAAGGTTATTAGAGAAGAACTGTCGTGCACTCTATGTTCCATGTGGGGCTCACACTCTGAATCTTGTAGTGGCTGATGCAGCTAAAGCTTCCACAGATGCCATCAGCTTCTTTGGCAACGTACAAAAATTGTACAACCTTTTTGCAGCAGCTACACAGAGATGGACAATCCTAAAGAAGCACGTGAACATAACACTCAAGTCTAGGAGTGAAACCAGGTGGGAGAGCCGGCTTAAGAGCATTGAGGCTGTGCGATACCAGAGCCATAACATCAGAGAGGCCCTGTTGGAAGTCAGAAACAATGCCACAGATGCCATAGCCAGGACTGAAGCACAAGCACTTGCAGAAGAGGTAGGGTCTTATCGCTTTCAGATTTGCACAATAGTATGGTATGACATTCTTCATGCACTTAAGTTGACTTAACCATGTGAGCAAACTTCTGCAGTCTCCTACAATGCAGTTTGATGTGGCAGTCAACCTCCTCACAAAAACAAAAGACTCACTCACCAGCTACAGAAACACAGGTTTTGTTGCAGCACAAGTCGTAGCTAGGGACATATGTGAGGAAATGAATGTGGTGGCTGTGCTGAAGAAGAGGCTCAGATCCACAAAAAAGCACTTTGCTTACGAAGCTCCTGACGAACCATTTACAGAAGCCTTAAAGAAGCTGGAAGCAGTGGCGGATCTACTATGAAACTAATGAAGCTTAAGCTTCAGGGCCCCTAATCCAGGAGGGGCCCTGAAGCAACTTTTTTTTTAATGAGTGAATTTTTCAACAAAATCGAGGGAGTTTTTTTAAGGTTTGTTATTAAAATAAGGCTATTTAGTGATAGAATCATAAGCCAATGGGTGAAGTACTTAATATTGACCTTAGAATATGCTCTAATACCCATTTCATATGGTCTCAAAATGCCCTGTAATTGGTCAAATTTCAAAATTTTCTCGGGGGCTTGCAGCGCCGAACCCCCAGCTGTTATGGGCTCGCTGAGCTCGCCAGAATCTATTCAAGGGCAAGGGCAGCAAGGCCCTTTGAACCTTGTTGATGTTGCCCTATTGTGCTGGTTGCGAAGGGGCCCCCATAACAGTTCAAGCTTCAGGGTCCCAAAAATGTAGGTCCGCCACTGGCTGGAAGTCAAATTTTTCAATGTGGTGGTGGATTGTGCCATCGGGTCAATAAATGAGAGATTCAAAACATTAGATGATGTGAGGGACATATTTGGGGTTCTCTTAAACTTCACCACAATGAACAAGGAAGACTTGTCCGGCAAGTGTGAAAAGCTCTCTAAGATACTGAGCTCTGGAGCTGACTCTGACATTGATGGAAGAGAACTAGCCCTCGAAATTAAGAACTTCTGACTTTACCTTCACACAACATGACTGCATTGGAGCTTCTTTCCTTCATTCATCAGAAGCAACTGGAGGAATTATACCCCAATCTCTGGGTTGCACTAAGAATTGCCTGCACTCTACCTGTAACAGTAGCGTCAGCCGAGAGGAGCTTCTCTAAGATGAAGCTAATCAAGAACTACCTCAGATCATCAATGGGGCAGGATCGCCTCAGTGGCCTTGGCATCATAAGCATCAACCATGACGTTGGCAGGGAAATTTCATATGATGATGATATTGATGATTTCGCCCAGAAAAAATCTAGGAGGTAAAAATTTTGAAGATACAAACTGTTCTGTATAACTGCTATTACACGATTGTATCGTAGAGTTAGTAATTGTTTGGTAGTTGATAATTGCATTATTTTTTTATACATACTGTAGTTCTGTCATTTATTCTAAATAATTTTCAGGAATTTCATGAAGAGTATTTTTTCTGTTTGTCTTCTGAAAGTACATATTTGTTGTTTTGGACATAAATGTTTCATTAAAATTTTCATAATTGTTTTTTATTAGCATAGCCATTTTTTGTATGTGTGTGCTGAGGTGATGTAATAAGCCGTGAGTTGGTGGATGGAGGGGGTGGGGCCTCAAATGGGTATACAGCTTAGGGCCCCCTAATGGCTAGAAACAGCCCTGATTATTATGTTAGTTTATACAACGGTGGTATCTAGTGTACGATTTCTATGCGTGCATAGCGTAATTATAGAGCTAGTTTATATATTCTCTTTCCTGTAAAATTTCCTTTGCTATTTTTCCAGAGTCAAGGTATTTCCTTCAATCTTTTTCCGCACCCGCCTCTGACTAGGAGGGAGTGGAGAGTGGGGAGAGAGCTTATACTTTTTGTCCAGTTTTCTACTACCCCGAGTGGACCGAAAGATCTTTGAGGATTCCTCTTGTCCTTGTAACTGTACTTATATATATATATTTCACACACAGACCGTACATGGAACAAGGAACTTTTCTGGAAAAATTAAATCCACTATAGTTCGAATAAGTATGTAATAGTATATGAAAAGTATGAAATAGTTTCCTAAACCCTAGATTCTTTCCCAAAGCTGGATCCTATCTACTTTACAGATAGCTGGTGAGGAAAGCTATATTTTGGGGCCTCTTTGTCAGTGACCCGTTGCCCACGTCGAGCTAACATCATGAAAAAGAAAAAAGTATGTAGTGTGTTTTCCTTCTTTCCTACCTGCCTTTGTTTGCTGCGTGTCCTCATTTGAGCGGTTAGTTTCTGTATTCAGAAAACAGCAGTGCATAAAATGAGGAGTTAAACAAACGGCATTTAATAATTCTGTAAACTACCCTACTTATAGCGTATCAAATAAATGAATATAAGTAATATAAAGTGTGTAAATAAATGAAAATATTCAACATGGACATAAAAATTTTGCATGTTTGAACTTACATTTTTAGTGATTCATACATCCTTTAAAATGGATCCTTAAAATGGATTTTCAGAATCACTGTTTGGGAGACGGTTTTCGAGTCGAGTGACAGAAACCCCTTCCCCCCCCAGAAAATGATAAATAACTTTAATAAATAAGTTATTAACATTTCATTATTGTATTTAAATTTCAACGAAGGAAAATAAACACTGAAGTTTTAATTTAAATATTAGAAATTGTTTTAATTCTAAAGTTAACGCTGCAAATGTTTAAATTGAAATAGTTTTCTCTAGTCATCATATATATATATATATATAATATATATATATATATATATATATTAAACACAGACCGTGCATGGAACAAGGAACTCTTCTGGGAAAATTAAATTCACTATAGTCCGAATAAGTAATGGTAAATGACAAATACCATAGTTTTTCTTTTTCATGATGCTAGCCCGACGTGGGCAACGGGTCTCTCGCAAAGAGGTCCCATAAATATAGCTTCCCTCACCAGCTATCTGCAAAGCAGACAGGATCCAGCTTTGGGACATGGATCTAGGGTTTAAAGCAAGCCTAGTCCCACTACATTCAGAACCTCTATATAAGTAAAAAACTCGTTGCATTCACGTCGGATTGAATAAATCAAAGAAAAAGGAGTAACTATTGTATTTTTAGGCAAAAAAACAAAACTTAACCCTCAACCGGGACATTGATCGTCCACTTTTCAAGGCACGTTTGTATATATATATATATATATATATATATACTAAATTTTCTTTAGCTTATTACACTGGTAGAATGTGTGGCAGCAAAAATTGAAAAATTAAATATGGTACTAATTGTAATGTACAGACCCCCAAACACGCCAACCTCAAAATTTTCAGATTCCATTACAGAGGTAAGAAACTTGGTAAAAGATCTACATTCTCCAACCCCAAATATTTTTCTCTGTGGTGATTTTAATTTCCCATTCATGAAATATAAAAGGATAGGAAAAAATATATGTATACACCAGGACAAGGGGGGCACACGAGAAGACCAGGAGCAGGTAAAAATGCTACTAGCTTTAGCTGATGAATTTATGTTAACGCAAGAAATAACAGAAAACACAAGAAAAAACAACTGCCTAGATTTGGTATTCACAAACAACAGTAATTTAATTGATAATGTGAAATATCCCCAACTAGGATATCAGACCACAACATCATTGAAATAACAACTAATATAAAGGCAACAGGAAAGGAAAGAACACGCACAACAGAAAGAAGCAAATTCGAAATTTTTAATTTTCACTCCAAAGCTATAAACTGGGAAGAGGTGACATCCAGCATGGAAGTAATAGATTGGAAAACCATTTTCGAGGCCAAGACAACGGAAGAGATGCTAATGACGTTAGAGGAGAAGACGTTAGAAATTGTGGAAAAACACGTCCCAAAGATACAACAAAGAGGAAAGAGAAGCAGGTTCGAAAGACAAAAGAGGGCATTGTTCCGAAAGAGAAAGAGAGTGACTGCAAAATTAAGTAATTGTAAAGATAACATCAGAAAAATATTAAATGATAAACTGCAAAGTATCGATGTCGTCATAGAGGAACTAATCGAGAAGCATACAGAAAAAGAAGAAGATGACGCTATAGAAGCGATAAAGGCTAACTCAAAGTACTTCTATAATTTCGCAAAAAGAAAGTCGAAAAACTATGCGACTATCGGGCCTTTAAAAAATGAGAATAGTGATTTATCTGATGATCTAACAGAAGTAGCTGAAATATTAAAAGCTCAGTATGAATCATCTTTCAGTATCCCAAAAACTGACAAACTGATATGCGATAGAAACGCGTTCTTTGAAGAAGAACCACAAGGGGAAAGTATAACGGATTTCGACTTTACGACGGAGGATATTGCACAAGTCATAGGGAAACTAAAAACACACTCAGCGGCAGGACCGGATAAATGGAATGCCACACTGATCAAAAACTGCAAGAATGCAATCGCTGAGCCCCTATACTGGATATGGAGACGATCATTAAACACGGGAGAAATACCGGGCATCCTGAAGAGCGCGAACATCGTCCCAATATATAAAGGAGGA
This sequence comes from Bathynomus jamesi, assembly GCA_023014485.1. NCBI lineage: Eukaryota > Metazoa > Arthropoda > Malacostraca > Isopoda > Cirolanidae > Bathynomus > Bathynomus jamesi. The sequence continues at coordinate 443,479 of JAJOZX010002187.1, forward strand.
GATCGATCCGAGGCCAAAAACTATAGGCCAGTGTCGCTTACATCTCATCTCACCAAAATATTTGAAAGAATTGTTAGACAGAAAATCTATGACTTTTTGGAAACTCAGAAAAAATTCAATGATAACCAACACGGGTTTCGGTCAGGCAGATCATGCCTGTCACAACTAATGGAACACTACAACAACATTATTGATTGACTTGAAAGTAATGAAAACTATGATGTACTATACACAGACTTTGCTAAAGCGTTCGACAAGTGTGACCATGGAATCATAATACATAAACTGAAATATATGGGAATAACAGGAAAAGTAGGGAAATGGATATATAATTTCCTTAGTGAGCGGAGGCAAGTCGTTACAGTACAAGGAGTATCTTCATCAGAATCAGAGGTCCTCAGCTCAGTACCACAAGGAACGGTATTAGCTCCACTACTCTTCATAATCATGCTAACTGACATAGATGAGGACGTTACCAGAGACAGCACAGTAACATCCTTTGCAGATGACACAAAGATCAGTAGAAAAATACGAAAATCAGAAGACATAGGATCTCTACAAACCGACATAAACAAAATTTACAAGTGGACGGAAGACAACAATATGAAGTTTAACACCGAGAAATTTCAGCTATTACGGTACGGAAAAAGAGAAGACCTAAAGTCCATGGAATATTATACCCCAAATGGACAGGAAGTCCAGAGAAATTCCAGAGCAAAAGATTTAGGGGTGGTAATGACAGATGATGCGAAATTTGAAACACAAAATAAGATAGCAGTAAACAGAGCAAAGAGAATAACGGGTCTGATATTGAGAACTTTTAAACGAAGGGATAGGAATGTAATGATCCCCCTACTGAAAACCCTGATAATACCCAAACTGGAATACTGCTCGGTCCTAACATCCCCATATAAAAAGAAGACATTAGACAGCTGGAGGGGATTCAAAGAAGTTTCACAGCCAAGATCAATGGGTGCAAAGAACTAAATTACTGGGAAAGGTTACGAGAACTAAACCTATATTCACTGGAAAGGAGAAGAGAGAGATACACCATTATTTACACTTGGAAAATAATGGAGAAACTAGTCCCTAATCTTACTCTGAATCCCATAACTACCCAAACAACGGTGGAAGGTAGAAACGGTAGACTGTGTCGTATTCCCAAATTGAAGGCGAGACAGGGAACATCTTTAACCCTGAAAGAAAATAGTTTTGTAGTGAGAGGACCAAAACTATTTAATCAGCTGCCCAAAGACCTAAGAAACACGAAGGGAGTTGCAGTGGAAATCTTCAAAAGAAGACTTGACGCCTGGCTCAGAACAATCCCCGATGAGCCGGGCGTACCTGGCTATGTGAGGTGGAGAGCGCAAGAATCCAACTCACTACTTCACCAGGCCAACTCGAGAGGAGGGGCGACACGCTTGACCTTCGCGAAATGAGAAATCATCACGTGGAACCTTTGTAAGGTTGTAAGGTAAGGTAAGGTATGCATATGAAATTTTTTTGTCTGCTGTGAGGGTTTTTTCAACTCATATTATATAATTCGACCATGCTGAATTCGAAAATGACATTGGTTTTCCTCAATCAGGTCAGGTTTTTTCTCTATTGGCCATTTATTATAAGTCCAATTTTATCCCCAAATTTATTGATTTTTTTAGCTTAAACACTGTAGATACGAGTAATATTATAAGAACACTCGTGAAAAATGAAAACATTGTGTGAATAAATACTTTTATTCATACAATGAATATGGAAAAAAGTTTATTGAGGAAGTTGGAAGGAATGAAGTTTTTTTGGCTTTCCGTCTGTTTTTCTTCGGGCACGTCTCGCTTCAAACACCAGCAATAGTCCGCCAGCATATTGATATCCCAGTTTCCCTGCTACCTCTCTTCCATTATTTTGATATCTTGGTGAAATCGTTCACTCTGTTCCTCACTATAATCCCCGCAATTTTCAGGAAAATAGTCCAAGTGGGACCACAAAAAGTGCATTTTTATGGACATGCGCGACCCATGAGCTTTGAAAGCTTCCATCAAGTTTTCGACAACGGACTCGTATTCTGGACTTCTACGCTTGCCAAGAAAATCAGTGACAACTGATTTGAAATGCCTGCCAGGCATTCTTCTCAGTTGGAGTCATTGCGTTTTCGAACTGAGTATCCTTGATCAAAGTTCGAATTTGAGGACCATCAAAAACCCCAGCATTTAGTTTAGCATCAGATATATGAGGAAATTTACTCTCGAGATATCGGAATGCTGAACCCTCCTTATTCATTGATTTGATGAAATTTTTCATCAAGCCCAGCTTAATATTAAGTGGTGGGAGCAAAATTTTTGTTGGTGGTACAAGGGGCACTGAAACGACATTATGCGACCCAGGTTCAAAATTCTCTCTGGATGCCCATTCACGCTGTGCATAGTGCTTCTCATCCGCTCGGCTATCCCATTTGCAGAGGAAACATGGGTATTTCGTGTATCCCCCTTGCATTCCCAATACAAATGCCACAATCTGAAAAAAAATGAAAATATTTAAAGAATTTAGAGAATTTGTTCTATCAGATAAAAAAAATCTATGCATTGGACTGTATCACTTCTGTGGGGAAGTTAAGTGTTCTTATACGCTCTCAAATAACCTTTGGAAAAACAACATAGTCAATAGCAATAGTTTACTTATGATATTAGTATTACCTTCAAATCTCCACAGATCCTCCAGTTATGTTGGTCGTATACGAGAGCATCCAGTAAAATTTTCATGTTATCGTAGCTCTCAGTAAGTTGTACGGAATGTGCTACAGGGACTGATGCAACCCTATTCCCAATGTTGAGAAGTACTGCTTTCAAACTTCGTTTAGACGAGTCTATAAATAGCCTCCATTCTGATGCGTTATATGGCATGTTGTTCCCGGAATGTTGTTCCCGGAGCCAGCAAGTTGTCCTCTCGAAGTCGTGAGCCCAAGATCTCGGCAGCTAATTTGGAAAGTCCTAAATCCCTGGTAAGATCATTAAGTTTGGCCTGGTTGAGAGGCCTCGGCTCATTTGAAGCGGTATTTTGAGGTATATACGACTGGGACTGGTCATTGGCATTGGTCATTGATTCATCATCAGAATCATCGAAGTCCAGGGTTTGAGGTGGGTCGGGTATTGGAATTCCAGGACCATGGGGTACAGGTCTCATAGCAGAAGGAATGTCAGGGTATACAACAATGTGTTTATTCTTCTTGTTAACTCCTGAAAATAGAAACACAGAAACATGGATATAAAACTTGCATATGAAATAGAAGAAGCATTCAGACAGTGGCGGCTCGTGAGGGAAGGCTGCGGTCTGTAAGATATGAAATAGGTCGATGGAGTCTATATATTTTCTTTCTTTTTCATTCATATTGTCCCTTCGGGGACAATATGAATGAAAAAGAAAGAAAATATACAATCATTGTATATGTAAATGTAACTTGTATAACAATATGTATGTGTAAATGTATTTTCTATAACAACATGTATATGTAAATGTATGATTACCATTATGGTGAATATTATGCTATATATGGTGAATATTACATTATGGTGAATATTATGTCAAGTTTCATACGAGGATTTCAAAATATTTAATAAAAATAAATTTATAAACCCACCTTGGAGGTTTGTCCTGCAGAAATAGTAATCTGTCACGTGATCCTTTCCTTCTCTCCAAATCATGGGAATTCCAAAAGGCAAAGATTTCGCTCTGCCTTTGCTCCATCTTCTCAAATTTTCAATGCACGTCTTGCAGCACATATGAGGGGCGAAATTTTTGTCCTGGTCCCCTAGCTTAATTCCAAAGTATGCTGTATACATTGTCTTCACAAATTTAGTGATTTGGGACTGGTTATTTGGCATGGTAACCGTCCCACATATGTAGCAGAATCTATTGGGATCATTTTTACACGCTCTATTCATTATGAAATATTTTATCTATATGCCTGAAAAGTAAAAAAAGATATTATACAAGTGAAACAAGTGATGATAGATGTTACTGTTCCAATTCCGCTTTGACAAAATCACGAAAAATTCTATTTTACTTATGAGGCCATAGCCGGATAACCTGAGCTGATTGAGAAAAACGGATTGCAGATTCGAAATCAGCAGGAGAAACTCTATAAGAATCACTTACAAAACCCTTGACAGCAAAATTGATGCATACCAGTGTTATTAATAGGCAAAAGTAAATATTGGTGCAGATATTTGTGTGTAATTACTTCACTTATGACCAAAGTGTGTGTGTGTGTGTGTGTGTGTGTGTGTGTGTGTGTGTGTGATATATAAAATAAGATTTGATTCAGGTATGAAGGAAAGTGTTTCGACGCCCCCACCCCAAGCCCTTACGATCTTTGTGTGCAGCATATTGTTCCCTGGCTTCCTTCTCTGTACCTTCCCACTCCACTTTTGCTACATTATCATAAAATTCGAGCACCCCCCCTGGGAAAAGTTGGCTACGGGCCATATATATATGGTCATAAAAACCTACATCTTAAATGTAATTTTTACTTAAATTTCGTAAATGATCGTAAGAAGTGAATTTATCTAATCTCTCTATGGCATCTCAGTCTCAGTTTAACGTGGAATCCGAACCACGCCCCATCAGCAGCCCAGCGTCTTAACCACTAGGCCACCTAGGGTACCCATTTATCTACCAACCACTTTCTTTATTGTGTGGAAGGATGAACAGCTGGGTTTTGCTGCGCGCCGGCTGCCGTCGGGTCTCGAACCCGGGGCCGATGGATTCGTAGTCAGCGACGCTAACCACTACACCACCGACTACCAACCACTACATCCCCCAATTTACGCAGTAGATGCGTTCCTGAACCATCCGCGTAAATTGGGGAAACATATAATTCAATGTCCTAAGTACGGGCCCCACAACCCCAAGACACCCCAAAAATGAAATAAAATACAATAATAATAATAATAATTATCAGCCAAAAAAGTAATATTAATTAAATAAATAAATAAATACATAAACTTATCTGCAAAAGAAAGTAAAAATTAGTAATAAGATGTAATAAATAAATAAAAAATAACACTCACCATTAGGGTCTCTTGGAGATGGCTTCTTAACCACCAATGCCTTAGCTCCGTCGTCGTGTTTGTTTTATATTTTTAAATTTTTTTATTCATTTATAAATAAATTGAATATTTTTTGGACCACATTAATCCGAAACCCCGCAAATGGGAGCGCGTAAATCGGGGGATTACTGTGTGTATAATATACAGTATATATATATATAATATCAGAGCTGGGCACTTGCGGTTTTTTTTGCGGTACTGCGGTACTGCGGTACTACCGTGTTGGTCGGTACCGCGGAAAGTACCGCGGGAAATTTGAATGCGGTAGCGGTACTGCTGTACTTTCAGCGATCCTTTGCGGTACTGCGTTATGCGGTACCGGTTTGGTAGTGCGGTAGTAGTACCGCAGTACCGCAGTACCGCAAAAAAACGCACAAAAAAACGCAAGTGCGGTGTATATATATGCAGGGTGATAGCAAATAGGGCATGGTTAATTAATCATTTTTAGGAAAAAGTGATGAATGATGGAATTTTTTAATTAATCAATGATTAACTGATAAAAAATTATTAAAAATTAAATACTTCTGAAAAGAGTAAGAAAGAGCTTTATTGTTTCTGTTGCGTGAGATAAGACCGAAGAAAACATTTTGCTCAAACATTTAGTTTGCTTTAGTTCAAGAAATCAGGCATGGACGGATTAGACAGTTTATACACGCAAAAAGGTGCCAAATTGAAATGATACATTACAAAATTTAAGGTAAAATGATGGTGAAATTATGAGGAAAATTAATCATTTCCCATCATTTTCTAAAAATATTTTTTGATTAATTAATAATTAAATTCGAAACAATGATTAACTGATTAATCTGAACCATGCCCTATTAGCAAATTATGTTTCATAAATTAGTATACAATTTAGGACGTCAAAGTGAACAAAACAGTTCCAATGAACATAAATTCGCAATCGCTTCATTTCCGAGATACATTGCTTTTTTTTTGCCGAGGACGATGCTATTCTCTGTACACCTATTGTATGCTTTCGTGATATATCAGAGAACAATAAAACTATTATTATTATTATTATTATTATTATTATTATTATTATCGTTAGTATTATGACAGGATTTTTATCTCGATTATCACAAGCACGAGCCACTTTATTTCCGACGCATTACATACGTGAAAAGATAGAAGCAATACTCTTCATAACTTGAAAATAATAATAATAATAATGATAATGATGATAATAATAATAATAATAATAATAATAATAATTATGTAGCGACCCGTGGTTCAGATTCCACGTAAAGCTATAGGTCCCCTCCGTCATCATATGAATGACCTCCGATTTTGCGAAGGAGGCTAAACAACCCCAACATTATATTTCAAATAACCAAGATCCATATATCCTCATCGTAGCACGTACATTGTAAGCAGAATAGTTCGTAACTCCATCAAGTGGACGTACATAAATGGTCTTTTTGTAACTTTAAAGTTCCAAGTAATAAATGGCTCCTAACATTGACGGTATACGTTATCGATTTGGATATAGCGTTTTGACATATAGGGTCAAGGGTCAAAGGTCAAACGAAGAGGCATGCAGGATGTTCCCTGTTAGTGTCTATGTTGCCCCCAGTTTGGAACTTAATTATGAGAGAAACCTTACATTAACCTGTTACATTTATATCCAGGTAAATTCAGGAAGCTCATTTTTCCCATTAAATGGGGATGCACGTGCCCCAAGGATCACATGAGCAATAGAAACCTGATGAATGGCCGACTGAACCTGAACCGATGCCAATAGCTTGGAGCGAACTCAGAGCCTCACCGCCCAGAACCAGATACCATAACCATCGAGCTACCGGGCGCTCTTTATATATACAGTACTAGCTAAAGTAGGACCTACGGGCCCATTTAGCTAGACCTGTGGTGGTGGAGCCTCCAGTCTCAGTAATTGGGGGACCTGCGGCCCCATCCCCCCCAACTACTGGGGAGTGAATTATTCGGTCAATAAAACTATAGAAAAGAACGCAGCCATGAAACTCTTAAACTTCACAAATCTTGATACAATGGGTTCGGATGTGAAGCTTAAGATTTTCATTGCTGCGTTCTTTCCTATAGTTTTATTAACCGAATAAAAGAACCCTCAGTAATTGGGGGAGGTCAATTATTCGGTCAATAAAACTAAAGAAAAGAACGCAGCAATGAAAATCTTAAGCTTCACAGACGCACAGACAGGACTGTCTTTTTATATTATAGTATAAATATGTATATACAGAGTGGCCCAAATGTAGGTATACAATTTCATATGTTGATTTTTTAAAAATTAATTTCCCTTTCATTGATAGCCTGCTTGGAGCTGCAGTCACGAACGTTTCATTCCACTCCTTTCTTACAGTTTCAGCGTTTTCTGATTTCCAGTAATGTTTCAGCACCCCACTTCCGATAGTCATTAGTCAGGTTACCAGCCATTATTATCTACCCTGAAAGGAAAATTAATTTAAAAAATCAACATATGAAACTGTATACGTACATTTGGGCCACTCTGTATATATTTTTTTAATGCCATAGGCAAATGACGCAAAAACCCATAAAAGGAAAAGCATAGAGCCGAAATAAAGGTCTTTGAGGCTCTTGAAAAGATTGCTTTATCCAAAATTTTGAAAAGATTAATGTCGTGTGCAAGATGCATGTATGTGTAGTGGGGAACAGAGAGAGAAGTGTGTGTTTGAGAGAGCATGCTCGACTGCTCACAGGGTAGAAGAGATACAGAAAAAGATCAGCTAAGGAGGACAGTGACAAGAGAAACGGGAGTTCCAGCACTCCCTGTCTCTTATATATATATACAGGCCCAGATTTAGCTATAGGCGAACTAGGCGATCGCCTAGGGCCTCGCGCCAAAGGGGGCCTCGCTCAAGCCGTTTTGCGCGTTCTGTTCAAGTGATATTAATGATTTAGAACTCTATGAAGAACTTAAAGTACTTTGCAGGTTTATACCTGAGAAAACAGATCTCGGAAATGCCCTTGTTTATATCGTGCAAAAACAACTAAGTGAGATTTATCCTAATGTTTATGTTGCACTTCGAATAGTATTAACCATCCCAGTTACTGTTGCTTCGGCTGAAAGAAGTTTCTCGCGTCTCAAACTTATTAAAACATATTTGCGTTCCACCATGTCTCAAGCGAGATTGCAATCATTAGCTATGTTATCAATAGAAAACGATATAACAAATTCATTAGATTACTCTCAATTAATTGAAGAGTTTAGCTCGAAGAAAAGTAGAAAAGCATTGCTGTAATATTCAAGGAGCATCTGAACCAAATATTAAAGCATTAATATTTAGCCTGATAAGTCGATCGCTCACTATTATAAAAAATGAAATGTCAACATCTCTTATACATCACATATGAAAAACGTTTGTATACTATGGAAAGTCATTACCTATAATATTATATAAATCTTAGAAATCATTGTCTTATATTTTCGATACAAATCTTGATTCATATTATAATTTATACTTATTTGTATGGTTTATTTATATTTCTTATACAATTTCCATGCGTGATTATTTTGGTTTGGTTTAATTTTTAAGTGCTGGCATAGTTTTGTCTATGCGGGATTCTAATATTGCTGGTATAGTACCGATAATTAAGTCCATATTTTCATATATATATAGGCCTAGGGCCTCGCAATTTCTAGATCTGCCTAAGGCCTCCCAACTTCTAGATCCGGCCCTGTATATATATATATATATATATATATATATATATATATATATATATATATTAGCTTCATGAATTAATTTTTAATTTAATTTGGGGTTTCAGTGCTTACAAATATAATTTTCGGTTTGTAGATGTTGCAGTTATACAATCTACAATTTACATATTAAATTTTTACAGTATCTACAGGTTATTATATGCCTTTTTTTAGCTATGGTATTCATAACAGAGACAAAGTGATGTCATTGATATGTATAAATTTTTTAGTGAAATATTAAGAGGAAATGAATCACCATTTTGAACCTTTATTTAGACTAACTCGTGGCCATGTCGTAACACCACTTCCCGTGACATTAGTGAGGATAAGCGACATTGGGTGTGTTCAGTAGTTCGATGAATGAGGTTCGATTCCTACGAATCCTACGGTTCGAATCGCCTCTGTCACATAACCCACGCCGTTACGAAAGAGATCAAACAATATTTGGACACTTATACCCATGTGATCCTTTGAAACGAGAAAAATACAAGTGCAGTTACACACTCCAAGGATAAGGGCATAATTGAATACATCATCGTCGGTGTCATAAGGGTTTTGAATCATATTTCATGATTCATTTTCTTTGTCATAAAATTCAAGGGTTTTTGATTATGTATCGGAAATCGTTTATAATTTTTGTCATATTTTTTATGGTCTTATTTTTATTTCTTATTTAGGCGTATTTATTTCTTATTCATTTAACTTTAATTTACTTTTTTGGCGACGGTACGTAACACACATTTCCGGAAAAAAGTTCGCCGAGAAACGTAAAATTTTTAAAAGCGATAAAAGCTTAATAATCATTAACGATGTGGGTTTTCTTTTAAACTGTATTATAGTGTCACGTTAGCTCCCAAACGATTACAATAAAAGTGACACTAAAAATATAATTTATATCCATTATAAAATACCTTTTAAAAAACATAATCACGGATATAAATAACCATGCTTTATTATTATTATTATTATTATTATTATTAGCTCCTATTATAAGTAAAAAATAAACAATTTTATTGCATTTAAAAAACTGTAAATATCACTTAGCCAATCCCGACCCCAAAAATTATTCAGCATAAAAATGTTTGAGAGAGTAGAAACTCTCATTTATGAACTGCTGTTCGCCACTTCGATTTTTGTCCGCTAAGAGTGACACGTGCTCGAAGGTGAAAAAAAGAAAATGGAGGAGAGACATATACATACATACATACATGTGTGGGTGTGTGTGTGTGTGTGTATATATACATACACACATTTTTTCAATAAAATTTACGACTAAACGAAAAATACCAAGAATCATTACTCTTCCTATCAAGCGTGAGCTATATTTATATTGTACTCGCGTGACTAATTTTATATTTCCTATATATATATATATATAAATAAATATATATATATATATATATAGAGAGAGAGAGAGAGAGAGAGAGAGAGAGAGAGAGAGAGAAATCAGTAAGTGGACTGATTATTTATTATTGATTCACAAATTTGTCTTTCTGTAGCTATGATACATCATTTAGTTAATAAGAGGCTTATAAGTTATAATGTAAACAAAAATTACAATTCATATACATTTGACCTGACAGATAATAGTACACGTATATATATATATATATATATATATATATATATATATGTGTGTGTGTGTGTGTGCGAACTATATTTATTATTGTTTACGTATTGTAACCGATGTGGGATCCATTGTCGCAATACAAGTTTATTATTATGAATCTCTGTTGCAAAGTATATTGTCATGAAATGTTGTCATTCATTCGCTCCGCCCACTTCTGACGTCACCACGCCCTTTTCTTTTAGTGCATTTTGAAAACTTTAAATAAATAAATAATAATTTTTAATATGTTTTGTAAACAATATGTGTAAACAGCCATCGTGATTGAGTGGATTTTTTAATGAAAATTAAAATTTATTTTTTATGAGGTAAAATGCCTTATTTAGCAATTATACATGGGTATACACTAACAGGTGCTAAAGCCTGTTAGTGTATACCCATGTATAATTCATAATTATATAATAAACAGTTTATTTAATGATCTCTTAAATAAATGATATTCTTCCATTACTTGTTTAATTTACAAATGAAGTAAGGAAAATGGCAGAAGTGTGTTAAGTTTATTAATAATGTAATTAATTAACGAAGTTTGTGTGCATGTGTAAAGGGATAGTAATAGCCACATCGCGACCACACACAGGCTAGGCCAATCGGCCTTTCTCTGTAATTTAGAGCAGTCCAATTTTTTTTCCTTTATTGAATTTCATTGCGTGCAGTTGGTAGCATGTAACCCTTATATCGTCAGGGAAGAAGTTAAGGGATTTAGAGAAAGAATTCTGCCTAAAACGAAGACACAGTAAGGACAATAATAGTATAGTGGCAAAACTACCTTGACAAATTATGTCATGCAGAAAATATTTCGATCAAGAATTTTGCCACTATACTACTAACAAAAATTTAGGGTATATTACTTTATTCCATTTTCATTTCTCTAATAATGTACTGTATTAATTGTCTCATTTTTTATTTAACTATCAGTTCTTTGTGCTGTATAGGTACCATATCATGCTAATGATTTTTTATTTGTATCATATCTATAATAATGACTTAAGATTTAATATATATATATATATATATACATACTGTATTTTGTGTATTCTAAAGTAATTAGTACTTCTTATTCACGCATTTAATCTTATTTATGCATAATTTAATCATGACTATATATACTCGTAATATATATTATATATTTTATCTTTATTTACTCTGAGAGCCCAGTAAAGCCTAAAACTTAAGGACCAAAGTAAATAAAATAAATAACCCAGTTGACAATTCTTCATTGTACTATTAATTGTAAACTAGCAGACACTGTAATAGTTTAATATTTATTTTATGAATAAATATATATATTGAATTCTGAGAGAATTGAAACAAGAGGAAAAATATTAAGAAAAAAAATCCCTTGCAGTAAAGACATATACTTTACAATACGTCCCAACATGGAGGTTGTATAGGCCTATCTATGATGGAAAATAAACCAATCTATAAATAAAGAAATAAAATGCCAAATGCATCACACGTTAAAATGGATTTTAAAAATTTCAACCGTAGTCAAAACTCAAAAACTTTGCTCCGAAATTCAATGATGTTTTTAAAAGAATATTTATATATGTTAAGTCATAGATAGAAAATAAAATTGTTGCTTTTAGTTCACAAGTACCGTCCTCACCATACACCCATTCAGGGTACGAGCAGCTTGTAGTGTCATTGCCAAGTACAGAAAGGGTCAACATATAGGCCTACTAACGAGGCTTCCGTACGTGGTTGATCACAACTGACAGTGACAATGCTCTGAGCTTTCATAATCCACTGAGCGTTCAAAATCGTAATCATTTCCTTCCCTATGTCGTTAGTTTGTATTGCAGACACTCATGGTTTTATAGGTCCTGGTGCATGATTCTTCAGGAGCAAGATGCATCGCAAGTTTGTGTTTTCTCTCTACGGTAAGGTAAATGCACTCGTTCTTATCACAAGTACAGTTTCAGAAAAAAGTTCGCCTAGAAACATAGACTTTCTAAAAAGCATTAAAAAGACTAATTAGTAAAAATAATCGGGTTTTTGGTTATAAAATTTTATTATTGTCACTAAAACCAATAAAAATATCCAAAGAATACCAATCAGTATTTTGTATATGCTTTTTTTTTACAAACTTTATGTTTCTAGTCGAACTTTTTTCTTGAAACTGTACATGCATACATGCATATCAGCTCAAGTTTATTATATATATATATTAGTGATGTAGGTCACATCCGCATCCGCATCCGCATCCGCGGAACATCCGCACATTTTCTCGCATCCGCGTCCGCGTCCGCATCCGCACTTTGGACTGCGGATGTCGTGCGGATGTGGACCGTTGAGATAAAACGTCATTAATAAGCGGAAATTATCAAATTCTACTATATTAATAGAACTAGTTCATTGTGCGCAAAAGTGATGCAAGCGACAAGACGAGAGGCTGTTCTTGTATGAAGTTACTCTCTTGCAACCTACTTAGATCCACGTTACAAAGCTAAGTTATTTTCACCTAGTACATTAGAACGAGTTAAATCATCACTTGGCAAAGCAGTTGAAGAGCTTCAATCTCTTGAATCTGTCGCTTCGCCACCCACCAAAAGAATAAAAGTTTCAGTGACAGAACCAACACCTTCAACAAGCAAATCTATCACAGAATCTGTCTCTCAGTTTCTTGAGTCAAGCAGCAATGACGAGACTAACGCGATGTCAAAAGATGTAGTAAAAAATGATCGAGAGCTATCACCAGAAAAAAACGCATGGCTGCATGTGACAATCCTATTAGTTGGTGGAAAAATACGCAGAATATCTATCCATACTTGAGTAAACTTGCAAGGAAACATTTAGCCTGTCCTCCAACAAACGTACCAAGCGAGAGATTATTTAGCAGTGCTGGATTAATATATGATGAAAAGAGAAACAGACTGGCAGCAGAAAAGGCAGAAAAATTAATGTTCCTTAAGCATAACCTTCCTATAATTAAGTTTGAACATTAAACGATGAACATCTTAGTTTACTTTATTTTAATTACTCATTTATAAATATGCCTAATAAAACTTTAAACTTAATATAAATAGTTATCAAGCTAATTAAAGATCTCTTTCTATAAGGGTGGAGGTTGGGGAAAGAGGTCGGTGGGGTGCATTTGAGTTGGGTTCACGTCCCGCATCCTGGTAACACAATTATGGTTTCTAATTGTGGCTGAAACTCAACAAAATATAACGAATTTATTTGCAGACGAATTCACTGATTGATTTCTATATTAGTTAGATGCTTGATATTATTTTATATGTTCAGAGAAAAGTACAGCAATTATTGTACAATTAATCAATTATACTACATTATAGCTACAGCGCTCTCTATATAATAACTTATTACATACGTTAAACACAACAAATCTCGAATATATCCTAAAAAATAACGAAAATGTAGACATCCGCATCCGCATCCGCATCCGCGGATGTTGAAATCAAACATCCTCATCCGCATCCGCGGATGTGAAAAAAATGACATCCGCTACATCACTAATATATATATATATATATATATAATTATTATATATATATATATATATATATATATATATATATATATATATATATATATATATATTGTCACAAATAAACAAGCAACATCAATTCACACGTACTAATTAATTATTTTAACTTTTTTTATATCCTTTTAATTCTTAATAAAAACCTTTGTTTGGGAATTTTAAGAACAAAATTAATTATTTCTTGCACATCAACACAACAATTGAAACAAAATTGATTTAGCTCCAACAAGTTTCTTTATGGAGTTTTTGTTCACACTGTAATAATGCTGTAGAGCAGGGGTGGGGAAACCCTCGCCCGCGGGCGAAATTTCGCCCACGAGCTAATTTCAATTCGCCCGCTTAGGTATTTATTATTTACTAAAAATTATTTATTTACAGCCCAGCAAATAGCTTTTTAAAATACATCTTATATATACAGCGTGTCCCAAAGAAATGTATACCCACTTTGTTCGATAATACCAGCTATGAGGATAATAAATATATTACTTTTGATATGTTTTTTAATAAAGAATTTTCTCCTGAATCTAAATATGTAATTATTTTTATTAAAAATTGAAAAAACAAAAAGTTACAGATGTTTAAATTATAATTATTATTTTCGAGACTTCATGTGCGATATTTTCTAATATTTTTGCACGTATACGAGATAAGTTTGAAACCGACGGCACTGTGCAAAACTTACAAAAACAACGTTCTGGAAGACGTCGAACATCTTAGATAAAGTGTCATTTAACCATGGAATTTGTAAATTTTTTGAATTAACTAATAATTACAACATTTATGCTTCAATATCTACGCTAAACATAAGTATCTCAAAACAGTCGGTTAAAATATTAGAAAATATCGCACATGAAGTCTCGAAAATAATAATTATAATTTAAACATCTGCAACTTTTTTGTTCTTCAATTTTTAATAAACATAATTGCATATTTAGATTCAGGAGAAAATTCTTTATTAAAAACATATAAAAAGTAATACATTTATTATCCTCATAGCTGGCATTATCGAACAAAGTGGGTATACATTTCTTTGGGACACGCTGTATATAAGCTTAAAATTTGCCAGACGCCCGCGGAGGTGTTTATGTTATCGATTTTCGCCCTTGGTACTGAAAAGTTTCCCCACCCCTGCTGTAGAGTGTAGAGCATGCATGGGGAGAGGTTCCCAAACTTATTTTCTTCCCTACCTCCTACACCAAAAACAAAATTTACCGCACCACCGCTCTCTGGCTTTATATATATATAGGGTGAACCAAATGTAGGTGGACAGTAAATGATAACGTTTATTTTGAGAATACATATTTAATTTTTTTGTATACTATAATACAAAATAAAATTTAAATAAATTTAGTTATAATATTTAATATAATAAAACACAAACACCATAGTTATAATAAACACCATAGTTATAATATAATATAACACAAACTATTCAACCTACTGTCCACCTACTTTTGGTTCACCGTGTGTATATATATATATATATACATATATATATATATATATACTATAACTGCAAACACGCAGTTAATTAACGTAAAGAACGACGGGTAGGTACCTCATTTTTTCAATTGTTTCGTTCTTTCGCTCTCATCTTGCGCGGGTAAGTCTCCTATACAAAGCGTCGTTCTTTATATATATATATATATTATATATATATATATATATATCTAATGCAAACTCACAAGGAAAAAGAAAAATTATTCCAAAGCCTTTCGTGTATTCAGAAGTACACCTCGTCAGGGAATGCGTTACAGACTCTTTTTCCTTGTCGGTTTGCATCACTCACTCATTTCACGTGTTTAATTGTGAAATTCATCCCATATATATATATATATATATTATATATATATATTGCATTTTGTATGGGGTTACTGGAGAACATCTTGACTCTTCAAAAGGGTACGCGGTAGAGACAATGTTGAAAATCCCTGCACTAAACAATCGATCGCTTACCATAGTTTGCTAACCGCTGCCGTTGAGCGTAACTATTGCATATCATTGCGATTATTTTTAAAATAAATTAAAAAGTTGTTGTTCGAATACTTTATACGTAATTCATTTCAGCTATTAGAGGAGTATATTGACACTCAAATATGTGCAAAAATGTAGATTTTATAAATATGCTATGTATAAATATGCTTTATAAAAGAATAAAAGACTTAGGAGTTAATTTATAAATATGAAACTCTTTAAATGACTGTAATTAATATCTTTAAAGTATAAAAAACGTAGACACGATACATATTTAGTATGAACAAAACTGATATTAGGCGTTACAGCTTACTACTCTACACCCTCTCTCTCTCTTTCTTTCTTTTCACGCAGACGTTACAGCAACTTCTTTTATGAATCGCTGTTTATAGATACCTTTTTAACTCCCCAACAGCTGATGTTTCCGACTCCAATTCCCCAACCAACCAAATTCCATTTCGAGAGAAGCTCATAAAATAGGAGGTAAGATCTATCTATACTCATCAAAATGGAGGACTTTAATTTTATTTATTCATGATAGCTTGTCGTCAAGTTTGACAGTCCTTGTTAGGTTTTGGCTTACATAATAAATTATAATTTTCATATATATATATATATATTATATATATATATATATGAGAAATGGGTTTGAAGGGTGCGTTGTAAATTTTTACAAAAATTATTAAATAATAAAAATAAATGTTTAATTAACTTGGGAAAAAATGACATTCTGACATTCAAATAAATAAAAAAATATAAACTTAATAATTAATGATTATAAAGCAACAGTAATATTAAAACTTTAATTAATTATCACTTACTATATTTATAGTTTCAAATTTTAATTTCAAGTTAATTAGATGGGACAAAAATTATATTCAACCCACTGCTATTCTTGATTCGTTGGTGAGGCCAGGAATGAAGAAAAGACAGAAAAGGAAATGAGAGAGAGAGAGAGAGAGAGAGCAGAACCATAGGTGCAGCATCTCATAAAAACTTGAGGTATAATTTTCTTCTCAATCGTACACACATTGTTTACTTCATGCAAATTACAATAAACATTACATATATCATGATCACAGTATACCATAAATCCGGCAGTTATATATATATATATATATATATATATAATATATATATATATATACTGTATAAAACCCAGTTGTTCATCCTTCCACACAATAAAAAAATTGGTGGGTTGATAAATGCGTACCCTGGGTAACCTAGTGGTTAAGACGCTGGGCTGCTGGCGGAGCGTGGTTCGGATTCCATGTTAAACTGTAGGTCTAACTAAAGTGGAGTGACAAGCTTGACCTTCGTTAAAATGAACAATTCGGGTGGAAACAAAATCAAGGTTAACCAAGGTTATGTTAGTGGCAATAAGCGAAATCCGGCATTAAGCTTAATGCCTAGGCAATAAGCTGAAAGCTAAGAATGCATATAATCATCAGTATAATGCCTGTTTACATATCTATAATAATAAATATAACCTAACATAACATAACATAACCTAAACAGTGAAAGTGACCATTGTAACATGTTATATGCATTCTTAGCTTTCAGCTTATTGACCAGGCATTATCTTAATGCCTGATTTAGTTTATTGCTGCTTAAGGTTACCAATTTTTAGTGGCTAAATTGTAGGCACTACCTGATAGTGGCAACGTGGTTAATTACTTGTTTATGTTATCATATTATACAGGCAGCTTTATAGGGCCTAATTGTATAGGCTACCAATTTGTAGTGATGGTTAATAGGCTGCCGTATTTGTAGCACTGAAAGATTGGTATGTTAAGTTGCAGCGATGACTACGCTAAGTTGGATAGATAATATTAAAATAGTTAATTAGTTTGCAAAGGGGTCGACAGCAGGTACACTGCACCAGTTGAGGAAAAGGAACAGATCGTGGCCTTTTCTTTTACTGCATATAACAACATAAATGTTCAATAGAAATTAATAATACAATTGCTTAATTAAAGTGTGCAAAATACAATGAGTGACTTGCGAGAATTACTTATTAATTACAATGAAGGACAATGCAGAGAATACAAACATAAGATAAACGAACTTATTACGAGAGACCGCACGAGTGAATTTCGAAATCTTGAAAGTTGACCGGGATGACAAGGTAGGCCCGGGTAAAGGCCTGTTTGAAGAGATGGTACATCTTCAAAAGATGAGCGATGACTAACTTCTTCTTGGTACTCTTCACTGAATTTTCTTGTGATGGTTCATTTACCGGTACTTGTCTACTTCCGATAAGGGCACTAAAGGAGGAATTTATCAAACGAAATAACAGTAGGCTCATAAACGAGATACCTTTCATTGCTGACTTAGATAGATAGATAGATAGAATAACCTTTATTAATAATAATAAAATAAATAAATTTTTTCAATTTACAATGACATGAATAATTGTGAAGCTCGACTATTTATTTTATTTAATTTGGCCCTTAAGCTTTAGGCTTTACTGGGCTCTTATTAAAAATAAGCAGCTAGTTGTTATTAATTAATAATAATAAATAAATAAATAAGTAAATAAGTATTATTAATAGTTAAAACATGTATTACAATATTAAACAATATTAGTGAACATTAATCCTACATTAATGCCTTCCTGACATCTCTTTCGTCCACAACCTTGGTCACTTCTGATGGCTATAAAACTTAATTTCTTGAGAAAAGACAATAGCTCACTATATATATATATATATATATATATATATATATGCTTAGCTGGCATGAGGAATGGGACTTCGAACTGATTTCATATATCTTTTTTGAAGGATAAAGGACAACTCTTGTCAGAGTTGAAGATCCTTCGAAAGTGGTCAATAACTGGTCATCCATAATAACCAAGTTGTACTTCTGTATTACTGTAACTCCATAGGACAAAGGCAAAAGTTTCATGTGTTTATTTAATTCACAAATCACATTCTTCTATATTGGAAAACTAAACAATATTGTTTAGCTTTTGCTGAATTAATTTCAATTGCCGTTTTTCATTTGCAGTGAAATCCTGCGCAATTTTTATCCATACAAATCCTTTATGTTATGCATTTTTCTAAATTTCTACTAATGAAAAAAAATTCTTCGTCTGACGCTTTCCATTTTCGTGTTCCTCCAGTTCGTTCGAGAGCTTACGCCATGCAGATGTTCTATTACAAATGCTGTGATCAGAAAATAAGAAAGGAAAGAAAAGTAATGGACTTTTATTTTCGGAATAAACAAGCCAGGTACAGTAGGGTATATTCAGTTTGCAGTGGTGGGCACCGTTAACCAAAAAGTTAACTTCGATAACGATAATCCGTTAACCCCAGTTTTTAACTCCGATAACGATAATCCGATAATTTTACTACAAAGTTAACGGAAGTTAACGATAATCCGTTAACGATAACTATTTCTTTACTAACATTTAAAAAATCAAGGAAAAAAGCTTTAAAACCCATAGAAAATGTTTATTTATGCAAAATCCAACAATAAATAGGTATTTAACTGTATTTTTATCAAGTTTTGCAACTTTTTTGCTTAATAACTTTTTTTTTATTTTTAATAAAAAATGTACTGATTACATGTTTTGAAACCCTTGTAACCACTAACCATTAACTAAATTTTAATTTACCAGAGAATTATTATGGCGGGAACTGAAAGGTAAAATTAAATTTTAGGCACATTTATTAAAGACTATGACACAATGTGCTGGTTGCCCTTCAGAAAGACCAACTTCTCAAAGTTAGGCCCACTGCCAGTCTTGACCTCTTGGGCCTCAGGATGTCCTTGCCGAGAGAGAAGAGCCGTTCCACTGCGGCAGAGGACGGAATTGGCAGACTGAAGGTATGGCGGTTTGAATTCATTCGCGGAGCGGTGATCTTCCGTGAATGACTCCTCGCAGTTAACGTGTTAACGGACTTTAACAGACTAAATATCGAGTTATCGGAAGTTAACTGGTCCGATAACGATAAATGGAAATTAACTTCCGTTAATAGTCCGTTAAAAAAAGTTAACTTCGTTAATTAACTGTTATCGGATTAACGCTTTAGTGCCCAACACTGTCAGTTTGTCACCATTGGCCATTCTTCCAGTGTAGTAAATAAATTTCTGACAAGCTATTTTTCTCACGCAAATTGAGAAAGACGGAATATTAGATGGGGGGACTATTCTCTGCGTTCAGATTATGTAGTGACCCGTGTTTCGGATCCCACGTAAAGTTGTAAGTCCCTTCCGTCATATCTCCTTAGATCCTTAGGTAATGTGAAGGAGGTTAAACAACCTCATCATTATATTACACCACAAATTTCATTTCTTCATGAATTAATCACATCTTGAAAATGTCCTAGCAAGGTCTGGTTGCCTGCCAAAAACCTAACCCTATTTTGCGTTCTATCTGATTGTAGGTCTGTAATCTGTGGTCCAGCTGATGGCAGTGAGACGGTCTCTCTAAGTCTAAAGAGTCGAGCAGTAAAAATCTGACATGCAGGAATCGCTTTTTTCAGTAAAATTGGCATTGCGTAATTTTGGTGAAAGGCTCATTTATGACTATATATTTAGTTGTTTATTATTTTTACTTTATATTACTTAGGGCGGAAGTGCTACCAAAATTAACCAGAGTTAAATATAGCCGATCCTAGTCGGGGGACGCCAGAGCATCATTCTGCTGCCGTTAGAAAATCTATTGAATATTGAATTGAATTGAATAACCTTTATCAATAATGAAATAAATGCATTCTTTTTACAATTTACAATGACATGACTGATTGTGAAGCTCGACTATTTATTTTATTTAATTTGGCCCTTAAGCTTTAGGCTTACTGGGCTCTTATTAAAAATAAACAGCTAGTTGTTATTAATTAATAATAAATAAATAAGTAAATAAGTATTATTAATAGTTAAAGCATGTATTAATCTTAAATTATCACTACTGACATGACAAATGTAAGGTCACCATTGAAGGCATTATACCAATACCATACAAAGAAACCAATATCATACATGAGAGATAAGAACTGGACAATCTCAAGAAATGTGTTTTTAATACTAGATGATTACACACGAGAAATTAATAATTAGTAAACAATAGTAATGGACATTAATCTTAGATTTTTGTTAGTATGCTATTATTAATTGGGATTTCAACTTGGTTTTAAACAAATTTACATTCACAATATTTTTTATATCGGCATTTAAGTCATTCCATAGTTTCAATCCAATGAAAATGGGTAGTTTTTGAGATGAAGACACTCTAAATTGAGATATAACAAGCTTTGATCTATTTCTGGTCTGATACGAGTGGATTTCTTGATGAGTTACAAGATATCTATTTACCCATTGTAAATTAATGATTTTGTTCTTACACTTGTAAATAAAAATAAAATGTGCCAGTTTGGTTATATCACTGAGCTTTAGTAGGTTTAGCTCTTTAAATAATGCATTAGAGTGATCAAGGAAATCAGTATCAGATAATAACCTTATTGCTCGCTTTTGGATGACAAAGATACCATTTAATGCGTTGTTAGCGGTTTCCCCAAACAAGGATGCAGTATGTTATGTAAGGAAGAACAAGAGTATGATAGAGTCAATAAAACTTGTTTAGGGACTACATTTCTAAGTTTAAACATTATAACAACGCTCCTTGAAATCTTTTTCGCAATATAATTTACATGATCACTCCATTGCAAATTCTTATCTTGCATTACTCCAAGAAATTTTATTACAGTACACTCCTTTATAGCGACTTCATTAACATTAAGTTCATCAAGATATACATTTCTTTTATTAGTAAAAATCATTAAATTTGTTTTACCGGTATTTAGGAAGAGTTTATTGGTGGTCAACCATTTCATTACACTGATGAATTCTGAATTAAATATATTCTTAGCTGAATTAACATCTTTGCAAGAAAATGAGACAGTTGTATCATCTGCAAACATTATGAAGTTCAGTATATCAGATGAACGTGGAAGGTCATTTATATATAATAAAAATAACGGTCGACCCAGAACTAAGCCCTGTGGCACACCATGTTTGGGTCACAAGAGCTTTAGTTGAGCAAAACTTATTTACTGATACAAAATGATATCTAGTGGACAAATAACTTTTAAACCAATCACTGATTGCTCCTTTAAAGCCGTAAATAATTTATTAAGTAGAATATTATGGTCTATTACATCAAACGCCTTACTCAAATCCATAAATATTGATATCATTATTTCCATAAGATTTAAAATAGCCATTTCCGTTGTTTTATTATTACGGAAGCCATATTGATTTGGAGATAATAAATTGTACGATTCTAAATATCGCTGCATCCTACGTTTTACAATTTTTTCAAAAACTTTGCTGAACACAGATAATGAACACCCCGGCCTGTAATTTGTTGCTAGTATAGGATCATCCACTTTAAAAAGGGATGTTATACAACCAGTTTTTAGCAGTGATTGGAATATTCCTTTGGAAATACTTTGATTGATAATTTTAGCCAAAGTTACAGATATCTTATCTTTAACAAGTTTCATTATAGATACAGGAATGTTATGAATGTTATTTTTTTGTATTTTTTAATTTACCAATAATATTCTGGACCTTAGTAGAGACAGCAGGAACAAAAGAAAATTAATTTAGTGGGCTGGGTGGCATATATTCCTGAGGTGAGTGATCATTATTTAGTAAGTGTGAGCGAAGTTTATCCGCTAAAGAGGCTGCAGTAGCAATATCATCAGTAATTTCTTTATTATCAACATTTAATTTTTCTATTGAATTTTTCTTAATTTGTTTTCCGAGAAGACTGTTTATGGTTGGTTGTCCAAGTGTTTTTCATGTCTCCTTTATGTTTGGAAAATTGATTGTTATAATAGTTATATTTTGAAATTTTGATTAGTTTAGTTAATTTGTTTCTGTATTGAGTATAGTACTTTAGGAATTTTTCTTTGTAATTGCAATTTGAATAATTTATCTCTGCTCTTTATTGAAGTGATAATTCCTGGAGTGATCCATGGATTTGCGACATTTTTGAGTGAAACTGTTTTTCTCCTTAAAGAAAAGCAAATATTAAAAATATGGAATAAGGTGTCATAGAAGAACTGAAACATATGATCTGGGTCATTTATAGGTTCGTCACAGTCAAATCGAGTATGTTCTACAGCTCCAATAAATTTTCTTTTGTTAACATCTATGAATATTCTGTAATTAATAGTTGCTTTGTCCGCAACCTGAACAATGTTATTGAATATAGCGTAAGTAAGAAAATTATCACTGATGTTTGTGGTTATAATTCCAGAATTTACGAGGGCATTGCTATTTACAAATATATTATCAATCGTAGATTCTGTCATTCGATTGCCATAGTTGCAGACTCGAGTGGGTTTGGTAATAGTATGACTAAGATAGAAAGAATTCATTAAGTTTAAAAATTTATGAGAGATTGCTTCAGATCGCAAATTGATGTTGAAGTCACCCGCAACTATGGCATTCGATTTATGGAAGTTGCATAACATGTTATCTAAGTGAATTAAAAAGCTATCGATATTAGTATTAGGTGGTCTATATATTGCATGGACAGAATATACATTAATTTTGTCTTTTATATTAACAATCAGGTTTTCATTATCACTATTACATACAGAAAATACTTCGTTAGAGTCGTAAGTTTGATGCACATACACAGAAATACCCCCACCAATCTGACCATCTCTTACAGTATGATAAGCAACGTAATTATCTATATTATACAGGTTTTTAATACTACTATTTAACCAGGTTTCCGTGAGAATTATAACTAAATTTGACCGTAGAAATTTTCAAAAAGGCCAATAAGTAGTTACAGTTCCTAGGTAAGCTTCGAAGGTGTAGATTTAGCACTGAAAGATATCTATAAATATCTTTTTGTAATACAAAGGCATTAAACTCATCCATCGATGAGACCATACAATTGCCTACACCAGATTCCTGTTCTAGATTCTCTAAACTGGATATAGAATTTTTTGTTGATGAATTGAAATGATTAATATCGGCACATATACTATGAAAGTCTTTATCGATGAAAGCCATTTAACAGTAGTTCTCAAATAATTTCTCTAAATACAGAATACGGGAATAAAGAGTTAGCGCCCAGTTGAGCCGAGAATGGGAAAGTCGACTGATGAAATTGTATGCGGAGTTATTCGCAGGCCTCCTGTGTGCCGACTGTCGGTTGGCTTTTTCGTAGTTCTCATAGCTTCGAATGCTTTTTAACTAACAAGGTGGAAGAGCCATTGTTATCCCGAGGCGATACGATAAAGAAGCTGATTCATGCAGCTTTATGACAACACTTTCCGACATTAACTGCGTCTTGCTTCTTCTTTCTCTTGATGAAAGTGGAACCGGTCAGATGTCTGATTGGGAAAACTCTCTTTTTTCGGTTAAGTTTTTGGTAGTCTTAATAAACGGTCGTTGCGTTGCACCGAGGTTTGTTATTCGTTGACGCAAATTTTAGTCTGAAAGAGAGGCCACTAAAGTAATTTATGGTTTTATTTCGGTTAGGTCTAACTTATTTGGCTAAGGCAAGATTATACAAAACATCAGGGTCTGTCTGATTGGCAAGTTTAGTTTAATTTAACATAAGGCTAAACTAACTTAAAATTATTCCTTCAGAGCGGCGCCGATTAGGACCTAGGATCAAAATAATTTCTTTTAGCTTCGAATTAAAAGCCTTATTCTAATACAGTCTCCGTAGCTGCATCCTCCATCAAACCGGCCCTGCTTGCATATACGTACTGCTTTTTTTCTGCCAGAACACACCGGTATGGCGTACCGGTGTACCTTTTAATGAATTGACAGCAAAAATAAACAAAAATATAAGAAATTAAATAATTTCCATTACTATTTTTTCACTTATTTGTTACGTGACAAATTTTTAAAGATCATAAGAGGGACTTTCTCTTCGAATGGAATCGCCATGGGTGGGATGAAGTAACTACTGGAAAAACATATATATATATATATATATATATATATATATAATACTGTGTGTGTATATACTGTATATATACACCTTTCCTTTCCTTTCCTTTCAACCTTTCAAATGTTCCGTGCGATGATTTTTCACTTCACGAAGGTCAAACTTGTATGGCTTTGTATGGATAAAAATTGCATAGGATTTCATATTAGAAGATATGTGGAAAAATATATAGCAAATAAACATTACATATTGTAATAAATATTTTAGTGCAAATTTCTTATATCGCAGTGATGGAACGCCTATCAGGGGTGCAATGTACAAAGATTTTACTAAAATATTAAATATTTAAATGATAAATAATTTTTATTTTCAAAAACGTTTTAATATTATTAGATTCTTATATTTGTATTTGCAGGTTTGCATTAGTGGATCCAGGGAGGGCCAAAGGGAACATCCCCCCCCCCCCCACCACCACCAACCGAAATTGATAAAGGTAGAGCTAACACCGTTTGGTCCCTTCCCCCCAAGGAATACGTAAAATACTTTTACGTACCATTTCCCTTTTTCTTCATGTTATCCACAAAAGTGCTCTATATATCCACCTGTTTCTTTCTGTTTACCTGAAATCCGCACATTGGTCACTTACTTGTGTTTGCATGGATGGTTTTATGTCCCAATATTTTATAACATTTCTTGTGAATCTCGCGATTTTTAGCTCTTTTAGGATGGATCTAGTGACACTCGATGATTTGACTTAGCAATTCTGACCTGAAATACTGTCAACTATTTTCAATGTATCCAGTCAGATGTCTCAGGACTTGTCATTGTCACGACGCAAATCCCCTGTGCCTTGTTTGTTTGTTTGTTGTACTACATCATGGCTTTCACTTTTATTCAGTAGCTATTCTTGCCATGGTCCGTAGGATAAAGAAGTAGGCATTAGAGAATGGAGGCAGCGATAAGGAAGGAAGAGACTTTCATTGATGACGTGCACCGCGGCCGACGAGGGGCTACGCACAGTAACAATAAGCATTGTGCTAAGGATTGGAAAACGTAGGACGGTAAATAAAGAGATTTATTATTTATGGAGGATTTTTTGTGTAGAAATTTTGACGAGGCCCTCAAATTTAGAATGTATGCATGCATGCATGCATGCATGCATTTCATCGCATTTCGCGATACAATGACTAGACTGATTAATGCAGCATTGCTTATATATACAGCGTGTCCCAAAGAAATGTATACCCACTTTGTTCGATAATACCAGCTATGATGATAATAAATATATTACTTTTTATATGTTTTTTAATAAAGAATTTTCTCCTGAATCTAAATATGTAATTATTTTTATTAAAAATTGAAGAACAAAAAAGTTACAGATGTTTAAATTATAATTATTATTTTCGAGACTTCATGTGCGATATTTTCTAATATTTTAACCGACTGTTTTGAGATACTTATGTTTAGTGTTGATATTGAAGCATAAATGTTGTAATTATTAGTTAATTCAAAAAATTTACAAATTCCATGGTTAAATGACACTTTATCTAAGATGTTCGACGTCTTCCAGAACGTTGTTTTTGTAAGTTTTGCACAGTGCCGTCGTTTCAAACTTATCTCGTATACGTGCAAAAATATTAGAAAATATCGCACATGAAGTCTCGAAATAATAATTATAATTTAAACATCTGTAACTTTTTTGTTTTTCAATTTTTAATAAAAATAATTACATATTTAGATTCAGGAGAATTTTTTTTTATTAAAAAACATATAAAAAGTAATATATTTATTATCCTCTTAGCTGGTATTATCGAACAAAGTGGGTATACATTTCTTTGGGACACGCTGTATATATATATATATATATATATATAGAAAGAAACGACATAAGTATTAAGGAACGTTTCTGCACACGAGGAGGAGAGATAACGAAATAATGAAAATGAGGCGAACCGCATTTGCATATATATATATATATCTATATATATATATAATATATATATATATATATATATATAATATATATTATATATATATATAATTGTAAGATTAGTGAAAAATTGTCATTTACTTTACAGCCAACTTTTGGGGATCTTGTGGCATTAATTTTGGATGCCGTCCTTTCTAGTTTTGCTAGTGACTGTCCTTACTCCTGATAAACCAATGATATTTATCGTTGGCAAGATGAGTTAAGGTTAGTTTGGGTTGCGTTAAATTTGCCCCCCTCTCCAAACGTAGGGGCTAGATCCGCCAATGCAGGTTTGTGTGACTTTACGACAATGGAAAGAAGTTGATGATGGTCAAAAGTGGCGATTGTCGACATTGCTGACAATATTTTGGATTTCCATTTAGAATATATTTGAAATTAAATACCAAACGAATTAGGAACGTTCGCATCTGAGAGAGGGCATGCAAAACGTTTTGTGTGTAGCCAGGGGTGTGCTGCCAATTTCTTAACAACAGGTTCTGATACAGATCAAGCTAGGGGATCTGGGATGAGCGGTAGCTCCCCTAGCGGGGAAGCCAACGCCAACGCAGTTTAGCTTTTCCAAACAGCATTTTGTAACATTTTAGCAGAAATTATTTAACATTTTCTTTATACTTATTAATGACATAATTATCTAAAAATAAACTGATTTTTCATCAAAAAATAAATAAATATTGAAACGACCACTGCTTGTGATATTACTTATATTTTTCTATAAAATCCTGAAAAAAAAAAAAAAATGTAGATATAAATTTACCTTCTCAATCATGCTGTCTCATTCAAGAAATTTCCATATATATAGCCAGTTCGTTCTGCGATGGTTGAGTATCAATTTTCTCACGAACTCTACTATCATCAGCTTGACGATGACTTCTTAGCAAGTCTTGACATATGGCACAGGATCCCAGTCTGCTACAGGCTTTCCTAGTATTTTTATTGTCATCAGACTGGAAATATGATTAACAGGAAGTTTGCTTCTTTCCGCTTTCGCAATATCGTTCATAACACTAAAGCCTCGTTCTGCTTCCGCGCTGCTAATAGCAATTGTGCTCATCATTTTCTTAGCTTTAGCAATGGTAGGTGGAAGAGGAATATTCTTTGATTCCACATTTGAATAAACAAAATCCCGAAAGTCATTGATGTCAATTTCAAATTTTATGAGTTCATTCAACTGCCTTATCATTTTTTCACCTTCCAGCCATGGTGATAAGATTTCATCATATTTCCAAGATGTTGGTTCCAGTAAATCAAAAAGTGCTAGGAGGTCCTCACAGTGAAATCGACTTCGAGTAACTTGCTTCAAATTGAAGTTTAAATAAAAGCCTGGCTGTCATTTTGTCAACTACACTCTGAATCAGCTGATTTATAGGCAGTCCTGCACTCCTGCAGTATTTGAACTGATACTTTGGCTGTATCTTAAATATTTGCTAAAAACAAACAAACGGTTCGGTGATCCAGGGGCGTACCTAAAGTATTTGGCACCCGGGGCGGATCCTTCCGCACCCCACCCCATAAATAATTTTAAAATTTAAACACACAGAAAAATATATTATGTTTGCAAGTAGATTTTTAAACAGTACAGTACTGTCATAAGCAAATTGGAAATAAGAAAACTGCAGGACATTAAAAATTCAGTGAACAGGTAATAAATGCTGCATTTTATTTTATACAAAAAACACAGGAAATCCAGTCTCAACGCTCAGTCTATTCTTCAAAGGTAAATAGAGAGGATTCACAGTCTCTGCTTTCGAGCCTTAATTTCTGCAAATTGATCAATGACCTCATCAAAATTCGCCTTTGCATATTCATGTTCAATTGAAAGTAAAGCCAGATTTGTCAATCTTGTCTGACTCATGGTCGAGCGAAAGAAATTTTTTATCAATTTCAATTTGGAAAAACTTCTTTCACATGAAGCAATAGACACACAGACAGTCAAAAAGAATCTCAAACCAGTGACAAGCTTGGCAAAGATTCACAAAAATCACATTTCACAATAAACTCCAGAAACTGCAATGCAATGACTAAAACGTCAACAAATGTTCGCCTTTCGATGTAATTTTTCTCAAATATTTAATTTTTCGTTTGTAAATTTTGTATTGCCAATAAAAATGAAAATTTATTTTATAGTGGAAATTAACATTAAGCTGTTGTAATAGTTTGAACATTTTAAATTTTTTTTTCTTACTTTGGCGAATTTTTCATTTGGTTTGAAAACTTGTACTGGTATTTCCTCTCCCGATGGCACCCCCCTCCTGGCTGTCACCCGGGGCGGACCGCCCCCCTCGTACCCTCCTTAGTACGCCACTGCGGTGATCCAATCAAAATTTAACAACCGGTTCGGGCGAACCGGACCGAACCGGTTCCAGCACACCCCTGGATGTAGCTACTAAAATTTAAGTGTTTTTCTATTTATATATCTGACAATAGAACTCAAGGACAGTGATGTAGTCGAAACCACCATGGTCGAGACCAGGACCGAGACCGAAGCACCCAAGACCGAGACCAAGAGCAGGAAAAAGGTCTTGAGACCGAGACCGAAACCGAGACCATATGCAATTTTTGCGCGTATTTAATATTGTGTAATGTCTAATTCCTAAACTCTGTATTTCACATTCAAGAATAAAGATTCTAAAGAGGTTATCAAGTGACAATCGCAAAATTTACTCATAATTTATTCACAAAGCTGCAATAATAATAATAATAATAATAATAATAATAATAATAAACGCAGTTTGATCAAAGCCCAACTATATCTAGGCAGATCACGCTTCCACAAAATTTCATACACTTTTACAAAATCGAGAAAAAGCCAGTCTCTCTATATACATTTTCAAAATATCAAAGCCATCAGCCTCACAGACGCTGGCATTGAATGAGGTTGAACCTGCTATTTACCCTGTTTCCGCTGTGTCTCAGGCGATCCTTGGGGGTACATTCAACCTCACGCAGTGGGGAAATGAGCTTCCTGCATGTTACCTTTACCTTCAAAGCCATTAAGATTTTTGAGCTTGAATCCAAAAAGGCAAAGCCGCCAAACTCTGAAGGGCCAGTTCAACCTACAGCCCAAGTTAAGCTAAAATTAAAAACTTACGGACTTGAGGTCCTATTAGGTCCTACCTCAGGGTTGCTGACTCGATGTGGGCC
Source organism: Bathynomus jamesi (assembly GCA_023014485.1). NCBI lineage: Eukaryota > Metazoa > Arthropoda > Malacostraca > Isopoda > Cirolanidae > Bathynomus > Bathynomus jamesi. The sequence goes on from JAJOZX010002187.1 coordinate 473,450, forward strand.
TACCTTAGGCCTCAGTTGCATGAATTTAAGATAAAAACAAAAGGGGCAATATTTATAGTCTTCTTTCTAAACCTTGCAACAACAACACAACCTGCACTATTGCACGATGCAACAATCTTGTATCTAAACAACCAAACTGAATTGCAAGAGAGCTCTCTATAAGACCACACCCTGTAAGTACGGCATTCCACAAACGAGTAGAAAAGAGTCAAAAGACGCGCAGCGCCCCAAAAAAATGATGCCACAAGAGTGCTCAAACACTGATGCCACAAGAGCCCAAAAATGCTAGCTCTAAATGAAGTGAATTTTTCACTAACCTTACAATTATGAGATGGATATATATACACACCTTAACTTAATATATACAAGCAATGCTGCATCAATCAGCTTAGTCATCATATCGCCTTGGGACAACAATGGTTCTTCCTCTTCTAGATTTTCTAACAATAACCATGATAATCATACAAGGTTTCATGTTATACATAGGTATGGAAAAACTATACAGGCCTGTCATACACTTTATATTATAGTTCACAACAAAGCCTAATTCAAACCCAGGCTTATACACGCCTACAATAATTTATTTTATTAATTTATTGTATTAAATAACTACAAAATTGCCTCAGGATTGGCGACAAAGCCTATTGGGAATGGAAAAATTTTGTCATACATAGTACCCATTATGTAGGCACTGGGCCTAAATAACAACAAGAAAAACGTATTTTTTCGTATAAAAATTTTTCATCGCTGATTCATGAAAATTAGTTTGAGTGAAGAAATAATGAAAATACGAAAATTAGACATCTGGAGACTGCAAAATAAGGGAATTTAAGACAAACACAGCCTCTCAGAGCTGCCTAGTGACGAACATTGTTGAAGGCAAGGAAGACATTACATTACATTTCATTCGGAAAACATGAAGCCACTGGGGCCTATCGAGGTTATTTAAGTCATGAGCTATATTTCACAATAATAATAAAATCTTGCAAAATGGCAATCTCAAGTCAGTTAATTAGCATACAACTATTTACTACAACCAAAGTAGCCTCGATAACTTAAGCTAAGAATATACATTATTTCCAATCTACAAACTCTCTTTTTCATTCCTGAAAATGCCAAAATTTTTCTTGAAACTAACTAACGAGCTACTTACTGTTTACTGCATCATATGGCAAGTCATTCAAAAATGTACTACTCTATGACTGAAAAAGTATTTTTGTAATCAAATCTACAAGTCTGTTTTCTAATTTTCTTATTATGCCCTTGAGTTATTCCATCAGCAAGGCCGCTGAGAGGGCGGGGAAGCCGGGTTAAATCTCCGGGCCCGGAAAGAGGGGGGATAAAATCTAAAAATATTAATAAAGAAATTGATTAAATAACAGAGAGGAAATATAATTAATGAACATACATATTTTATAGAGATTATCATACTGTATGTTTTGAATAGTGACTTGGACATATAAATAATCAGTTTGCTTGTTATGTACACAAAAAACATTCATAATAAAATACTGAGCAAACAGGGGGTGCCCATATACCAATCCTTCCCCGGGGCAGCTCTCGCCGGCCCTGTCCATCAGCCTCCACTGAGAAAAAGTTACATACATCTAATTCCTAAGACTCCATGCATTTGTTTAAAAACACTTCAACCCCTCAGTTTTAATTGGTTCATTACTTTCAGCTAGATAGCTGATATGCCTATTCCTGATAATCTGTATTTAAAACCCCAACAGTATTAACTTCATATATACCCTGATGCAGCAATCTTTCATTTTAGGTATGTAAAATAAAATTATCTTTTTCAAACTCCCTTCGCCAAATATGCAACAAAAAACAAAAATTGTTCCAAACACCCATTTAATACACTTCACAATACCAAATCAAAAGGGATAGTAAAAAAGGGATATTAAAAAGATCGCTGGTTGTTCTGCAGCCCCCAATTAATTGAATGCCTGGTTAGGTCACTCGTACACCCCTGAAGTTTGGCCAGGCTGAGCATGATATTTTTGTTAAAACTAACGAAAATATCATAACTCAACCCAAGCAATAATCAAGGGTGCACAGGTGACCCAATTGGGTATTCAATTAACCTAACTGGGCATTCAATTAACCTAATTGGGCATTTAATTAACCTAACCGGGCATTCAATTAACCTAACCTGGCATTTTATTTTAATTTTTTTTATATCCCTCTTGTTACCATTCCTTCTGATTTAATATTGAGAAGTATTTCAAACAAATATTCGGAACAACCTTCGTTTTTTGTTGCATATTTAGCAAAAAAAGTTTTAAAAAAATATTTCGATTTTATGTACCTAAAACGAAAGATCGCCCCTGACGCTTTATGCCCTTTATTGATCTAAAGTTATCTTTCAAAACCCCAAAGCATTCACAATGTCCTCTTAAAGTTTCCCATATAAAGCAGTGCCCTACACATTACATTACATTACATTTGGAAAACATAAAGCCATTCGGGCCTATCGAGGTAATTCAAGTCATAAGCCACATTTTTTAATAATAATAAAATCTTGCAAAATGTCAAGCTCAAGTCAGCTAATTAATATACAACTATTTACTACCACCATAGTAGCCAATATAACTGAAGCAAAGAATATACACTATATACAATCTACAAACTATCTCTTTCACTCATGAAAGTGTCTAAATTTTTTTTTAAATTAATCAAGACTCCACACTAGACAAGAGGATCTGTAAAATTTTTGCATGATGCTCACAGTTGGCAATTTTCTATTTTGGCGTCCCGAATTACTCAACCAACCAAAAATAAACGAATAGCGTCCCAAATTATTTAACAGCATTAGCTGTTTAATCTTCTTACAAGTTCTAAGTGAAAAACTAATAACACAAAAGGAGAGGCCTATTCATTCAGGTATTTAAGTATAGTGAATTGCCTATATTAATTGGAATAAACTCCTTGCGTAACCCTGTCACCTACATCGAAAGAGAGGCGCGATAGGCAGCTGTGCACCCTACAACCAGAAATGAGATCCAACAAAATAATAAGGTACGATAGTCTCCTTTTTTTACCATTAGGCAGCGCTAAATACCGAAGACAAATAAATTCAACATTATCCCCCCCCCCCCTCGAAAAAAAAAACACTACTTAACAAGATCTTTTGAACACCTCCGCAAACACACAATTTTTTAACGAAAAGACGTAGGGTTTTTACTGTCGACTCAGCATCAATATCTGGCCAAAATTTCCACCGGATGGCCAAGTTAATAGCAATCAACCCATAACCCTATATAGTTTTTTCATAATAAGACCTACACTTGTCTCATGATAAGTTATGTTAGTAAAAATTTTTGGAACTCACAAAACTGAAAGTCAACACTGGCAAGACAAAGAGTTGGTTTTGATGTGATGCTGATGTGAAAGTAGTTTCTTATGTCAAAAGAATAAAAGTTTTAACAACAACTACATAAGCTTTCAAGCTCTCAGTCCATTCCTTTTGGCTCATCTATACCGATCAATGGGACTTTTTTAGAGTTATTTTATAACAGAATTTAAATTAAAAATAATTTTAATTATAAACCAATAGTCAGGCAGGCTTGTGGCTTAAGCCTGATTAATGACCTAACATATTTATTCCCAGCTTAACATTATTAAAGTGGTAGGCCCCTATTTTGTACATTGTCATATGTGTTAACTAAGTGACATACATGGCTGCGGTAAGCTCAATTTTTGGCTAGTTAATTAACATTTTAATGAACATTCATAAACATTTTAGTTTCACTTTGTAGAATTTAGTTCTAAATTTAATATTTCATAGTTATTTAATTTTGCAACTAGTAATGATGAGGGCCTGGCCGATGATGGTATGGTACGGTAGGCCCGTGTCAGATCTGGAGCAAGAAAATTTATAAGCCCATTTTATATAAATTGTGTTGGTACAGATTTTCTTTATAAGCTGTCATATGTAGTTAAACTAACTAGCCCAATGATTATTTTTTAAAAGTGTGTATGTCTATAAAGTTTTATAGATTTAAAATAGGCCCTAGGTATATGAGCCTACTAACTTTTCACTATTTTCTAGTTTTGTACAGTGGGTTGTTACATATTTTGGTATTTCTTTACTATTACACTGGTCTCTAGTAGAAAGTTTTAAAAGCTAGTTTTCAATGTGCTGAATTAAAAAATGATACCCATTTTGGTTAATATTTAGTAAATGCCATGAGCTGAACCTCTGATTGAAAAAAACTTTTTATGAGGTAGTTTTAGTCGCTTTATTCAAATTTGCTACTCATTTCTGGGGCAAATGCTTATTTATGGTAAAAATTATTATAAGATAATATATATAAATACATGCATTATTGCGCAAAGAATCATAATTTTGGGATTTTTGTAGAGGGAAATAGTGATGGTCATATGACGTAATTTGCTATGCATTACTCACATGCAAGATTATAGAAAAAATTACAAGTGTTCAAATGTACTTTTTTTAATGAAATATATTTCTTGGTTTGGCTATAATGTACTTTTTTTCATAAAATATTTTTCCTGATTGGGCTATTTTTTCACTACTATGCGACTTAATTAGTTGGATGTTTTCTGTTCTGGCTATTTCTGTTTTTCTAATTGGATTTAGTTTTGTGGTGTTTGTGATAGAATTATGATGTGCTTTTTGTGTGATTTTGACTTTGAGAACTTGATTTGTCATGTGCCCTAGATGAAGAAAAAGTATTGGATGTTTTTATCAATTACGGTGTTATTCTCTCATCCTTAACTTGCCCAAAATGTGACAGTGAGTACCTAATACGAAAAGATCAGAAGATATTTAGGTAATTATGTATATTGAGTAACTCAGTCATTTTATATACCAAAATACATTTTTCTAGTAGTATTTGATAGGCTATTTGTTCAAATCTGACATCTATTTCCCTCGGAAATGAGATCCAACAAAGTTATAGTACTTTGAAGTTTGGCTCATTTTCAAGGGAAATGGAGGTCAAAATCTAAGCAAAACACATCAAATATTACTAGAAAAATGTATTTTGGTATTAACCTAACCTTACCTAACCTAACCCTAAAACTAACAAGTGGAAATAGTAACCTAAAATGCTTAAAACTAACGAAAATATCAGTAAATATAGATATTACGGCCTCCACCCAATTTTGATTCCAAAATACATTTTCCTAGTAGTGTATGATGTGCTTTGTTCAAATCTGGTCTTCATTTTATGTGGAAATGAACCAATCAAAAGTTATGAGACTTCAAAGTTTTAACATATTTTGGTTCATTTCCCCATAAAATGAAGGCCAGATTTTAACATTGCACATCAAATACTACTAGAAAAATACATTCCAGTGTCCAAATTGCTAGAGAACCTAACCTAACTAACCTAACTAACGCAAGTTAAGAGATGGAGATATCTGAGCCTCACCTAACTATGTATCTCTAAATTGAGATATCGAAAATGCACATTGTCGCCAGCGTTTATTTTTCTTATCAGTTACTCGTTTCTGGCATCGAAATCTCCACCTTGATTCATCGTAGGAACACTTAGATCCACATACTCTGCATTTAAAATACGACTAACACCATGTTTAACAAAAATTTCTACAGTAGAATTATCACTATTGTTAATTTCCATAACAACATCTTTGAAATACATATCACATCCTTCACACGCCATATTGGAAAATCAACTAACGAAGAAAATGGAAAATACTATACCTCATTTTTTGTTTTTTTCCACCCAAATAGATATACTTATGATGATGACATTCAAAAAATGGAGTTACGAAAATAATTTCTTTAAAAGCCTATAACATTATAAATACTCAATTGCACAAATAATAACATATACCATTAGACTCCTAAAATTATGCTGAAACGTTTGATAATAGCCAGTATTGTCAACTTGGTAGAGGCTGTAATATCCATATTTACCAAAATATCATTACTTAACCTAACCAATCATCAAGGGCATTCAGTTGGCCTAACTAGTTAATATTGGTTATTTCACCTAAATATCTTCTGATCTTTTCGTATTAGGCACTCACTGTCACATTTTGGGCAAGTTAAGGATGAGAGAATAATGCCGTAACGTTTGATAATAGCCAGTATTGTCAACTTGGTAGAGGCTGTAATATCCATATTTACCAAAATATCATTACTTAACCTAACCAATCATCAAGGGCATTCAGTTGGCCTAACTAGTTAATATTGGTTATTTCACCTAAATATCTTCTGATCTTTTCGTATTAGGCACTCACTGTCACATTTTGGGCAAGTTAAGGATGAGAGAATAATGCCGTAATTGATAAAAACATCCAATGCTTTCTCTTCATCTAGGGCACATGACGAATCAAGTTCTCAAAGTCAGAAACCACACAAACAGCACAACATAATTGTATCACAAACACGACCAAACTGAATCCAATTACAAAAACAAAAATAGCCAGAACAGAAAACATCCAACTAATTAAGTCGCAGAGTAGCAAAAAAATAGCCCAAGCCTAGCTCATATATCATATTTTCATGATGTCACCAGGCAAATATTGGGAGGGTGGGAAAAAAATGTCGCAAAAATGTCATAATATTCAAATCTACATAATTTGGTAAGGACGCATCTGCGAGCATAGTGACTTACATGAAAATGATGAGAAAATTATGCTTTAATATTTTATAATTATATTTGCTTTTGATATTCTGAGTACGATAAAACTCGTATTAACCAATATTTAGGTGAAATAACCAATATTAACCTGAGAGGTTAATTGAATGCCTGGTTAGGTCAACTGAATGCCCGGTTAGGTTAATTGAATGCCCAGTTAGGTCAACTGTACACCCTTGATGATTGGTTAGGTTGTCGTGATATTTTCGTTAGTTTAAACCAGGGTTGTGGAGTCGGAGTCGTGGAGTCGCATGTTTCAGGGCGGAGTCGGAGTCGGTAAAAAACTTCCGACTCCAATTTCTGTGTCCTGTGTCACCCTTAATTTCTAAATCCTAAATACTAACATTTAGGTTATTTAGTTTTTTGGTCAAAACCTATTCATTGATAGCCCTTAGATTAAGTTTTTTAATATTTTTTTTTTACATTTTCAGAATATACAATTAATATTTATTTAAATATAAAATTTCACACTTAGTGTGGTGGTGATGAAATGTCTTATTATTATGATAATTATAGAGTGAAACACTAGAGGAGTCGGAGTTGTATATTTACAATGTGAGGAGTCGGATTTTTAGATTTTTTACAATGTGTGGAGTCGGAGTCGGAAAATTTTGGACCGACTCCACAACCCTGGTTTAAACGGAAATGATGTAAACGCAAATGACATGGCCTGAAGTTGAAATAAAAAATATATTTTTCTAGTGTATTTTGGTGTGCTCTATTGAAATATAACCTTCATTTCCTGTGCAAATATGACTCCAAAATAATGTAAACAAATTCTTATCTCTCTCTATTTGCACAGGAAATGAAGGTCATATTTGAACAGAGCACACCAAAATATACTAGAAAAATATATTTTTTACTTCAACTTCAGGTCATGGTATTTTGTAAATAATTGCCCTCATTTATGTTGCAAATGATTTGTTAAAGAGTTAGGTTAGGTTTGCTTAGGTTGTTTTAGGTTCAGCCAATTTTTAAGGTGAAATTTATGTTTTTCCTATGGTTTTTGATGTGTTTTGTATTAATCTAACTTTCAAAATCTTCAGAAACCACTCATTTTTGTGATTCTCCCCACCCAAAAACTCCCGGTTCCCACTGGGGGTCCCCCACATAAAAAAGGGTAGAAAGTTTTAAAAGCTTTAAGCTTCAATAACTCTCTAACAAATTATTTGCGATGGAAATGAGTATCATTTTTTAATTCAGCACATTGAAAAATATTGAAAACCAGCTTTTAAAACTTTCTACCAGAGACTGGTGTAATAGTAAATATTTACCCATATTTTACAGGGCTGTGGAGTTGGCACATAAAAAACCGACTCCGACTCCTCAATTTTTTGTCTATCCGACTCCGACTCCGAAGGTATATTAATTCTAAATCTGCTATGATGATAATTACACAAGAGGCATTTCATCACCACCACGTGAAGCATCATCATCTGTGGTCGGTCATTGTTACGGTAACTTTGTCTGTAGTAAAGAATCTTGTAAGTGGTGCTTGTTGTTCAGTAGATTTCTGATCTTTTGTTAACTTTGAAGTAGTTGGAAGGTTTTTATTACTATCTTTCTCAATGACAACTTCTAAAATTTTGGGATGGAAACACTGCAAATGTCTTTTCAAATTTGATGCTCTGGTTGGTGCATTTTTATCAGAGCCAGTAAAACCACTGATTTTTGCTTCACAATTTTTCATCATCATCATCATCTTCTATCATACTACTGACACACGAAATGTTTCCCATCTGTGGTTATTGTAAAATATTAAAAAACTGCAGACTTTGTTGGAAGTGTCTTTGCCATTGTGAAAGGGGTTTTAGACTTGAAAGTTAAAAACTTATGAAATTTAGAAAGAACTCAAAATTAAATAAGCATTAAAAATAAAAAATATTATCTGAAAAGAAAAAATGAATTAATGGCATTAGTGTCTGAAATGGAAAACATTGTGTTTATTATTTAAGTGGTTTAACCACCATAGCTGCCAGTGATATCACACACAAAAACATATTTTATTAAAATTTATATTGAGGTCAGAGTTGGTACATTTTTACCGACTCCGACTCCGACTCCACAGCCCTGATATTTTATAGGTATACTTATTATAATGATGATGATAAACCTTTGGCTCTTTTAGGATACAGGCTGGGATTTATTTTCATTTAAAGTTTTACAACTCTAATTTGGTCTAGCCTGTCCCCAGACTGCAAAATCTGCTTGTATTTTCTGATGTTACACAAGGATTTTTTCCATAAAATTATTGCACCCAGTTTGCAGGGTGAGTTAGGTCCTAACTGAAATGCTCACTCAATATGTAGGATTGATTAGGTTAAGTTGTGATATTTTTGTTAAAACTAACAAAAATATGACAACCTAGGCAATATCCTATTTTGGCATCCCAAATTATTCAACCAACCAGTTAGGTCAACTGTACACCTTTGATGATTGGTTAGGTTAAGTCATTATATTTTCATTTAAACTAACAAAAATATCAAGACTTAACCTAACCAATCATCAAGGGCATACAGTTGACCTAGCCAGGTGGTCAATTAACCTAATTAACATAAACAAGTAATTTGAAAGTGTTGTGCGCCATTTATTTTTGGTTGGTTGAATAATTTGGGACACCAAATTGGGATATTGCCTTGACCTAACTGGCATCCTCTTCGGGTGGATACAGAAAAATGAATGAGAATGCCAGTGAGCATTGAAACTGTTGTGGAAATAAACTCTGTCTATTAGAGTGGGTTTTTATTATCATATATTGTACACCCTTAAATTTATGAGAACTACATTGTTTGATGACTACTACAAAGGACACTATTGATTGGCTCAAGAAGCCTGAAAAAATATACTTGCGCATAAATTTTTTTATATTTGCTAATAAATGTTTGGTTTAATATGTGGGTAAATAACGAAAAAGAATATGCAGGTAAATAATGAAAAAGTGCCATAAATTGTTAAGAAATTTAAAATTAAGAAACTTTATTATTCTAGTGTGGGGCCTATTACAAAAAAATGCCAAAATTTTTATCACTGTCATGGTCTATGAGGCTTAGAAATAATTTTCACCTAATTTTTTATTATTTAGGGTGATAATATTTTTCTAAAGCTCATTAGTGCTAGACTTAAAAAATTCTGAGTAAGAATTCTATGTAGCTATTGTGCGAGACTTGGAATTTACAAAGGGAGAATTTAAAAAAAATGGCAGTTGTGCAAATATTTTGCAGTCTCAGTGGGCCACATTAAGGTGGAAGAACTTGGATTGCAGTGAGATTTTATTTACATAACCTAATAAAGTAAACCTGTACCAAGTGTAATCTTTATTTATTCAGTATTAAGCCTATACCCAGTTTTGCCTAATTGCAAACTTAAAATTGCAAATTATTTGGAAACTGGTGCAAAATCTGACTTTATGGGTGTAAATTTTCATAATTTCAATAGGTTTTTCAGTATACATGGGTATAATCTGTGTATGGTAACCAGGGATGGGGAGTCGGCCAAAAACAACTGACTCCCGACTACTGAGTCGGTATTTTTAAAAACTGACTCCCGACTACTGAGTCGGTATTTTTAAAAACTGACTCCCGACTACTGAGTCGGTATTTTTAAAAACCGACTCCCGACTACTGAGTCGGTATTTTTAAAAACCGACTCCGACTCCTGACTCTTTCAAATATATAAGTATAAATAAATGTAATAAAGTAGGTATGATAATAATACAGTTTAGTAATTTAATACAATTTTAATGTATTACACAAAAATAAAAATTAACAGAAAAAGAAATTGATCTTGTATAAAATATTTATAACCTCATTTGGTTAACAATTTTAATGTTGCATACGGTACCATAGCTAAATAAAAAAAAGTTGGTAAAGAATATTTTGTTTCCATTATATATTATGATATGCTAATATTGAAGCTAAATATTAAAAAAAGGCTAAAAAAACATACTTAATAATTTAACTCTCTAAGGAGAATTTGTTCTTAAGAAAAGTATAGCATCAATTATGTCTTCCTTCAACTTAGCCTGTAGGTGGGATTTAATTAACCGAAGAGCTGAAAATAATCTTTCAACGCTGACTTGTGTTGGTGGCAATGCAGTAACAGTTCTGGCTACATCTTGCACTAATTCAGGATACTTTGGTATGGCATTCATCACATCAAGTTTTAATGAATGATCAAATTTCTCTATTTTTATTAAAGCTGCATTAAAGTCCTCTGAATTTGGTCAATGGGGTTATTTTTATAGGTTTATCATCATGACTCAAACGGCATCGCTTAACTTTTTTTGATTTTTCTTCATTATCAAGATATTTTTCAAAATCCATTTCTTCTTCAGAGTTTGAGCAGGAGCTTTGCATAATGGCAGGACTAGAGCAGCTTTCAAATTCTGAATTACTTGCGGCATCTGTTTCATTTAACATTTTCATTCGCACAGCTACATCACACAGAGCTGACTTTCCTCTAGCAATCTGTTCTTCAGTTAAAAGTACCCTGTGCATAGGATCTACATAAACTGCAGCCAATAGTACGTCATTATTCAGTAAATTTCTTCTCTACGCTGCATAGACATTCTTATACCATCTGCAACAATGCTGCCAATTTGAGATAGTTTATAATTAATATTTTTCCATTCCTTGTAAAATGTGCCAGGTGTCAATTCAGCTGCTTGAAACTTCTTTGTAACCACATATGGGTACTTAAGTAATGCCTCAAGTTGACTTGCCTGCTGCCACTGGATATCAGTCATTGTTACATCTGGGTTTGCCATATCGATAAGGTATGGCTTCAATTCAAGAAGGCGCTTAATCATTTCATAGGTACTCCCCAATGTGTAGCTTGATCTATAACTGCACCTTTTCCGGATCGACGTTTTAATATTGCATCAAGTTTAGGCGTTCTTGCAGCCACTACTATGTTGCGTAACCTACCTACTACATTAGCAGCATTCCTTTCTTTTAACCCATCACGAATTGCCAGTTGCAATGTGTGGACTGCACATCGCATATGGGGGATATTTGAGAATCCAGCAAAATCATTGTCTACAGTGTCAACACTGTCAAGTTTGTCAGCAGTTTCATCCATATCTTCTTCACTACTGTCTTCAAAAAGATCTCCTTTTACTTCACCATCATTAAGTTTCTGTACTGTACTTGTCATATTTGAAGCATTATCAGTAACAATTGATAATATTTGCTCTTTAGTGATTTCATATTCTGTCAAGATGGTTTCAATTAGCTTGGTCAGGTATTCGCTTGAATGTTGAGCTTCACTGCCAGAGTACGTATAACTAGTTTTCCTTCATCATCAATGAACTGAACATTTATTGCCATATAATTAATTCTTTGTCTCGTGCAGGCATCCATCTTAAGAAAGAAGAATTTTCCTTGCAGCATTGTTTTCAATAAAGTTTTCTGGCTTTCTGCTTCCTTTAAAATCATGTTTCGAATATCATGTCTCTCTAATGACACTCCTAGTTTTGCCGCCATTTCTCCATTTAATCCACGGAAAGCTGGGGAGGAAAATAATGTAAGTGCAACCCCATTCTTTACAACTAAATCTATAAGGTATTTTTTAAAATTTTTCTTTGTCATTGATATTGTAATTCTCTCACTGTGGAAAAATTTTGTAACAGAGACTGTTTGCTTTTTGAAATAGAGGTACTGGTCTGACTAGAAGTAGGTTTCTGGATTTCCTTATTATGCTGATCTACAACCTTATAAATATTGGGATGTTTGTTTCGTAGATGGCGTTTCAAGTTTGAGGCTCGAGTTGGAGCATTAGCATGTTTCCCAGTGTAAGCACTAATTTTTGCATTACACTCTTTACCATCTTTTTCTACTTGACAAATAAAAAACTTTCATCCTCATTTAGCTTAAAATATTGAAAGACTGCTGATTTTCTACTAGGCCCACGACTCATTACTAATAGGGGCTAATTAAATTAATAATTAATATATTGCTAATTTTTATATAGTACCTAGTATCCTGAAGTAGAAAATAGAAATATGAAATTCATTTGCTAAGATTTACCAGAACAATAAATCAAATGTGGAAATGTGAATCTAGAATTAGTTCAGGAAGATATTTATTTAGGGCAGAGTAGTATTCTGGTAAATTGTTGGCATATAGAAATTGAATCAAAGAGTCGGGAGTCGGTTGTTTTTACCGACTCCCGACTTCAAAAAAGCTCCGACTCCTGACTCCGACTCCCCATCCCTGATGGTAACACAAGTTAGTATTCTTACACTTTAGTCTTAGTACAAACTACATCAGTACCAAATTTTGTGGATTGTAGTTCAGTATGAAAAGTTTGGCAGAAGTGATGCACAGATTCTAAAAAGAAGAGTGAACTGACTCAAAAATGTCAATGAAGTGATGTAGATTCTCCATCTAATAATAATAATTATCTGAAAAAGTGTTTGTTTGAAAAGTGACTCACCAGATTTATAAGATCTGATTACCCCATGCAATATATCCCATATAGCTATATATAATAGAGACTTGTGGGACACCCTGTATATTTCTGGTTGGATTAGATGATTAGCATAGATTAGATTAGTTCATTAGTGTTTTAGAGTGTCAGTGTTATGGTCTTGTTGATCTGATGGGTACTGTATAGGTCTAGTAAACTTCTGCCAAACTTCTCAGTTTGGTGCTAATTTTGCTGCTAGGCTTGTACCTATATGTTAGTTACCTGAAGCTTTGACATTTGAAACAAATAGGCCCTATACCTAGTTACCAATATGGTCTCTTCAAAATATATAAAGGATAGTCTTGTACTTTTTTGGAACTTCTTATAGTAGCCCATTTTTTAAATAGACTTTTTCAATAGACTTTGCCACTAAATGGCAGAAGTGCCCTTTTTTCTTTTCTAGCTATTAGTCTACCAAAACTCTTGGTATGTACCTATTTCATCAAGTTTTACAGTTAGTAGGCTGGCCTATACCATTTAAGCTTAATGGGTATTTGCTTAAAATTAGACTGTATAATAGGTACCACAAATCTAGGCCTGATTATAATAGAAAACATCAGTATAGTTAAATTCATATACTGTAATTGCTTGTACATTTTCTAGATAGCTACTATATTTCATAGTTTTGCTCACATGCAACAGAATGCTATTTCTAAAATTTGATTATGCCACAGATGTGGTGTAATTTTGTAATATGGAGAAAAAATCTGTAGGCCATTGTTTTTAACAGATACAAAGTTGGACTATTTTCAATTTGCTCAATGTAGAAATGTTTATACCAGCAATCCAGGCCCAATATTTAAGTATAACAAAATAAATAAAAGTTTTATATTAAGTTCTTTATTTTTAGAAATTATTAAATTGGTGAGATCCTACTTTATCAATTTTGTCACCACTGAAGGGACTCATTCTTATTGGTTCATTTATGAGTCGGCAGTCATTGGAAGCTTAATACTTATTGAGTTAAAAGATAACTAATAAAATACTATAGATCTTTAAAAAATTAGGAAAATTACAAAAAAAATGTGTTTGTAGTATAATTATTGGTGGCTTTGAATCTATTAGTTTTAAGACCAAAATTTCTGATTTGAAATAGCATAGACTTGGTCAATGTAAAGGTTTTCCACTCATGCCCTTAAGTCACTTTGGCAAGTTTTAAACATATGGTATCCACTGCTTAAATAACATATTCACGTACAAAGTTATATTTTTATTTGATATAGTTCCAGAGAAGGCTCCCATACTGAAAATATTGCAGCAGTAAGGCTAGTGTGTGTGTCTTGCAAAATTGTCATATTAAGGGAAGGGATGTTTAACTCTTCATACTTCCACTTAAACTGTGAATGTATCACTGAGTTAAAAAAATATATATACCTATAGCTATGAATATTTAATTTTGGGAACACCAGATTTTGGTAATCTTCCCATTTCATCCATTCAGTTATTTCCCACATGAGCAACTTTCAACCAATTAGGGCACAAAAAAAATAAGTGGCCCTAAATCTAAATTTTTACCAAATTTTATTGAGAGGTTCATTTTTTCTCAAATTGAAGAGCATAACAATTGTCATGATTTATATTTTATTTAAAGCTTTAAGTTAGGAACAAAAATACTGAAAATGGTTCCAACCTAAAAATTAATGGTACTTTCCCATTATCCGGACTCCAGACTTAAATTTACAATTGGTTAAGTTTAGTAGTGATATTTTTGTTAACCAATCCTCTATATATATATATATATATATATATATATATATATATATATATATGAAAAATTATTTCACGAAAGTGACACGTGAAAAATATTTATGATAATATAAAATTTGGTCGTACATAATTTAGAACTCACATTATTAGTTAGAATTAGGACTATAAAAGCGAGGATATCCTGCAGTCTGGGATAACAGGAAAGTACCAAATTAATTTATTATAAAGATTTTGAGCAGATTTCATCTAAAAAAATATATACCTATATAGCTATACTAGTATATAAATAATAAAAAATATATATATATAATTATATATATACGGTATATATAGCTAGAGAAGTTAGGAGAAGAGAGATATACCATTATTTACACTTGGAAAATAATGGAGAAACTAGTCCCTAATCTTACTCTAAACCAGTGGTTCCCAAACTTTTATGGTGGCGACCCTGAATACAATATTGTCCTGGCCTGGTGACTCCCCTAAATGCTGGTACATGCAGTGTTTTTCAGCCTCCCGAGTCAGAATGGGCTTATCCTTAAGTTGGGTCCAAAAATTTGAATACAGGAGGTTTTCAAAGCGACCCTCAGGAACACCTTCACGACCCTCATTTGGGTCGCGACCATGGGTTTGGGAACCACTGCTCTAAACCCTGTAACTCCCCAAACAACAGTGGAAAGTAGAAAAGGAAGACTGTGTCATGTCTCCAAATTAAAGGTGAGACAGGGAACATCCTTAATCCTGAAAGAAAATAGTTTTGTTGTGAGAGGACCAAAACTGTTTAATCAGCTGCCCAAAGACCTAAGGAACATGAATGGTGTTGCAGTGGACATCTTCAAAAGATTAGATGCCTGGCTCAGAACAATCCCTGATGAGCTGGTATACCTAGCTATGTAAGGTGGAGAGTACAAAAAACCAACTCCCTACTACACCAGGCCAACTTGAGTGGAGGGGCAACAAGCTTGACCTTTGAGAAATGAGGAATCATCGCGCAGAACCTTTGAAAGGAAAGGTAGCTATATATAAATAAAAAATACATAAAACTCTGAAGCAGATTTCTTCTCACTTTTTCATTGTAATAATAAGAAACTACTAGTTAGCTAACTAGAGAGTCAATAGAAACTGTTATAAAATTTTGAAATTTAAGTAGTAAATTTAACCCTTTAATGCCCAGTGTGTGAAATTTTCATCGTTAACTTTGGAAGCAATTTTAGACCTTATTTATAAGGTTATAATTTTTGCATCAACTGATTCCACCTACTTTTTGACTTAATTTGGGTATGAAAGGGTTAAAATGAACATTTCAACCTATCTGTCAATATCCTTTCAAAATTATTGGTTTGTGTGTTTGTTCAATGTCCTTTGCACCATCTAAAGTCATTTGATAGAGTGAACCTACAGCTTTATGTGGGATCCAAACTGCTGGTTACTACAGAATCTGGATGTAGAAGGTCCCCATCCAGCTACTACCCAGACTCAATGTTGCTTAACTGCTGATTGATGGAAAGTGGAGTTACAACGCTGGCCATAATGTACCCCAGTTAATATTTGTTTGATTTACTAAAAATTTATTGGTGACAGTAAAAACTGTGTATAAACCAAATTTCAGTAAATTCTGATTGTTATTAAAGTTTGTTTTTGTTGGAGAGGTGATTTGTGCAATATACTCCATATGCAGTACCTATTTGATATCTGAAAAACTTAATTTTAAAAATTTGCCAAGCTGCAGGTTTTGAAAGTTTGTGAACATAATTATAAAATTTGAATCCAGTACCAAAAGTAATTCCCAGCTTCATGAACTGGTTTGTGGAGAAATTTATCAGGATTACCTATGAAAGTCTTGAAATTGTTAGGAGTGTATTTAAAAACAAAATGGGGTATTTTTTGGGTAAAGGATGGAAAAATCTTATTTTTCTAGCTATATTTTCTTTATCAAATAAAACATAAGATGGTATTAATGTTGTTGTTATATTTTTTCTTAATTTTAATTTTCTAGTTTATTATATACAGGGCGTCCCAAAAAAATGTATACACACTTTAACAGCTGATAGCTCAATTGATGTTTCTTTCTTTCCAAGTTAAACCCATTAGAATTAATAATGGCAGTCAGACTAAGCTTTGAACAAAGGAAATTCATTCTAAAATGCTACTGGAAGTGTGAAAACGCAGTTGAAGTGCAAAGACAGTTTAGGAGGGAGTTTCAAACAGATCCACCAACGCGACTTACCATCACTCGAATTAGAGATAAGTTTGAAGCCGATGGAACTGTTCAGAATGTCCACAAGAAGCGTTCCGGAAGACCACGGACATCGACAAGCCCCACAAAGCAAGAAAGAGTACTGGAAACATATCACCAAAGTCCAAGAAAATCTGTGCGGCAAGCGAGTCGTGAGGTAGGAATTTCAGAATCGTCTGTCCAACTCATTTTGAAGCACTGTCAATGGAAAAGTTACATTCCAAGATTAGTCCATGCTATTAATGAAGATGATCTGGACCGAAGAGTGGAGTATTGCGAGTGGTACTTGGCACGATGTGGACTGGACGAAGGGGTTTCGTAGAATACCCTCCGTGTTCACCAGACCTCACACCACTAGACTTTTTTTTATGGGGATACTTAAAAGAGAAAGTCTACGCTATAAAACCTGCAACAGTCGCTGAATTGAGAGCAGCCATTGAATGAGAATGCACACAAATACCAAACGAAATGTTTCGTGATGTTTGCGATTCCATTGCTTTGCGTTATCAGCAGTGCCTGGACCAGAACGGACGTCAGTTTGAAAACAGGTGTTGACAAAACAATTAAATGTCTGTAGATTCTATTACATTTTGAAAATGAAATGTATTTTAATAAACACTGCCTTTATAATTATTTAAAGTGTGTATACATTTTTTTGGGATGCCCTGATATATATATATATATATATATATATATATATATATATATTATATAATGATGCAAACCACAAGGAAAAAAAAAAATGATTTTCCTTGTAGGTTTGCATCATTCATTCATTTCACATGTTTAATTGTGAAATTCATCATATATATATATATATATATATATTTTTATTTATTTTGAAATGCCTTTATGAACAAATGAAATGGCCCCCTCCAAGTACTTTTGAGTTTATTTCAACTCTGAATAACAGTTGAAATGAATTAAAAAAATACTTAGTAGATGTTTCAATTTTTCCTGTGGGTCATTTCAAAGTATATACCTATATATCTATAATAATAAATGGACGTGTCTGTCTGTCTGTCTGTTTCAGCCATAATTCCAAAATGGAAGTGGTTAAAAACATGAAACTTCACACACAGAAAAGAGTGCAGCCATGAAAATCTTGAGCTTCTCACATTGTCAAGATTTGTGAATCGTAATATTTTCATAACTATAGTTTTACTGATCAAATAATTGAATCCCCAATTACTGTTGGTTCAATTATTTGGTCAATAAAACTATAGAAAAGAATGCAGTCATGAAAATCTTGAGCTTCACATTGCCACCTGTAATAATAATCTAAAGGGTGATCCAGAGAAATGGGACCCAAAAGAAACCCCTGTAACTCTTAAAGTATAAGTCCTTTTATAAAATCATACGCATCATTCGAAAGAGGATAGTTACAAGTTTGTACAGGATTGTATAGGTTTTGATAATACAATACAATACAAGACAAGATAAGATAAGATACAAAACAAAATGTTATAATGTTATAATGTTTCAGACCAACAAAGACCCTAGGATCCACTCATGGCTGGTCTACCTAACTGTGTTCGTAATCGTGTATTGTGTATGTCCTCCGTGGTGGCGGAGGGGACCTACAATTTTCCGTGGGTTCCAAACCACAAGAACATAAGAAATTTATGTAAAGACTGCCGGTAAATTGGCAATGACCAATTTTTACGAAACTAAATAATTATCAATTTAAAACTAATTAATTATCGATTTAAAACTAAAGATAGAATCTCTGGATCTAGAGGATCAAGTCATAATAGACTACTATCAAGATGACTGCATGGACTGTGGAACAGCTGCATTTCATAACTGAGCAATATTATGAGCATGGAAGAAGTGTAGTTTCAGCTCAAAGATCTTTCAAGACAAATTTTCAGATGTCAAAATCACCTTCTAAGAAAGTAATCTGTCGGTGTGTCAGAAATTTTTCCCTAACTGGCAGCATTGGAAAAAGAAAACCAACTGGAAGAGTGCGCACAGCAAGGATAGACGAGATCATTAACAGAACTCATGAAATTGTACAGGATAATCCTAACATAAGCATCAGACGTGCTTCTCAGCTGTTAGGAGTTGGATATGGAACAACACACCGTATATTCAAGCAAAATTTAATGCTCTTTCCATATAAAATTCAAATTTTCCATATAAAATTCAAATTTAGATGTCGGCCTAGTCAGTACAGTTTCAAAGTTTGCGGATGACACGAAGCTGGGTGGTAGGGCGATTAATGACGAAGATAGAGGTAAAATTCAGGAAGATCTGAATAAAATCGTTGATTGGTCAGTCACATGGCAAATGAGATTTAACGTTGATAAGTGCAAAATTTTGCATATAGGTTCGCGTAACGGTAAATTTGCGTATAGTATGTCAGGGAAAGATTTAACAAGCGTAGAGCAGGAAAAAGATTTAGGAGTTAGTCACTGGTGATTTAAAAGTAGCGAAACAAAGTACAGCAGCGGTCAATAAGGCGAACAAAGTGTTAGGTTTTATAGCTCGAAATTTTGAGTACAAATCGCGCGATATTATAGTTCCACTTTATAAATCATTAGTTAGACCCCATTTGGAGTACGCGGTCCAATTTTGGAATCTGTATATGCGCAAAGATATAGACAAAATCGAAAGAGTTCAAAGACGAGCAACTAAGATGATTCCGTCGCTTAGGTCAAAGTCGTACGAGGATAAGCTTAAGGAGTTAAAATTGACAACACTCGAGACCAGGAGGTTAAGGGGTGATCTAATCCAGGTTTTCAAAATTATGAATGGGTTCGATAACGTAGATAGAGATAGCTTTTTCGAAATATCTCAATATAATAGGACTAGAAATAACGGGTGTAAGTTGACAAGTAGAAGGTTCGAGACAGCAGTTGCGAAAAACTTTTTTACGCATAGAATAGTAAATAGCTGGAATAGTTTGCCGGTAGAAGTAATTAGTAGCACGTCTATAAACATGTTTAAAAATCGATTAGACGCATATGTTGATAGAAAGGGTATAGTTTAAGGTAGTAAAATTAAGGCTTTCTGGGGATAGATCCCACAGCTCAACACAAGTGTTGTGGGATATAGGGAGGCAGCGTCTTGGGTTAGGGGATACTCTCTGTCCTTACACACCCCATTTAAAGAGATTCCTCTGCCGAGTGGTGCCCCCCATAGTACTGTGAGGTATTGAAAAACTCATGATCTTCACTTGCCCCACAAACACCTTTAAATGGGAGACCCAAAATGGGTGCACACACATTTCTACATTACTGTACAGTCTTTACAGCCACACCTACTCTTTTTCTCGTAACTGTATATATTGTAATGTATATGATTGTAAATTTTGACTTGGTCCGCTATCGATGTGGACCGTGACTTCATGGATGCCGTAATGAAATTGACTGGATTCTTTGGATCTGATATATTTGCATGTCCTTTATAAATAGATATAGAGTGTAACATATTTGTGGATAGTAGTCTATTATGACTTGATCCTCTGGATCAGAGATTCTATCTTTAGTTTTAAATCGATAATTAATGTTTTAAATTGATAATTATTTAGTTTCGTAAAAATTGGTCGTTGCCAATTTACCGGCAGTTTTTACATAAATTTCTTATGTTCTTGTGGTTCAGAACCCACGTAAAATTGTAGGTCCCCTCCGCCACCACGGAGGACATACACAATACACGAACACAGTTAGGTGGACCAGCCATGAGTGGATCCTAGGGTCTTTGTTGGTCTGAAACATTATAACATTATAACATTATAACTAAATGATGGAGATTTCGCACGAAGATGACAATTCTGTCAATGGATCCAACAGAAGGTAAATGACACCACCAATTTTCTAGCAACTTTGATTGTCAGACGAAGTCCATTTTCACTTGAATGGAACTGTAAACAAACAAAATTGTCGTTTCTGGGCAACAGAAAATCCATTGAATATTACCGAAGTCCCGTTGCATAGTCAGCGTGTAACTGTTTGGTGTGGTCTTACTGCATCTCAGATCATAGGGCCGTACTTTTTCGAGGATTCCACCAGAAACACGGTCACTGTAAATGATGATTGCTACGAAAAAATGTTGACTGATTTCCTTATTCCTAAATTAAGAGATCTTTGTCTAGAAAACCACTGGTTCCAACAAGACGGAGCTACCTGCCATACCACGAGGAACTGCATGGCAGTTTTGTGTCAAACGTTTCCAGGCGAGTTAATCTCAAGATTTGGAGATGTTGAATGGCCCGCAAGGTCTCTGGATTTTTCTCCCTTAGATTATTATCTCTGGGGATATTTAAAGAGTAGGGTCTACAGAAATAACCCAATGACCTTGCAAGAATTGAAGGCCGCCATCACAAATGAGATACAGGCCATACCACCGCACACTCTTGCAAAAGTGATGCAGAACTTACAAGCAAGAACACTGGAATGCTTGGCAACTAATGGAGCACATTTGAAAGGAGTCATTTTAAAAAAATAAATATTTCATAATAAACTTGTAACTCTACTCTTTCGAATGATATATAGTTTTTATGAAAGGAATTAAATATTAAGAATATTTGGCTTTTTTTTATGGGTCCCATTTATCTGGATCACCCAGTATAATAATAAAAGGACGCAGTTACAAACATGAAACTTCACACACATATTGATTAGGTCTGAGGTTGTGCACCTGGGTGTTAATAAATTAAATAATTAATTTTAAAAAATTAAATGATGTTATTAAGAGCATATATATATATATATATATATATATATATATATATATATATATTGAAACCTATGGTAAAATTATTGAATACCCATTTAGGTTCATTGAATGCCCAGTTAGGTCGACTGTATTTTTTGTTAAAATGTGGGATATCTTTGCTACCTGCACGAAGGGCGGGTTCTCTGCTAGTATATAATAAGCCTATTAGAAATAATGAAAGACATTACATATATTAAGACTTCTAGTAAAATATGATGGGCCATATTTGTAGATTTGGCTATGATATTTTACTTGGAAATTTTAAAAAAGATAAATGTTTTAAAATTTTAAAAAATTACTAGTGTGATCATGGTTAAAAGTTTTCACAGATAGGCTGACTTCAGTATTATAGAACATGTAATGGGGAAAATATTAGTTATGCTACTTCCCTCATAATTGTATCCAATTGTTATAGCTTTGAAACATCAGGAGAAAGAAAATTATATAGGTGAATTCAACATTTTTATTGCTAATTCTGCACTAACCTTTCTCTCATTGTAATTTGGCCAATAGCCTATTATTGTGCAAGTGCTTTTAGTAAATGTTTATTTGTTTTGTACTTTTTCTTTATTATAAAGTTAAACTCTCCATACCTCATTAATTTAGACATGAAGTAACCAGAATTAACTTACGTTTGCAGGCTGCCTTATAAAAAATCTTACTGCTTTTTTTTATGGCTCTTAAGCTAATACCATAGCTACACCTGAAATTATTAAGGTTTAGTTATGGCCCACCTTAATCAGGAGAAGGGCATATGTACTTGTATATGATTTTGGTTGAATTTATATTACCCCAATTTTCGGCTTTAAATTACGAATTAAGTAGATCTAATGCTTAGTCTACTTAAGAAAAGTGTTGGTCATGCTGGGTTATTGTTGATTGTAGGGTTGCTATATGGCATAAAATTTGTTGTTATAGTTTAAGTAAATTGTTGTTGTTGTTGTTGTTTAGCCGATCAGCCCACCCTGATCGAGCAAGCCAGCGGCACGCAGGTAACCGATCGCCTTCTCCGGAGTGGACCAGAGGTTCAGCACACTAGTGATGTTGTGTTGTGTTCGTTGTTGTGCTAGAGCGGTACAGTCCGTCATAATGTGTTCAATTGTTTGTGGTGTGTCTTGGCACAGGTGGCAGGTGTCGTCTATGGAGTTGTCTAGTCTGTGTTTATATGTCCGTAAGTTTGGGTGATGTCCACATCGGAATCGTGCTAAGTTAACTCGATCCGATCTGCTCAGGCTGATCTCTGACCTGTTAATGGGTGGCGGCTTCGCACCTAGGACCGCATTCGGACCGAGTCGTGTCAGTGCTTTGTGGGTTAGATGTGTGTGTGTGTGTTTTCTGTACTGTGTGATGTCTGTGGGGCGTGGTATGGAATGGAGTATTTCGTTATAATATCTCTCTGGTGTTACCTTAATGGTGCGAGGTGTTGGTGCATGATTGTACATGTAGTGGCAAGGGTGTTGTGGGTTAGTTGTCGCTGCTGCCATGAATTGTGTTCCCCTCATGTCTAAATGTTCCCTAACTTTTAGTATTTTTGTTTCTGTGTGCAGGTGTTCTATTGGTGTTGTTTGAGTGCATCCTGTAATGATACGAAGTGCGTTGTTTTGTATTGTTTGTAAGGTGTTTATGTGTGTGTTTGAGATAATGGGTGCCCAGCATGGGCTAGCATAGTCCATAACTGAGCGAATATATTGTTTGTATATGAGTGATGTTGTTTCCTGCTGGTGTCCAAAGTTTGTGCCTATTAGTACCCTAAGCGTGTTAAGTCTTGACGTACATTTGGTTTTAATGTCCTGAATGTGGTTTGCAAAAGATAATGATGTGTTGTATGTGACACCAAGTATTTTGGTTCTGTGAGTGTGTGGAATGTTGTTGTTTAGTGTAAGCTGTGGAATTACCTGGTGTTCTTTTGTGTTGCTTGTAAGCAAGGTGATGGTTGATTTTGTGGGTGTTACTTTGAGTCTATTGTGTGTGAGCCAGTCTTGTATACTGTTTATGTATGTTTGTAGGTTATTTGTAGCGGTGTCGATGTTGTTGTGGGTGGATGTTAGTGTGATATCATCTGCATATGATGATAAGGTAAGCTTGTTATCTATGGGTGTTGGAATGTCATGCATGTATAAGTTGAAGAGTGTTGGTGAGAGAACAGAGCCTTGAGGGACCCCGTTCGGAAAAAGCTTGTTTTTGGATGACTTGCCATTAAATGTGACATGTGAGTATCTTCCTGAGAGATAGTTGCTCAGCCACCTTTTGGTGTTATTGTGCATGTTTGTGTTGAGTATTTT
Source organism: Bathynomus jamesi (assembly GCA_023014485.1). Lineage (NCBI taxonomy): Eukaryota > Metazoa > Arthropoda > Malacostraca > Isopoda > Cirolanidae > Bathynomus > Bathynomus jamesi. Next base: position 497,506 of record JAJOZX010002187.1, read on the forward strand.
GTTTATGAGAGGGAAGCGTGGGATAGCATCAAATGCTTTACTAATGTCTATTGTTGCTAATAGTGTACGTTGAGCTGGTCTTCTGGAGTTGATGCCATCCATGATGTGCTGCGTGAGGTTAGTGAGTAATGTCGTGGTTGAGTGGTGAGGTCTGAATCCATGTTGAGTAGGCGATAGTGGTATGTGTGGGTTGGTGATTTGTAAGATTAGTCTTTCTGTTACTTTGGAAGGTGTGCGTAGTAAAGTAATGGGTCTATAGGAAGCTGGTTCTGTTGGATTTTTGTTTGGTTTGAGTAGTGTAATAATTTTACCTTGTTTCCATATGTCAGGAATAATACAGTGTTGGTATGAATATGTGCTGATATTTGTGAGAGCTAATATTCCTTGTGGGCCCAAGTGTTTAAGGTGTATGTTAGATATGTTGTCTGGTCCAGTAGCCTTCGAATTCTTAATGTTTTTGATGATCTTGGTGGTCTGGTCTGTATTGAAGGGTGTAATGGTCATGTCGAGTCTGTAGGTTTTCTTGTGTCTGGCTGTTTGTCTGTCTGCATGTTTCTGGTTGTTGTCTCTGTTTAAGTGACTTATCTTTGCGTAGTGATTAACTAGAATGTTAGCTTGTTGTGTGTATGTTGGGATATTATTTTGGCTGCGACAGATAGCCGCGTGTGAGGTGTGAATGCCGCTGTTAGAGTGGGTAATGCTGTTTATAGTCTTGTATAGCCTGTATGTATCTGTGGAGTGGTTTAGTGTTATGAATTCCCTGAATGTTTCTGTTTGTTTTTCTTTGAGTTTGTTGTTTATTTCTGTGTTGAACTGTTGTATCTGCTGTTTTATGGCTTCTGTGTGTGGTGTTTGTGTGTTATATTTGAGGTTGTTACGTTGCCTTATGAGGTGGGCTATTTCTCTAGTGTAATTTGGGTTGTATTTCCTAATGTTGCCCTTGGGTATGTATTTGTTTGCATTATTGCTCTTTTGTTTAAAAAAAAAAAAAGTTTAACAATACTGTAATTAGTGTTGACCCCCTATTTTCCCAGGTACTTTTAAGTGTCTCCTAATAGGACAAAAATGTTAAGGATTAGGCCTTTGAAGAGCGGTATTAATTATAAAAGCAAAGTAACAATATACACTTGGTACAATTGATTACCGAAGTTGGGATACACTGGTAGGTATGGTCCAGTTTATCTTCACTTTGTAACTGATTGTACCTAGTTTAATTTGTTACACCTTACTTGGAATACCACTTTGAGGAATGGTACTGCATTTCAGGTAAGAGGGTATTGATGTGCTAGGGGAACCGTAGGATCAGGCCTAGATTTAGATAGGGTATTTCAGTTTTGATTAGTTACTTCAGTAAGTGATTTGCAAACATTGGCCAAACAGGGCCGAAAGTCTTAAATGAGTAGAGCTGCCTTGAACAGGGTTTGGTTAAAATAGCTATTGAATTTGATGTGCCATTAGTAGGTTAAACTATAGCTTGCATTTTACTTCCAGTAAAGTATTTAAAAGTTGTGTACTGGTACCAACCGTGCCATACAATACCTTATTTGAGACCATAGAGCATTGTGCGTTATTTAACATCTTTATTTTCCATATGGTAAACTAGTTTCTTCATCTTTATTGTTTGTACTTCCATAGGCTACATACAATGAACTACATTGCTACTAAAATTTGGGTTACCTATATCTTTGACAATGTGACTACATCGGGAGCCAATATTGCAACACCACTTCCCGTCAATTAGGGAAGTTAAACGATATATGTTGGTTCTGGGTTGTAGTTGGATGGGGGACCGTCCTTTGCATTCAGATTATGTAGTGACCCGGGATCCCACGTAAAGATGTAGGTCCCCTCCATCATATGACCTTTGATGATGTGAAGATTAACCCTATTAATCAATCAATCTATTTTTGACAATGGGTCTAACATGGATTATCATGCTTTGTTATTCATTACTGTTTAACCCTGAAAGGCCAATGTGGGACCGCACACATGGCGACTAGTGTTGGAATTATGTAGCCTCATAATGGAAATTACATATGTAGGTTTGAATTAAACAGTTTGTTACTAAACAATAATAAAAACTGTGTACAATAAAAGATACCATTTCTAGAAAAACAAATGTACTTTTATTGTAATAGGCGCCACACACAAATTGTTGATAGATAAATGGGTACACTGAGTAGCCTAGTGGTTAAGATGCTGGGCTGCTGGTTGGGGCGTGGTTCAGATTCCACGTTAAACTGTAGGTCTAAGGTGGAGTGACAAGCTTGACCTTTGTCAGAATGAATAATTCGGGCGGAAGCAAAACCAGGGTGGTAGATCATGCTGGCTTTCAGATGTGGGCCGTGTGTTTGCAAATAAAGGTTCAGTAGGTTTTTGCTTAAAAATGCAATAGGCTTGCAGTCCATTTGCTTTTCATGCGTGTTGGTACTCAGAGCAAGTAGGAATGCGAGAAACTGAAAAACTTAATATAAAGAGTATTTACCATACAAGCAATTTCATTTTTTTATAAATGAACAATTTTTATCAAACCTAGACCACTGTATTTACATAATGCTAAAAGCTTGTAATATATTTGTAAGTAGACTACCTTCACATGTAGCAAAATTTGAAAGGATTTAAAAGGTAGGCTAATTTTAAATAGGTCTCCAATCTATTGTATTGGGACATATCACATTATTCAACCAAACTGCATTTATTCAGTTCCTGAACTTCAGAGTAATGATCTGTTCACGTAGGATTATCGAATAATATTACTAATAGGTCTGGCCTATAAGGGGGAAGAAGAAAAGTGCATGTATATGCTTTAGGCCAAATAATCTTTTAATTTTGTCTTTAAATTTTGATTTAAATAGGCCTGATGCTTAGTTTACTTAACAAAAATGTTGGTCATGCTGGGTTATTCCGAACTGAAACCAAAAGCAGAGATTGACCTTGTGGCCTAAAATTTGTATTGTTGTAACTTAACTATAGCTTACGTAGCCTAATTTTAAAAAAATAAAGCAGATTGTCTAACCCAATTCCCAACTAACCGTAATCTCCAAAATCTTGTTGTTGTTTATTGAGAAGTGTGGGTTCATTGCGAGTTTAAAATTAGGCCTACCTTAGTGGAGCAAAATGATGCCTAATGCCTTCATTTTTATCGAACTTTGGAGAATTAAATTTTCAAAATGTGTTGCATTTGTAATTTAGGTAGGCATCATGCTGTCTGTTTGGACAGTCATTGTGCAAGTTTCTCAAAAAATTTTTTTTTCTGTTTTGCGAGTTAAATAGGCCCACTTAGTTATAAAAACCTAATCTTTGCGCGTCCACAATCTTCGGAAGCGTCTTCAAACAAAAAAGATGGAATTCAGATTTCATTTACTCCAAAATGATCATTGCCTAGCCTAGGTTAAGACCTCCGCTGGTCGCCATAATCGTTTATGCCTCGTGTCATGCCCTCAATAAGCGAAAGTTCCCGTATTTTATTATTTCCCCTCTGCCATTTTCCTCTATCGATCAGCTGTTGGAGGAGTTGTTCGAGGAGCAGGGGAACGCATGAAGTAATCTAGGGGGAGAATATATACACCCCTTTCCCCCATCTTTCTCCTCGCCCCTATCTTTATCTGGCGAATTTCAGGGAAATAAATTGCATTTTATGTTTGGGACAATTTTTTTTTTTTTTTTTTTTTTCTGCAGCGAAGGACACATTTTCCTTAACCGCGTATTATGAGGATTTTTGTGGTTAGCTATTTTTTTAATCAGTTTGAGGGTTTCATTATTTTAACGTCTTTGCTTCCTCTGATTTTTTGTTGAATTGCAATAGGCCACTGAGCCTGTGCTTTTAACACCGAATTGTATATTTGGTTTAAGGAGGCCCTTGGAACATGAGGCTTACATCAATATGGCCTACCTAGTATTTTGAAAAAGTCATTAGACTTGTTCGTTTGTGTACTTGAATAGTAAAGTCAAACTTTATAATGAAGGTTACAAGTAACAAAATTTATATATATATATATATATATATATATATATATATATATATATATATATATATATATATATAATCTCGGTGGCTTTAAAAGGAAGTTAATGCTGCTCATTATTTTCTGTATATAGCAGCCTCCTGATGTTACAGGCCAGCCCTTGCAGCCAAATTCGAGACATGCTAATTTAGTAGCATGATTTGCCAATTACCTGCAGGGGTCCATCCAACATGTTATCGGATATAAGGGCTCGTAGTGATGATCCACGCAGCCGTTCTTGTGACTGGCTTCAAAAACGGTTTAAAATAAAACCAATCCATTTCTCATAAATAAATCTAATCTTCTGAAACGTAATTCTTACGTATCGCGTGTCACTGAGCTGCAAGTTCCTTCGACCAGTCGTTTAAAATGGCAGACGTGCGATAAAACCTCTAAATTACAATACTATAATACCATTTATGTTCTGTACCATACTTGATATTAAAAATGTTACCTCGGCTTCCGCCTCAAGTAGGCTTAAATAAAGTTAAGTCGTACTCGACTTGATGTAGAATTTCCTGTCACGATAATGTCAAAATTCCTTCGTCTGTAGTATGCGGCTTAATACTTTAGCGAAGAGATAAGAATTCGTTGAAGGGTCCCGGTACGAAAGCTCTTAAGATCCCTCCTGCGGACAGTAAAGTCGCCGCCAGTTACCCCTACGACCGTCCTGGTTCGTACGCACGAAGATTGGAGTTGTGCGTCCGGTCTGTGCGTGAGCCAATTTTGACGCTTTTCTCTTCGCTCACTACATCGCTGACTCGAGGTGCGATAGGGAGGAGGAATTCCTGGTGACAAAAGGGTTTTCCTTCGTTTACAATGTGCTTTACTTAAAGTTTACTTCGTCAGTGTACGTATGTGTATGTGTGTGTGTCGTTCAGAGTGCTAATTAATGGAGTAAAATTAATTTAATTTCGCAAGACGAGATTTATTCGCTCTTTTTGATTAGTGAATAAATTTAATACCGTGATAAAAAGATTGTTTGGAGATTACTGATTTGCATCAAGGTAAATAAATAGTGAAAATTTTATAAGGTTAATTAATTTAGTGTTAAGCTTTGAAAAAAAATTAAAGCGTACTTTGGAGCCTAGTGAACTAAATAAGGTGTATATATATATATATATATATATATATATAATTTGTGTGTGTGAATGTGATATATATATTCAGTATTAACGAGTAGACCTTTTTATGAGTTTCATGTTTTTTGCCATTTATTAATGGCTTACAGAGCGAAAATATGCTTGTTGGTTTAGTTTCATATTTACAATAAATCATTCTAATTCACCGATTTATTTGTCTGGCTGTAAAAGGCAGAAGCAGTTTTGTCTTAAATTCGAAGCTCCAACGCAAGCAACTCAAAGCAGGGCCTACATAAAGCTTGCTTCTTTATACGGTGAGATATATGGTATGGGACATGTTTAGGCCTACTGCTGCATTCTTTTTAGTTAGGATAGCTGGTAGTGTTCACATCTTTTTGTAGTCCCTAATAGACAAATTTTAGTGGTCTAGGTTGAAGGAGATTCACTGGACACTGGTAGGCCCGGCCCACGTGTCATGGGGACAGAACCATGTTTGGTTGTTAATAGTGATGGGACGATACCAAAATTTTTAACGATTCCGATTCCGATTCCGATTCTCAATATTTTTAAATATAATTCTATACTTGTTTTTCTGGAAATTGTCATATTTTACTCTGGTAAGATTAACTATTTACATTATGAGTATGGTAATATAAATTATAATAGATTGGTCTAAAAATAAAAATCAACTGTAAGTTGTAACAATTCATTTTAATCATCTTGATTACACATCATGGATATACATGTTTTAATGTATAGCTACAATACAATAAAAATAAAATTTGTTATCCTCTTTCATTTAAATTTTAAAGTTTACATTGCAAAACTGGTTCAATTAAAAGTTAAAGAATCGTTTTAAGAATCGGAAATCATGGTACAATTCTTCCGATTCCGATTCCTGAAAAATGCTCGATTCTTCAGATTCTCGATTCCGATTAATCGTCCCATCACTAGTTGTTAACTAGCAAACTATTATTGTTCAATCTTTGCTATGAAAGACGGGTGAGCCAGGTGTGTAGGGTCATATACTTCATCAACGAAGGCTAAGAGTCACTTATCTTAACGTAATCTAACTTGGAGGGGGTGCGAGATTTGAAGATTTTTTTTTATCTTTTATGTTACCTTTAACACATTTTCTTCTAACCCTAGTTAAAGTACACCAAGTCCAATATCCATACTTCAGCATTGGATTGTTAATTAGGCTTTGACCAGCAGTTAATTTGGATTGTAAATGCAACATGTATTATTGTTCATATACGACTACTTTATCTCTTTAATGTACAAAATAGGCTAATCTATATAAAGGTAGGTTCTCACTAATAGGAATGATGTAAATAATAACTATTTCCTAGGCCTCGAACGAAGTCTGTAATTGGAGTGTTTACTGCTCTAAATAGACCATAACTCATAGATATTAATAGCCGTGTGTTAATCTCCTAATGCAGATAAACCCTTACGAAAAGTCATTTGGATACAGATTGCTTATTCCAAACATGCGGAAGAGAATGGCATGGCAATCATCTTTGAATGTATTACTGCAGGTATTGCGATGAGCGGTAACCACGTCATAAGGACAAGTCGACTTCTCCAGCGCTTAATGTAGGCTCGCGAACCACTTTCACGTTTTGCACATAATGGAGAATTCTTAAATAGTGAAGACACACGACAATGCTATAACTAAATTGAAAATAGTATATGAATCGACCCGTACGTACGTACGTAGGTTAGATATCTATTTAATAGGTATGTTTGTATGTATGCTTGTTGATTTTGACCCAAAAGAGATTTTAATGTCCCGCTTTGCATTTAATGTCTAAATTACCACTTCTTACGTTATTTATTCACGTTGAAGGATTCTCATTGCGACCGATAATCATTTGGAAAATAAACGTGTCTTGTACGCACGCATATACATATATTCAATTTACAAGCGTTAAAAACATACTGTTTATACACTCTGTACCTTACTTGGTTTATTTATATTAACACTCTGGCCTACTGACGTTTCCTTCCTTTTTTACTAAATTTGAAAAAAATTGCGCTAAAGTTCTGTAGTTGCTCTGTATTTCATCGTGAACAGCGGAGTTTGGCACTCATGATGGGCCTTGACCCTAAAATTTAAAGTGACAAGAAGCTTTTAATTTGCAGAGAGAGGCCGAAATGGTCCCAACAAAAGTGTGATTGCAGAGGATTAGTGCGTTTTTTTTTTTTTTTTTTGTAGTGTAGCTATGGAAGTTATTTAGGATTTTTTTGAGGAAAGTTTTCTTTGATGCGTTTTGTCATCGGGAAGAAATCGCAAAAGTTTTAAGAATTTCAGTGGCACAATAGGACCGTGGAATGCATAATACCGTTAGTTTCCACTCGCGTTTTATTAATGTTGTATCAATGAAAGAAAGCCACCCCAGCCTTCGTTAGTTAGCCTTATAAAGCTAACTAAAGATGGCTGGGGGTGGCTTTCTTTCATTGATCCTTAATGTTTAATAATTAATTCTTCGTTAAAGAGAGCCTACTTCACTTCAAGCTTTTCTGCGTCCGTCCCTATTTGAAACTAGTGGTGTTGGCCCACTGTTCGACCGAAATATAAAGGTTTTACCCTAGCTTATAATAATATTTACATTGAGTGAACGATGTAATAGTAAATTTAGCGTTGTCTAGCGAGTAACCTGGTTAAACCATAACGATAAATTAAGCCTACTCCGCCTACTTTACATATGGCTATTAAAACTTGAAATGTAGTGTCTCTCTCATAAAGATCTGGTAAGCCAACCATAAAACCACAAGATTCCGCTGCATTAGCTCAGGCCGTTACAGCTACATTTGGGTGACTCACCATCGGCTTGTTTATAAATACATATTGTAGGTTACTATTCATTAGACTAATCAGTTATTAGTACGTGACGCTTTGAAGAGTCCGACTTTATCTGTAAACAGCTGAAAGGTTTTTTTTTTTTGTGTGTTGACTAACAAATGAATCAATATCATGCTGGCTGCTGAACATTACTGAGACACACATTGGAAATCGGTTCGTAGTTAATTGGTAATACGTAATCGATATTTTGTGGCTGTGTCAGTTAAAAGGCCTAATTTGAACAGGAATCGAAATAATGTCCATGAGTAATGCTGCTTTAAATGCCGTACGAAAATCCATTCACACTGAACAATTTAATTAAGAGATTCCATTTCGTATCGAGGGGTCTGTCAGACTAATGCGCCTGCATTTGTTGACGTAAGGAACGTTAAGTGAATAGGTTTCTTTATGGAAATAGGCTCGGTAAGGATTATAAAGAAAGGTTTTTGTTGAGAAAAGGACAGGTGAATCCTATGACAAACTTTCCCTTCGAGTTGAAAGGTTCCCTTTTACCCCCTCTTTCCTCTCGCGTGAGAAGGCTTAATCTTAGGTATTTTCCCTCTGTACAAGCGTCGCTATCTCGTGTCAAAATAAGAAACGAAACAGGCCTTTGGGATCCGGCCATTTGCCCTCAAAGAGAACGATGACACGGAAGTCTATTTACACCATATAATTAATATAAAAATGAGCCTTATTACATAACACATGGTGGTGATAATTGGTAAAGTTTTGGTAGATTGGTCGTATTCAACATGTGTTAATTTTAAAATTAATCACTAATACCTTAACTACTATCGTCTGATTCAGAGGAGGATGAACACTTCCATGTAATGTCTCGGTATTAAAATATAGCCCCCCTCCCCCCCAAGGAAGGGATAGGCCTAACCACCCTGTGAAATGCCTGTTCACCTTTAAAGCCCGCATAAGCACAACCACAAGTCGCAGTGGAATATCAGCGGATCTCAGTCTTAGGCCTAATATTCGGATAGTTTCAGATGCAACCATTTATGAGAACATTTAATGCAAACCTGTTCCACGTAGGCCTACAATGAAACAACAGTAGGCTTCCCTTTCGAGGTGAAAGTAAAGACTTGTACAATTAGATCGTGTTTTGAGTTAGCCGCGAAATATATATATATAAAAAAAATAACCTGCATTTAATGGAATTTGGGGTCTTTGAAGTGGATGGTGAAAGTTTCGTTTTGATGTTTTAACCTATATGGTGCGAGTAATATTAGGTGCTACCTATAGGCCTACCATATTCAGTAGTAGGCCTTATGCATTCAGTGTTACCCATACAGTTGTACCACTGGGAGATACTAAAACAAATAACTTTAAATTTATTGTAGCTGCGGTCGTGTTTATTTTCTATTTTATTTAAAATATAAAATGTGAACACGCTGTGCAAAGGCTAACATCATTCATGACATTTTTTAATCGACAAGTTATTTTGAGTTAGATTAAGCTAAGTTAGCAGACAGGGTATCAGAAAAATCGCTACCCAAAGAGAATTGCATTACATTAACGCTTTAAATTAAATGGGGAACATTTTTAACATTTATGGTATTGTTCCAGATTAATTTCTCGTCAGGTTAAGAGTTTCAATGTATTTCTACACCAAAAAGGGTACAGGTCAGCAGTGCAGGAGTAAGACTATTTTTACATAACATTCTTTTTTAAATTAAAAAAAAAAAAAAATCTTGATACGCAGTTTTAATCTCGTTCTGTACTCGTAAACAGCACTCAGTTGATGGGTACGCTCTTATTAATGACTAAAATTGAAGATAGACCTACATCTCGTAAATTGGCTACTCTTTTTCAAATGATTTTTTTTCTCTGTGTTGAGCAAACATTGCGCCATTTGTGATCCATTGAATTTGCATAATAGCCCCATCTTAAGGGATCTCTGAGTTGAGCCTATAATTCTCCTTCTGCTTAAATCTGCCCCCATTTCGGTTATAGTGCACTAACTGTATCCTAAATGTTAAGAGGATTTATAAGGGGGCGGGGGAGAGTACCTGTGTATAGGGCTATTATGACGTGACCTTTGCATATAGGACGACTTATCTACAATTTAATGCCTTTAGGCTATAGCCAAATATTCACGAGTTTTGTGTGTGTGTATATATATATATATATATATTATAGTATATATATATATATATATATTAGTGGTGGACCGGATATCCGCATCCGCACTTCTGACTGCGAATGTTATGCGGATATTACCTCTAATAAATTATGCAATGTACAGTTAGCTTATAAGGCCCAGTCATGCACATTTCATGTAAAGTATTAATTATTAATGAACAAAGAAATATATAAACCTCAAAATATAAATACAGTACCTGGTAACACAGAAAATTGAATGAATCTTGTTTCATTGAATTTTCTGTGGCTGAAACTCTTGTTATTTTTATCACAATGAAAACATTAATATTAATTTTAATTCTTATGCATTACCTGCCATAATAGTAATATCACGAAATTTGAAAACTTATGTCATATATTCATAATTCTATATATTATATTGATAGATTAACTAAATATCCGCATCCGCAGATGTTGAAAAACTGACATCCGGTCCACCACTAATATAATATATATATATATATATGGGAATGAACTCAGAATGGTCCCCTGAGGTTTTTTATGATACACACAGACCGTGCATGGAACAAGGACCTCTTCTGGGATAATTAAATCCACTATAGTCCGAATAAGTAATGTTAAATGACAAATACCATAGTTTTTCTTTTTCATGATGCTAGCCCGACGTGGGCAACGGGTCACTCGCAAAGAGGTCCCATAAATATAGCTTCCCTCACCAGCTATCTGCAAAGCAGACAGGATCCAGCTTTGGGACATGGATCTAGGGTTTAAAGCAGCCCAGCCCTGCTACATTTAGAACCTCAATATAAGCAAAAGACTCGCTGCCTTCGTCAGATTGAATACATCAAAGAAAAGGGGGTAACTATTATATTTTTAGCCAAAAACCAAAACTTAAACCTCAACTGGCAGAATTGAGCGTCCACTTTTCAAGGCACATAACATGTCCGTTTCAAGATAGGGGACCATTCTGAGTTCATTCCCATCTTGAAACGGACATGTTATACGCCTTGAAAAGTGGACGCTCAATTCTGCTAGTTGAGGTTTAAGTTTTGTTTTTTGGCTAAAAATATAATAGTTACCCCTTTTTCTTTGATGTATTCAATCTGACGTGAAGGCAGCGAGTCTTTTGCATATATTGAGGTTCTAAATGTAGCAGGGCTAGGCTGCTTTAAACGCTAGATCCATGTCCCAAAGCTGGATCCTGTCTGCTTTCCAGATAGCTGGTGAGGGAAGCTATATTTATGGGACCTCTTTGCGAGTGACCCGTTGCCCACGTCGGGCTAGCATTATGAAAAAGAAAAACTATAGTATTTGTCATTTACTATTACTTATTCGGACTATAGTGGATTTAATTATCCCAGAAGAGTTCCTTGTTCCATGCACGGTCTGTGTGTATATATATATATAATATATATATATATATATATATATATATATATATATATATATATATATTTAGGGTGGTCAAAAAGTTAAAGCATCGACTAAGTTCTCTCCACAAGGTTAGTTTTATGCCTCTTGTGTGGACAGTATTTGTGCAAGTTTCACGTTATTCGGTTAATATTTAGGGGTCGCCCCACTTGCCCCTTTTTGAAAATTTGGGAAAATATATAGACAACTGAATAACAATTTTTTTTTGGTTCTCAAAGAATATGAAAGAAAACAGTAAGACAATAGGACATGATAATGGGTGTATCTTCATTATTTCTTCTGCATCAGAGTCGCCTTGGATGGTATTGGTATCTGTTTTCGGTGGGCGGCTACGAGTGTAGGAGGTACTGCTTCTGGTCCTCGTTTCGTGTCAAAGTGTCATTGTAGCGTTGTGCGAGAGCAATACCTCGCTCGGCAGCATCATTGACGACTTTCATCTTTAAGGCGCGATCTCTAAGTTCCCTGTAGTTCTTGTCATTTGGCCATTCCCGTGGATCTTTTTGAAGTAACTGCGCGCTTCTTCCTTACCTCCAACTTTCAAGGCATCAAAGAGGGTCAATGTCCTTTTCGTGACGAAGGATGCCACATCATTTTCAAACACCAGCTTCCGCCATGTCGATTCGTCGGGGCAGCCATTCTTTTGTGGGTGTTGGAGGGGTTGACCATTCTCCTTTTGGTATCAGGATCGATCCTATTATCGAAGAAGGCCAGTCCAATCAGATGCTCCGACAAGTACCACAGGTGGCGTCTTAGAGCTGTCTTCGCCGCTTGTGCAGCTCCTCCGTGTGGATATTTTTCCAGAAGATGCAGCATTTTGAGATCATTGAGAGGAGCTTGTGTCCCCATTGGCGCTTCATGCCAGTACTTGACGTAAATCAGACTGACAAATAAAGCCAGCTGAGTCACGTTTCGTTCTTCGCGTGCTGTGAGCTTGAATTGATAGTGAAAGAGGTAGATTTTGAGCGCATAAATCGCCTTCGCCATCCATCTCGCGTGGCATGGGACCCGGAGCTCGGATAAAGAGTTGACCACCAGTCTTTCCCCCAGGAAGAGCAAAGATAGTTCAAGGAACTCCTTGTAGTCGTCACGAGGTTGGCTTGCCTGAAGAGCGTTAGGTAAGTAAGTGAGCATCTCTTTTCTCATCTCTTGGAGTTGAGGGTTCTCGAACAAGCTGTCCGATGCTGAGACAAATGCTTCGTGGGAGAGAGATGGCCATTCCTTTGAAATCGCTTAAAAAGGCCTGTTTCAGGACTTCCTGTTGAGCCAAATATTGAGGCAAAGACATCAGCAAGTACGACTTCAAGTATATGATGTCGACAACCGATCCAAACTAGCTCGTGACCCAATGCTTCTTCAGTCCTGACACAGGCTCCGCGATGTAAACCCGTGTTTGACGCAGTGGTATCGAAGACGAGACCTCTCACATGCTGTTCCACGTTCCATAATTTCATAGTTTGAAGGCATGCCTGGGCCTGTGCTTCTCCAGTTCCTTGTTTCATCTTTGGGACACCAAGCAGCTTCTCCTGTCCATTGAATGTTATAAGGATTGCTATCCGATGCACATTCGTCTTCTTCCCTTCAATGCCGGGGAGAAGCTTTCCGTCCCAATGGAGAAGGACAGGGTCTTCTCGAGCTGCCTGTTCTCGCCCACTTTCTCTGTAGCGATGAATAGAGCTCCGAGAGCACGTCATCCCAGACAGATCATGCCCCGCGGCCTGTAATACAGCTCCAGTTACGAAAACAGCATTCCGGTCAGAAAGATTGGTGCGATCCATTGCTCCAATGACTTCTGGAGATTGGAAAATGTTCGTAACCTTGTTCTTGGGACGCTTTGGTGCCGGAGCTTCAGACGAAGAAGGAATCGGAACCGATGGTCTATAGTCGTCGTCGTCTTGCGAAAAAAGGGAAGAAGAAGAAGAAGAGGAAAGATCAATTGATGACACCCCTGCTTCTTCCAAATCTTTCTGTGTTGCTTCATGCCTTGCCTTCCTCTTGGCTTCCTTCCATTCTGGATCGCTTTCTGTCCTCTGTGTAGTCGTTTCCTTATCAATGCCAGCCATGCTGCAAGAATTGACGTCCTTGCGCTGCATGGACAGGAAATTTCGGTCCTCAACGTTGACGATTGTGCTCATGGCATCACTGTTGCGATGTCAAACAGTTCCTGGATGTCCGCTTTGAAGATGTCTTCATTCATTCTATCGCTGGCACGTTGCCTGGTCCTGTGCTTCTTGAGTGTTTTGTAGCGGTCTAAAAGCTTTGAAAGCTTACGGACACAGGAGTCGATCCGTTGAGTTGGATCCGCGCTCGGGTCCAGACTTCAATCACCCTCTGGCATGCCTGGTTCAGACTGTCGGAGGTGGTTTGCTTTTGATTGATTGGTGGTATTGCCCCAAGAGGAGGGCGTCAAGGCATGTAGGGAGCCTTGACGTGGATAAAGTTCCAGTTGCCATCCCTAGAAGCCAAACTTTTGGAATTGATCGAGTTTGAGCCATCGGACCTACGGAAGAAAAAGTACATTATATAATATATATATTCAGAGTGGGGCGACCTCTAAATATTCACCAATCACGCTGCAATTTTGCACAGACCATGTGGACACTAAATGGACAAAAACCACACTTGTGGAGACTATCTAAGACAATTTTGAAATTTCCCCCTATGGATTTGGACCACCCTAATATATATATATATATATATATATATATATATTAACGTAAAGAACGACGCTTGTATAGGAGATATTCCGCGCAAGATGAGAGAGAGAACGAAACAAATGAAAAAATGAGGTAACCACCAGGGAATCGAACCCGGGATCTTCCGATTGCCGGTCAGATATGATAACCATTACACCATGGGTCTCACTCATTCAAATGTCGTAATTTTTCTACATACGCGCAGAAACCAATGCCCCAAGGGGGCATCTCCCGCATGCCGTAACATTATATACATTTAACTGCAAACACGCAGTATAATTAACGTAAAGAACGACGCTTGTATAGGAGATATTCCGCGCAAGACGAGAGAGAGAGAACGAAACAAATGAAAAAATGAGGTAACCACCCGGGAATCGAACCCAGGATCTTCCGATTGTCGGTCAGATGCGATAACCATTACACCATGGGCCTCACTCTTCCAAATGCCGTAATTCTTCTACATACTCGCAGAAACCAATGCCCCAAGGGGGCACCTCCCGCATGCCGTAACATTATATACATTTAACTGCAAACACGCAGTATAATTAACGTAAAAAACGACGCTTGTATAGGAGATATTCCGCGCAAGATGAGAGAGAGAGAACGAAACAAATGAAAAAATGAGGTAACCACCCGGGAATCGAACCCGCGATCTTCCGATTGCCGGTCAGATATGATAACCATTACACCATGGGCCTCACTCATTCAAATGTCGTAATTCTTCTACATACGCCCCTTGGGGCATTGGTTTCTGCGCGTATGTAGAAGAATTACGACATTTGAATGAGTGAGGCCCATGGTGTAATGGTTATCATATCTGACCGGCAATCGGAAGATCCCGGGTTCGATTCCCGGGTGGTTACCTCATTTTTTCATTTGTTTCGTTCTCTCTCTCATCTTGCGCGGAATATCTCCTATACAAGCGTCGTTCTTTACGTTAATTATACTGCGTGTTTGCAGTTAAATGTGTATATGTATATATATATATATATATTTATTATATATTTTCGCCTTTCTGTCTGTCTGTCCGTCTGTCCTTTATGCAAGCGCAAACCGTTTGACCTAGAGCTATCAAATTTGGCACGGGAACCTCTTATGGGATGAAGAATGTCAACACACGAGTCGGTCAGCCTCTCTGTCCGTTTGTATTACGGGCGGAAATGTGAAGCTCGAGATTTTCATGACTGTGTTCTTTTCTATAGTTTTATTGACCAAATAAATAATTGAACCGACAGTAATTGGGAGTTCAATTATTTGGTCAGGGGGGATTTTGGGGGATATCTGATCAGATTCAGAAATCTTGACACTGAAACTCAAAATTTTCACGGCTGCGTTCTTTTCTGTAGTTTAGTCTGTCTGTTTGTCTGAAATATATCCCGGGCAGTAATGGGGGAGGGGGTTAGCCCCCAAGTTGCATAAAGGGGGGTGGGGTTTTTGGGGGCATTCAGTTGACCTAACCGGGCATTCAATTAACCCGGGCAACGCCGGGTACCTCACCTAGTGTGTAGTGGTTAGCGTCGCTGACTACGAATCCATCGGCCCCGGGTTCGAGACCCGACGGCAGCCGGCGCGCAGCAAAACCCAGCTGTTCATCCTTCCACACAATAAAGAAAGTGGTTGGTAGATAAATGGGTACCCTAGGTGGCCTAGTGGTTAAGACGCTGGGCTGCTGATGGGGCGTGGTTCGGATTCCACGTTAAACTGTAGGTCTAAGGTGGAGTGAAAAGCTTGACCTTCGTCAGAATTAACAATTCGGGCGGAAGCTAACCAAAGGTTATATATGTATAACTGTATATGTATGTGTATATATATATACACACACTACCAGTCAAAAATTTAAGTACACCTACTAATTTCCAATGTTTTGCTGCTTAGCTGATGACATAAACTTCAAATGTAAACTTAACAGGTACTACTGTAGATATGAATTTGCTTACCTAGCTTTCATATTGTATGCTTCAGTGCATCTGCCCTATGCAGTGTGTTGTAACAGAAGCTTCTTCAAAATAGCCTTCAAAATGTGTTAATTTACGTCTAGCATGCAACCTAAAATTAATGCCATTAGCTCTGCACAAAGGTCCAAAAACAGTTTAAAAGTCTTTACTGGGGGTAGTGTGTTTCTTCAGGAGTATGTTAATACATGTGTTCAATTATTAACATGCGCTGCAGGTCTTTACATATAAAATCCTTGCAGAGGAGCTAACTGTGTAGTTTAAGGTATATTTCTGTGTTTCAAAAAACAAAAATGGGTGCCAAAGCTCAGTTAACAACAGAAAAAAAGACAGTCGATTGTAACTTTGAGAAATGAGGGTCAATCACTGAGGCAAATTGCAAAAAAATTAAAAAGTTTCTGTGAATGCGGTTGCTTGTGCCATTAAACGGTACGAAGAAAGTGGTCAAAATAAGGACAGAAAAAGGTCAGGGCGACTAAGAACTACAACAGACTCCGAGGACAAGTATATCCGCGGGTGAAAGAATGAGACAGCAGTGTGTTGTGCCAACAGTGAAGCACCGTGGAGAAAGTGTGATGGTCTGGGGATGTTTTGCAGGGGAGCAAGTTGGAGATCTCCACAAAGTCACTGGAATACTGAACCAACCTGGCTATCACAGCATTCTACAGCGCCATGCCATCCCATCTGGACTGCGACTAGTTGGCCAACAGTTCATAATGCAGCAAGACAACGATTCTAAACACACTTCCAAGCTGTGTCAAAATTACTTGAAGCAGAAAGAACGACAACGTCAGCTCACAGTTATAGAATGGCCAGCACAGTCTCCGGATCTGAACCCCATCTAGCTAGTGTGGGATGAACTGGATCGACGAGTGAAAGGCTGAAAGCCAAGCAGCCATCCAGTGCTCAGAAGCTCTGGGAACTATTACAAGAGTGCTGGCAGCAGCTTTCACCAGGCTATCATCTTTCTCTTGTTGAGCGCATGCCTCGAATTTATTCTGCTGTAATTGCTGCTAGAGGAGGCTGTTTTGATGAATCTAAAATTTAGTCTTTGCTTTTGGTAAATTGTCCTGATTCTTTTGTTATTTAAGTTCTCATGTTTGTACTTATGACTTTGTCATGATAACTTAGTTAATAAATAAAAAACTTTAAACAAAATTTGAAATTTATGAATATTTCAGGGTGTACTTAAACTTTTGACTGGTAATGTATATTATATATATACACATAGTATATATATAGGGTGTGACGAAAGTCCATTCTCATAGGTAAATAAGATATAACAGAATTGAACGGGAAAATAGTTTTAACTATACATTACAAAAAATACAATGAACTTACCAATTAATCCAGCTCAAATTGCATTCCAATAACCTAAGTGTTGCCACGTTATACATACAAAACTCGTCACGATCAATTCTCTTTTATTTCCTTATGAAAACGATATATATACCTTTCTTTTCAACCTTTCAAATGTTCCGTGCGATGATTCTTCATTTCACGAAGGTCAAGCTTGTCGCCCTTCCTCTCGAGTTGGTCTGGTGAAGTAGTGAGTTGGTTTCTTGTACTCTCCACCTCACATAGCCAGGTATACCTGGCTCATTGGGGATTGTTCTGAGCCAGGCGTCTAGTCTTCTTTTGAAGATGTCCACTGTAACCCCACTCGTGTTCCTTAGGTCTTTGGGCAGCTGATTAAACAGTTTTGGTCCTCTCACAACAAAACTCTCTTCTTTCAGGGTTAAGGATGTTCCGTGTCTCGCCTTTAATTTGGGAACACGACACAGTCCTCCTTTTCTACTTTCCACTGTTGTTTGGGGAGTTTCTCCATTATTTTCCAAGTGTAAGTAATGGTGTATCTCTCTCTCTCTCTCCTCTTTTCCAGTGAATATAGGTTTAATTCGCTTAACCTTTCCCAGTAATTTAGCTCTCTGCACCCCTTGATCTTGGCTGTGAAGCTTCTCTGAATCCTTTCTAGCTGTCTAATGTCTTCTTTTTTACATGGGGACGTTAGGACCGAGCAGTATTCCATTTTGGGTATGATCAGCGTTTTCAGTAGAGGAATTATATATATCCCTTTAATGCCCAGTGTGTGAAATTTTCATCGTTAACTTTGGAAGCAATTTTAGACCTTTCAGTTCCCAATGTGTGAAATTTAACACATTTCGTATTTTATTAGTTATGAACAATAAAACTTTGTAAAATATATTTTTCAGTTATTTTGGGTCCAATTAAACGATTTTTATATCCCAATTTTTTTTTTTACTTTTCGACTTAATTTGGGTATGAAAGGGATATAATATATATATATACTATATATATATAGCCTTGGCCAAAAGTATTAGCCACCCTGTTTATATGGGTAATAATGTTATTCTTCTCTCTTTTGAGGTTAGGAAAAAAATATAAAAGTTTATTCCGAAATATTTTAATACCTAGTACACCCACCATTTGTCTTTATTACAGCTTGAATGCGTCTTGGCATCGAGTCAACTAATTTTTTGCAAGTTTCAATAGGCATTTTTTCCCATTCTTCAAGAAGCTTAACATGAAGTTTAACTTTAGACGAAAACTTGTCTCCGTCCGGACAACCTTGCCTAATAATGCACACAGGTGTTCTATGGGATTAAGGTCTGGGCTTTGGGGGGGGGGGGCACTCCAAAAGTTTCATTCTTTTCGCGTCAAGCCAATTTCGAGTTGCTCGAGATGTGTGGCAAGGTGCATTATCTTGCTGGAATGTAATGTCACCTTTGCTTACTCCTGGGTAAAGCTTTTCCATAGATGGGTCCAGAACTTGCTCTAACATGGCAGTATACAACGAGGAATTCACCCTCCCCTGGCACAAAAACAGTTTTCCAACTCCTCCAGAAGACATGCAGCCCCAAACCATTATGCTACCACCGCCAAATTTTACTGTTGGGACAATACATTCTGGCTTGTATGTTTCGCCTACTCTTCGCCTTACAAACCGTCGCACCAGGAGAGCTGAAAATCTGAAAGAATCCAAGAGAAATCAATCTTTTTATGATTCCCTATAAAATCCAAAAGGCAGGGTATTTATCAATTTTGATGGTACAAGGAAATAGAAGAAGGGTTTTACTACGTACTTCGAAGTTATTTTTGTCTGACCAAAACACTTTTCCCCAGTCGTCGGAGGTCCAATGTTGGTGTTTTTTTTTTAACATTCGTCTCTTTGTTCTATTTGTCTCAGACAGCCATGGTTTCTTTCTGGCTTTTCGTGCCATGAGATCAGATTCTACAAGCCTTCTTCTCACTGTTCTAGATGACACACTTTTGTTTTTTGCTTGGGATAGCTTTGCAGCTAGCTCAGATGATGTTTTTTGGCGATTTTGCAAAGATGAGCGTTTCAAGAATCGATCCTCCCTAGCATTAGTAACCCTCTTTCCCCCAACTCCTTGGCTTAGATGCATGGCTCTTGGTGTTCTGAAGACGTTTTAAAGTTGTTCGAACAGCGCACTTTGAACATTTAAATTTTCTTGCAAATGAAGCTTGCGAAAATCCTTGAGAATGAAATCCTCGATTTTAGCCTTTTCATTTTCGGTTAACTCTCTCTTCTTACCCATTGTTCGAAACTTATGAATTTCTCTGAAAAAAATCAACATTTTGATAGTTTAAAAAAAAATTAACCATGGAAGCAGGTTTTTATAATACTTCAATTTTTTAAGAAAATAGGTGGAACTCGCAAAAATTAAAATAAATTAAAATACCTCGACAAAAGTGCTCGATCAAGGTGCAAATCATATAATTATTCATATTTTAATCACAAAACTCTAAACTAATTATTTCATTGGTCGAATATCTATCAGGTCATCCCATAAGTAATGTCGTTTTTTACGATAGATTAAGTTTAAACTAGTCCTACTCGGTTTAAGCATAAATTTTCCGAAGGTTATATCTAAGACGAGATCTATCGTGTTTCGTTACATACTTCACAGACCTTGACCAGTGAAGACGTGTGTTTTGCTTTATGTGAACCCCTCATAAACATGGCGGTATCAGAAGAGCATATCAGGCATATAATGCTTTACGAGTTTAAAAAAGGGAATAGTGCTACTGAAGCAACGCGGAACATTCAGGACGTTTATGGCAACGATATTCTGCATGTGAGGAGATGTCAAAGATGGTTTCAAAAGTTTAGGAATGGTGACTGCTGTTTGAAAGATGCAGCACGCTCTGGACGCCCTGCTGAGTTTGATGATGACCTGCTGTTAGACGCACTTGAAGACTGTTCAACAACTGTCGAATAATTGGCCCAGAAACTCAATTCATCCCCGTCCACCATCCATCGACATTTGCAACAACTCGGGGAAAGTGCCTAAGTTAGGAAAATGGGTGCCACATGAATTGTCGGTCGACAATCTGAGGGTGCCGGTAAACATTAGCACAGCTCTTCATTCCGGTGAACTCCAAGATCCGTTTTTGCACCGTTTAGTGACTGGTGATGAAAAGTGGATACTGTACCAGAATGCTAAGCGCCGTCGACAGTGGGTTTGTGCCGGAGAACCAGCGACACCACAGCCAAAACCAAATCTTCACCCTCGGAAGGTGTTGCTTAGTGTTTGGTGGGATAAAGGTGGTGTAATACACTTTGAAACCTTACCACACAACCAAACAATCACCGCTCAAGTCTAATGTCAACAACTGGATCGATTGAACACTGCACTAAAAGAAAAGAGACCTTTGGTTAATTGGAAAGGAATCGTGTTCCACCACAACAACGCACATCCTTATACCGCTCGGATCACTTCTGCAAAAATTGAGGAGCTTGGGTTGGAAAAACTTCCATATTCTCCGGACCTTGCGCCTTCAGATTATCATCTCTTCAGTAGTCTGCAAAACTATCTTGATGAGAAACAGTATACTTCTTTAGGTGACCTGCACACGTCTTTGTACGTTTTTTGCCTCAAAACCGCCTGAATTTTATAAACTTGGCATTGAAAAGCTTGTAGGACGTTGGCAGTGTGTCATTGATTCCGATGGAAAATATATACTAGATTAAAAAGTTTCAGTTGAGTTTTTTTTTGTCCTTCAAATTCCGATCTAAAAAACGACATTACTTATTGGATGACCTGATATAATCACCATAAGCGAGGTTTCAGGGGGTGGCTAATACTTTTGGCGAAGTGTGTGTGTGTATATATATATATATATATATATTATATATATATTATATATTTAAGAATCTTTAGATTTTATCTTTCCAGCTTTTTATTTTTATTGCCAGACCTTTGAGTGAAAAATACGCCCAGTGTTTTATTACACTAAATGTCATAAAAGTGTTTGAAACAGGGAAACAATTTGTACTTTTCCACATTTGGTTTGAAGATGGGTTTTGAGACGAGGTCTAAAATATAAAATAAGGCGGGTAGAGAGGTATTACGAGTTTTCTGTTTGTTATATTTTGCCTTTCTTGAGACAAAAGTCGGACATACGCCTAGACTAAGTCTTAGATTGTTTCTTGTATGAAAAAAAAAACTTTGAAAGATAATTAGGGAAACTCGTCAAGTTAAACTTATTCAAATATTAGTAATGTAATTATGGCGCTGTTTAAGGTCACATGATGGAGGGGACCCACATCATCTGGATGCGGAAGACTGCCCCCCCCCCCCCCCCCGCTCCTCCCAATCCAACGACTCCAGACCCAATGTCGCTTAACTTCGCTGATCGATGGGAAGCGGCGTTACGGCACTGGCCACGACGTAGGCCTCGGCTAATTCATTCTTGCATAAATGTGCATTTTCAAGGGTTTAATACAGAAGTTTGTCTTATCGTATCCATTTTCAAGTGATTGACAATTAGTTTACACTTTACAGAGCTTATCATTATTCTTAAGTCTACGTGACATTTCCCACGAGCCCCGTTGCAGGCAAGCCTACGTTCCTCTCGGTGCCAAATTAAATGCAACTTCCAGATAGTATTAGGGGTCTTGTCCCCCAAATTATTGGGGTCCAGTGCTCTTGGGGGTTGACAAATTTAGGCCTGTGTGGAGCTTGCGTCAAATACCGCTCCCCACAAAAGGTTTCGTTACAATGTGACCGTTCGGTATTTGCTTTCGATCGCCAACAGACAACACCGATGAATAATTCAAATCGAAACCCGGGTTCTCCCCAAGGGGAGGTTTGGGGCTCACTAGGGGTTGTTGGGGGTTGGTTAATCGAGAGACGAGGGATTGAAGAAGTACCACCTGAATGGCTTAGAAGGAGGAGGGGTTGCGAACGGGTGAAGTGGGTGGGGCTACGAAAAGACGGGTTTTTGACGGCGCCGCTCTCGTCTTTATTCCGTCAATGATTCACGTCTCGTCTGGCCGTAGCGTGACGTTAATTGGTACCGTTTCGATGTTTATTTTCCGACGGTGATATTCGAGTGTCAAATCCCATCGTTTTGAAGACGCTGTAGGCCCTGCATTAAATAGGCCAATGGGTTTGTTAACGAGTGCACGTCTTAATGAGGCCCAAGGGGAAAATTTGGCCCGATTAATTTCAAAGCGTGCGTACCGTATATATATATAATGTTTGTGGAAGGGCTTACTTAGCAACGTGAGCCTATCAACCTAATCGATTATGATTATTGACTTAAGTTATACAGGCCTATATTTAATTTTAATTTTTATAATGTTATCGTATAGCTTATTTAATAGCCTAATTCCTCTGTAACATGAATAAATAGGCTCCTGGTCAAGTCTCCCCGCTTGAATAACTGTAGGCTTGACAGTTTTATTCTTCCCTTTGTTAAGTGTCCCCTCAAAATATTTTCCCTTAAAGGGGACAAACAAGACCAAATAGCTTTGGCACTGGTGGTATTTAATTCTTCTTCTTACCCTCTGTATACTGTATAGCGTTTTTTCTTTCCTTTTCAGTTTGATGGTAAATAAGTTGTGAATCCAATGAATTATGAATATTTAAAACAACGAAACCTTTTGGCATCAGCCCGGAGACAGTTCTCGAAAGAACAGAGAACGTAAGCACTAAATTTATTAATCGTTTTGTACTTAGATTTTAAAATTTACATTAAGTAGCGTGAAGTTGACCTCGAAGGTGAAATTAGAGAAGTTTTTTAAAGTAAAAGTAGGTCGAAATTATTTTGAGATAAAAAGAAAAAAAAACATGGATATCAGATATTTTGGAGTTTCTCTAATTTTCGAAAGTAATTTACCTACGTACGTCGATTTCTTAAAGGAAAAACTGCATTTGTTCAGTTCAGGTCAACTTCACCCAAACTTAGGGTATAAGTGTCCCCTATTCGTATCGTTAAACGCTGGGCCGTCAGTGGTCATAAGTCATACCCCGGATTAACCCTTGTGATTGAACAGAAGAAGATACTAGTACCGCCTATACGGCGAAAGAGATGGATGACTCGCGAGTGGGACGTCCTCCATATTGTTACCCGGTTAGGTACCGGGACTGAAGTGACGCATTCCCCTTCCCCTCATGACAGGAAATGAGGATTATCCGAGGGGAAAAGAGAGCGAGGAGGAGGATGAAAGTTCACAATTTATGACGATGACGTCATCGAAGCGCGTGCGTTTGCATTGGGTGTTTTCTCGATTCTCTAGAAATACAAGATTTTAAAAACAAGAAGAGAATCGTCTGTCCATACCAAAGTTATTCTTGATACCCGTTTGAATGCCACTCGTAATCGTTGCTGCGGGTTTCCGCCTTCCCACGTAACGAATTAATTGTTAGATGCTTCGTAACGGTGTGTTTAGAGAAGAATAAAAGGTTTAGAAGCGAGCACACGTTTATTTCTATCTCATTGCTTTGGTGCATGACTTTTGAACAGTTGTTTTGCATCATCTACGTATCAAAATTGTACTCTACGTAGTGAAGGGGATAGGCATTTATATAGGGTGTCCCAAAAAAAACTATACTCTTATATATATATGTTGCTATAAAGAGTATAGTTTTTTTTGGGACACCCTATATATATTTTGAAGGTAGCTTACACCCTAACGGAGTAAAGTCAACTGATCAATGTGACATTTAATAGATAGGTATTTTGGGGTACATTAAGTTAACGTTAAGGCGGGTTGTTAGTGTTTTAGTGTCTGTAGAATTGTCACACGGACCAAACTGGTAATATGTCTGTACGTAACGGGCTAACAATCCGTTGTGAAGGGTTATATGTATTAGGTTAGCATAGGTCATGCTATAGGCCAGTCAGGTTAGGTATAGTGTGGATGAAATTTCCCGTCGACAAAATATATAGACCGTTTGGGTCTTTCTGTAATACGGACTATTTTTCCTGAATACTTTTTTTAAAATTTATTTTTAAATTTTTTTTCCCGGGGGTGAGTGGATTGAACTAGGCCCCATGTAAGAAAAAAGTGCTCCTTGGATATTCTATCAAGTATTAACACTAATAAAGTAAGCTAATCTGACCCAAAATAACTTTATTAAATGTCACGTCAAGAGAATGAAGTTTCCACCCACGATACCACAACACGAGACCTCAATTAGGTCGACATTTCTCTGACCCCAGGATGGTACAGTTTCGAGGGAAAAAAAATTGCCTAGAGGTATAAAATTTCTAAAAAAAAAAAAATTTAAATTTAAATGTTTTTTAGTGTTACAGTAAAAAAAAAAAAATTCTATTACCAATACTGAGTTTTTTTTTTTTATTTCTTTGGCGAATTATTTTCGTACGTAGGTATATAAAAATTTCTTCAGTATCGTATCCGCCAAGGAGAGACCCCCACAGATCCCTCGAAAGAGGTTGGGAGAGGAGGTAACTATATCGCACTAAAAGAAAGTTGGGGTTGGAGGCAAGGAGGGGGGTTATCTGACCCCTGGGATAACAGATGGAGAAGGTGTCTGCAAAAGCTTTGGGAGCCACGCGCGCACTTGTATGTTGTCACAAATCCATCATACGTGACTCATCAGACGAGGATTTTTGTTATCTGTTACGATATGAATACCAAATGTATGTATGTATGCGTTTATTATAACACACACACACACACACACCTTTTTTATTGCAAATTCTATCCCTTATGCATATCAGGTAGACGTAAAAAATTCTTGTCTGATTGTAAACGATGGATTTGTGACGAATTCGCTCGTGCCAAAGAATGATTTGGTTTCACCGCTGAATAGGGGCATTGTATATATAGTCTTGGTTAACCTTGGTTTTGCTTCCGCCTGAATTGTTCATTCTGACGAAGGCCAAGCTTGTCACCACCTTAGACCTACAGTTTAACGAGGAATCCGAACCACGTCCCACTAGCAGCCCAGCGTCTTAACCACTAGGCTACCCAGGGTACCCATTTATCTACTAACCAATTTTTTATTGCATAGAAGGATGAATAGTTGGGTTTTGCTACGTGCCGCCTGTCGTCACCGTGTTTCGATCCCGGGGCGGATGGATTCGTAGTCAGACACTAACCACTACACCGAGGCGCATATATATTATATATATATATACTCACACTTTAACTGCAAACAACACGCAGTATAATTAATGTAAAGAACGACGCTTGTATAGAAGAGTGTTCGCACAAGATGATGATGATGAGAACGAGCAAATGAAAAATGAGGCACCTCCCAGGAATCGAACCCGGGATCATCCAATTGCTGGTCGGATATGCTAACCACTGCACCAAGGTCCCCGATCAGTTCGATTCCTGGGAGGTGCCTCGTTTTTCATTTGCTCGTTCTCTTTCCTTATCTTGTGCGGACACTCTTCTACACAAGCGTCTTTGTTTATATATATATATATATATATATATATATATATATATATATATATGGGGCATTGCCTTAATTTCTGAATCCCAATGCCATTGAGCTCTCATTCACTATTACGTTTCGTTTCTGTATACGGCATTTATTCCATGATAAGGATAATTTCCCACATTTGGGGGATGTACCCGGCCCTTTAGAGGGGTTTGTGATATCTTCGGTGGGTAGTGGAAAAAAACCCTCCCTTCGGTTGACTTTATAGATCAGCTTTGACTTCATCCTTGTAGAAACTTCCAAAACTATCCTTTTCGCTTCACCTTTTTCCCTCCTTGTGATGACTGGTTCTTCGTCTCCCCCCCCCCCCACTTCATACCCCTCTGTATGTGACGTCACGTCTGATGTGATAGGTGTTATTCGGTTCACTTCGGAAGCCCAGATTTAAAGGTATCGTATTGGTTGAAATGGGTAATGGGTTTGAGATACCCGACAGATAAAGTTGAGGGAAGTGGTTTGGTTTAAAAACGTGTTGCAAACCGCGTTATTGACGTGCGTTTCGTGAAGTGTTTTTAGCCTTCATCTTTGAAGGACATTTGAGGTGCGACGAAAAAAATTATCCAACTTTTAGTTCATACATCTTGTAAACGTCGTCTTCGTAGGAACCATTTCTAAACTGGTAACATTCGAAACCCATGTTTACTATCCCGGAGGGGGTTGGACGTGAACTACTTCTGAGAGAGTTGGTTGAACTTGGGCATTAGCAGAGTACTGGTGGCCTGCCCACCTCGAGGCGATGGTGAGAATCGAACCCAATCCTTCGCAGCTTGAGTCCATATCGAACCAACCGAGCGAAGGGAGTTGTAACAAACCTTTTAAATGCGTTTCGGGCTCTACAAGATGTCTTTTCCTCCTCCAGGAGCCTTCGCCAGCATGAGAGCCAAGGCAAGCGCACTCTTTCTACCTGACGCCGATAAGGACGTGGACACGGAAGGGCAAGAGTACTTTGAGAGGGGGAGCCACTTCAATGGCGCCGGGGGAATGCTTCCTCTTCACACCTCTGGGTTTAGTCCCCCGTCAACCCCGAATAGTAACTCCCGCCACCAGGGCAGAAGTACTTCGTACGCCAACCGGAGATGTCATAACAATCTGCAGAATCATCACATTCAAAACAATCCCTACTTAAATTACGTAGGGGGAGCGCCCCCCAGTGATTCCCCTCCCCCTTTACCTCATCTTATGTTCGATTCCAGCCCTCTGTCGTCGGCCCCTGGAGAGTCTCTGATAGGGAGCACTTTTTCATTCTCGGAAGGTGACAGGAAGAGGTGAGTGAGTTATGGCACTTTAGATAAAATAGCCCCCTCTTACAGGTTGTGGGTACTGAGTATGGGATTCCGGTGTTTTGATTGTGGGTATAAAATTCCGTTTCATTTGCCAAATTGGGATCAGTTCATTACTTGCTGTATTTTGATGATCTTTGTGGCTACGAATTTTTTATGAAATTTTGATTGATTGAAAGGAATTTAAAATGTTTCACTTGAAGCTTTCACGCTTTGCAACGGTATATTCGCATAAGAATACATCAAATACATTACTTTTCACAATACAAAATCGAACGTAAATATACTCAAGTCTGTAGAGATTTCATATTTTCTCGATTTATTTAGTATTACATATTGTATATAATGTATTATTATTATTAATAAGGAAAGATATTGTAAATTACAGTTTCTTGAAAGTAGTTTAAAAAAACTATTTTATAAAATGGTCTTGAGGGAGCAGTTATTCATCTCTGAGCTACGAACTGCGTCTTCCTCCATTTAAGAGAGATTCTAACGCTGAACTATTGCTGTTGTTATATGCTGTATACATTTTTAAATATCGATTTGCAGTGGTTCCCTCCCTCCCCCCAGAATGAACCAATAAGAATCTTCGGTGACCAGTCTGTCACTACCTACAGTAGAGAGAAAATTGGCAATGCCTTCATAATACTGTATACATAGTTTTTCGGATGGTCGATCAGACTACATGCCAAACTGCAGTGGTTCTTAATCCTTGGGTTGTGACCCAAAATTGGGTCACCAAGCCATTTTCATTGGTTCATTTATTTGTTATTCCGAATCATTACACTAGTGGTGTACCGATTAATTAGCATCGGCAGAATTGGCCAATGTTTGGGCATCAGCATCAGCCAAATTTAGCAGGATTCTTTCACCGATTCTTTGAAATTTAAAAATATATAACTCACGAAAAAGGGAAAGCTTAATAAGTTAAGTTGCCCATAAATTTACATTTCCTCTAATTAGCTATATAATCTCTAAATATTATAAACTATTGTAATCTCCAACTCTCTATTAATAATAATTCTGTAAGTTGTACTTTATAATTTGTATATTAAACCATCTTATTATGTTGACTTAATATTTTAAGTATTTTAATAATTTTATAAACTCAAATTGTATCATGTCATCCCATAAGTAAATGTCGTTTTTTACGATTAAGTTTAAACTAGTCCTACTCGGTTTAAGCATAAATTTTCAGAAGGTTATATCTAAGAGGAGATCTATCGTGTCTCGCTACATACTTTACAGACCTTGACCAGTGAAGACTTGTGTTTTGCTTTATGTGAACCCCCTCATAAACATGGCGGTATCAGAAGAGCATATCAGGCATATAATGCTTTACGATTTCAAAAAAGGGAATAGTGCTACTGAAGCAACGCGGAACATTCAGGACGTTTATGGCAACGATATTTTGCATGTGAGGAAATGTCAGATAGTTTCAAAAGTTTAGGAATGGTGACTGCTGTTTGACAGATGCAGCACGCTCTGGACGCCCTGCTGAGTTTGATGATGACCCGCTGTTAGCCGCACTTGCAGAAGACTGTTCAACAACTGTCGAAGAATTAGCCCAGAAACTTAATTCATCCCGTCCACCATCCATCGACATTCGCAACAACTCGAGAAAGTGCCTAAGTTAGGAAAATGGGTGCCACATGAATTGTCGGTCGACAATCTGAGGGTGCGGGTAAACATTAGCACAGCTCTTCATTCCCGTGAACTCCAAGATCCGTTTTTGCACCGTTTAGTGACTGGTGATGAAAAGTGGATACTGTACCAGAATGTTAAGCGCCGTCGACAATGGGTTTGTGCCGGAGAACCAGCGACACCACAGCCAAAACCAAATCTTCACCCTCGGAAGGTGTTGCTTAGTGTTTGGTGGGATAAAGGTGGTGTAATACACTTTGAAACCTTACCACACAACCAAACAATCACCGCTCAAGTCTACTGTCAACAACTGGATCGATTGAACACTGCACTGAAAGAAAAGAGACTTTCTTTGGTTAATCGGAAAGGAATCGTGTTCCACCACAACAACGCACGTCCTCAATCTCATACCGCTCGGATCACTTCCGCAAAAATTGAGGAGTTTGGGTGGGAAAAACTTCCACATCCTTCATATTCTCCAGACCTTGCGCCTTCAGATTATCATCTCTTCAGGAGTCTGCAGAACTATCTTGACGAGAAATATTATACTTCTTTAGATGACCTGCACGAGTGCACACTAGTCTTTGTACGTTTTTTTCCTCAAAACCGCCTGAATTTTATAAACACGGCATTGAAAAGCTTGTAGGACGTTGGCAGTGTGTCATTGATTCCGATAGAAAATATATACTAGATTAAAAAGTTTCAGTCGAGTTTTTTTTTTGTCCTTCAAATTCCGATCTAAAAAACGACATTACTTATGGGATGACCTGATATATCCATTTTCTTATTCAAATTGGCCATCAGGGACTTCAAACTTTAATGAAAAATTTTGTCGTTTATATCGTTGAAGAAAGAAAATACCTTCAACATAAGGAAAAACAATTACTTTAAATATTGTATTTAATTTATGAAACTAAAATTATTTTATTTTACCGAGTAATGAAACTTTTAACACTAATTTAGCTTCAGTATATGAGTAACAAATTCTGATGCTCTATATTATGGAGTGAGCTAAAGAAAAGCATTTAAACAAATTTGAAATGTAAAAATATGAAAATTGAAAGTTTTCACATTAGATTAGTAAAATTTATGAAGGAAATTGATATTTTTTAAAATATAGGCAAAGAATCGGCATCAATATTGGTACTTTTTCATGGAATCGGTACATCACTAAATTTTATCATTAATTGTTTATTTTATTATCCATTACGAGTGAACTATTTGAAGACATGTTTCGCCGAGCTAGCCCCCTGACCAGAATTTGGGTAGCAACCTAAAAAGGTTAAGAACCGCTGCCATATGGTATACTCGTGTATTAGGAACAAGTTTGATTAGGCATTTTGACCATAACGATAATGCGTTCTTGATGCCGAAGGATTTCGATATTCGGGTCATTCATGACGCAGTTAGGAATCAAGGGTGAAGGAAAATCCTTTTATATCATCTCCCGTGGAAGAGCTTAAGATTTGTCGAATCAACGCCCCAAACTTTAAAGCAGAAGGATCCTCTCCTCTCCTCTCCTCCTCTTCCTCTTCCTCCGGGAATTATTGCGGTGGGAGCAAACCACTTTATAGTTAGTTCGCCATCAGTTGATTTGTGCTTTTAAGCAAATTCATTTGCAAGGATTTAAAAGATCTTAGTGACAGGCCAAATCTTATATATATATATGAATAAAACCACGAAGGAAAGGAAACACAGAATGGTGCTCAAGCGCTTTCGTCTAATGACATCCTCAGGAACACTGTCATTAGATGAAAGCACTTGAGCACCATTCTGTTAACCTTTCTTTCGTGGTTTTATTCATCATAAATATTTTTCACGTGTTACTTTCGTGAAATTTGTGAAATAATTATATATGTATATATATATGTATATATATATATGTGTATATATATATGTGTATATATATATGTGTATATATATATGTGTATATATATATGTGTATATATATATGTGTATATATATATGTGTATATATATATGTGTATATATATATGTGTATATATATGTGTATATATATATGTGTATATATATATGTGTATATACAGGGTGTCCCGTAAGTCTGGACCCATAGGGAAAAATAATAAAATTACAAATAGTCCAAAAATTTATTACATAATCTGTTCAAAGTGTCCGCCGTTGTGTCGCACACATAGTTGAAGACGCAATCTCCACTGCGACAGCACTTTCTGAATCACAGTCGCAGAAATTTCTTGACACGCCTCCACAATGCGTGCTTTAAGGTGGAAAATGTTCTGAAGTTTGACCTCGTACACTTTGGCTTTCAAGTGGCCCCACAAATAAAAATCATAATAAAAAATAATAAAAAATAATAATAAAATAATAATAATAACAATAAAAAAATATATTATAAATCCCTATGGGTCCAGACTTACGGGACACCCTGTATATATGTGTATATATATATGTGTATGTGTGTGTGTGTGTGCAAAGAACCACAGGGAAAAGGAAACACGAAGTCCGAATGCTTTCGTGATATATTCACATATTCATCACTTCACATCTGTGGTTTTGCTTATATAATATATATATATATTTTTTTTTAATTGGGGTTGTTTAACCTCCTTTGCAACATCTAAGGTCATATGACGGAGGGGACCAACAGCTTTACGTGGGATCCGAACCACGGGTCGCTACATAATCTAGGCGTGGAGGACGGTCTCCCGTCCAACTACTACCCAGACTCAATGTCACTTAACTTCGCTGATCTCCGGGAAGCGGTGTTACGACATTGGCCACGTGTATATATATATATATATATATATATATATATATATTATATATAATGTGGTCAATTTCGCAATTAAACATGTGAAATGAATGAATGATGCAAACTCACAAGGAAAAAGAAAAATGATTCCAAGGCCTTTCGTGTATTCAGAAGTACAGCTCGTCAGGGAATGAAGGGAGAAGGCGAGATTATGAAAATATATACATATGTACAACGGGACAGAAAAATAAAGATTAGCACATGATTAACAAGAGTTGATTAAAGGCAAAAGGTATTTTAACAGGATATTGTCAATTTTATACAATTCCTACACTGTTGTTGAAATTATTTTTAAGATAGATGAATGCACATTCTAGAATATTCCTGTCAATTATATCTGTGTTTTTAACGAGCTCTTTAGAAGAACTATCCCACTTGATACTATGATTACATCTGTACATATGGTTAAACAATGCATTAGAATTATTTGCTATTCTGCACGCATATTGTTTTACCCTGATATCTACATTTTTTTCCGTTTGACCTATATATACTGAGTTGCATTGTGTACATCCGATTGAATACACACAGGCAACCGCATTATTAGGAGTAATTTATATATATTTTCATCTCGCCTTCTCCTTTCATTCCCTGACGAGCTGTACTTCTGAATACACGAAAGGCCTTGGAATAATTATAATATATATATATATATATATATGGGAATTAACTCAGAATGGTTCCCTGAGTTTTTTATGATACACACAGACCGTGCATGGAACAAGGAACTCTTCTGGGATAATTAAATCTACTATAGTCCGAATAAGTAATGGTAAATGACAAATACCATAGTTTTTCTTTTTCATGATGCAAGCCCGACGTGGGCAACGGGTCTCTCGCAAAGAGGTCCCATAAATATAGCTTCCCTCACCAGCAATCTGCAAAGCAGACAGGATCCAGCTTTGGGACATGGATCTAGGGTTTAAAGCAGCCTAGCCCCACTACGTCGGGCTTGCATCATGAAAAAGAAAAACTATGGTATTTGTCATTTACCATTACTTATTCGGACTATAGTGGATTTAATTATCCCAGAAGAGTTCCTTGTTCCATGCACGGTCTGTGTGTATCATATATATATATATTATTTATTTATTTATTTATTATAAACGAGTCATTAGCAAAGAGCCCCCAAAGGGGCCTCTTTGCTAGTGACCCGTTGCCCACGTGGGGCTTCCATCATAGAAAAGAAAAACTATAGTATTTGTCATTTACCATTACTTACTCGAACTGTAGTGGATTTAATTTTCCCAGAAGAGTTCCTTATTCCATGCACGGTTTGTGCATGGAATATGTATATATGTATATATATATATATATATATATAATATATATATATATATGGTATGTATGTATGTATATGTATGTATGTATATGTAATAATATATAAATAAATAAAACCAGCTGTATATATGGTAAAGTTATTCAGTCTGAATGCGCACACTTCACAGTAGTTTTATAAAGTCATATTTGTGGTTTGACTTCGTAACAGCAAAGTTCATGCGATAAAGGGACCTACAGCTTTAGTTTAGATCAGAATCATCTACTTATTGCTTCTACATCTAAATCTAGCTACTGAGAAGACATAATGTCGCTTAACCCAACTGATTTAACGACAAACTGTGTTACTTGCATGGCCCCGATGTTATCCCAATTTTATAAAAATACTAAACAGAAATCTTTGTACATATTTTAAACTAAATTATCCCAAAGCTTTAATGAATAAATGAGTAAATATTGCGTATGTA
Source organism: Bathynomus jamesi (assembly GCA_023014485.1). NCBI lineage: Eukaryota > Metazoa > Arthropoda > Malacostraca > Isopoda > Cirolanidae > Bathynomus > Bathynomus jamesi. The sequence goes on from JAJOZX010002187.1 coordinate 530,839, forward strand.
AAGGGAATGAGCCGTCATTGAAATCTCGTAAATGTTTGTAAATCATTTTTCTTGGCAGCGTTATTATTCCCCTGATGGTGAAGTAACTGCAAAATAACTTGCTCTTGCCGTAATAATTCCTGGAGGAGGAAAGGCCCCTTTTCCTTTAAGATTCTGGGCGTTGATTTAACTGTTAAACCCCTCCGCGAGAGGAGATTTAAAAGGGTTCTCCTTCCACGCCTGATTTATAGCTCTTGCTTTAAGAAGAGGATGTTCGTCCATGTTAGGGAGCAAAGATGCTCTTTGGCTGTTTTTTATCAATTCAAGACGATATTGTAACCTTGAGTCGTTAATCTTTCAGTTTCGCCATTGAGGCTTTATCTCTGTCTCGTAAACGTTTATTGATTTATTATATATATGAGCTTATTTTCTGCCGGAACACACTGGTACAGCGTACTGGTACCTTTTAATGAAATGATGGCAAAAAGATAAGAAATGAAACTATTTCCATGTTTAAGTGACAAAATTTTAAACATCATAAGAGGGACTTCGATTGGGATGAAGTAAATTACTGGAAAAGATGGTAAAAAATATACCAGACAGAGTTCCAGTACCTTTCTCCCTCCCCCCCCCCCCGTCAAAAAAAAGTACACACACACACACACACACACACACACACACATATATATATATATATATATATATATATATATATATATATAATAAATATATTTGTGTGCAGATGTTCAGTACTCTGAAATGTGTATATTTTGCTTTGGAGAAGAAAATCTTTGTAGTTTATTTAAAAAGAAAAATCCTGTGAGCTTACACGGCATATAACACTGAAATAATTATTAGGCTTTCGTTAAATAAATCCATTTCGTTATTAACTCGCAGGAAAAGCATCAAGGAATAAAGACTCTGTTGGAGTTACCCCGAAATTTGCACGTTTCCTCGTTTTCTCTCTTGCTGTCACGTTCGTTTTCTCTTTCAAGGGTAACTTCAGGAAAAAAAAAAAAAAAAGAACTATTTCGCAAGTCTAAAAATCAATACAGCGATAACAGCTGAGGCACACGTCACATGCGGGAAGTGAATTCACCTCACATTTCCGAGTCGTTTTAAAAACGAAACCTTTTTATTACTTTTATAGACGTTATGTAATTTTTTTTTACTTATATTTTTACAGTGAATTTTTGAGTTCTTTCGGGGGATCGCAACCCCCAACCTCCTACTCAAACTGCGAGCCCCCGACGATGGATACTCCCCTACCGGACAACCAGGAAAGGCTCGACTTCAACTCCAACTCAGGTTAGGAAATTTTAGTTTTTTTAAAGACGTATTAGTCATTTTATATATATATATATATATATATAATTTTTTTTTGGGGGGATAATGATAATAGTGAGTGAAGAGGGCTAAAAACTGGCACAGCGCTCAAGCCAACTAATTTGGTCCATTGCTCTAACTACTCCTGTAGTATTATTATTATTATTATTATTATTATTATTACCAGCTTCATCGGGATTCGAACCCCCGACTTCAGTGTCGCTTATAGAACAACGGTGTTACCCAGTTGAGCTACAGCCGTCGGGGCTCCTTTTATGGTAAGTTATTTATCACTATTAGTCAGTATTAATAAATTCATAATTGAGTAGAGTGGAATGACGTCACAATAGAATGGCTGAGTGGGTTGACGAAGGACGGAAGAAGGTTGTTCCGAAGGAAGAGTCGTTTCTCTGCCATGTCCAATCGATTTATATGAACACACTCCGCGTTTCTTTGTTGATTCGACCCCCCCCCCCCCCCCCCCCCCCTTTCGTTCTTGTTCCTTTTCGTTAGTTTGTTCGTTCTTAGTTTTGTGCGTAAAGCACTTTTTGAGATTTATTTATTGAATTTGTTTTGTCGCTTTACAACAGATTTGGTAACTTTTTTTTCTTTTAACTTAACTTCCCTTCAGTGTACATAGAGGCTTTGCAGCATATTTCAGTTGTTTTTTTTTTCTTTTTTGTTAAGGTTTTGAAGACCCGTGTGCACCTCTTTCGTGGGTCCCCGTATTTACTCGCTTTAACTCAATCGACGATTAAATATTTCCTCTCTGTTATTACTGCGTTTATTTAGTCTTCCAGTTAGCATTAATTGGGACGCCATATCTTCATTAGAAGAGAGGTGTTTTATATAGACTTTGTTCCGTAGCCGTCGTTCGTAACACGCGTATTTAGTAACGAGGAGGCGCTAATTATGGGGCCTTCATTAAGAAATCGCGAGAATACTTTAGTGTTTACATTTTTTCTTTGTTTTTCTTAGTTACAAGCTCCCTCGGATGCTTTTTTCCTCGTTTTGGAAGGGGAAGGTACGAGTTGGGGTGGGGATTCGGATGAGAGAAAGTCTTGAGGGCATTTGCCCCGCATATACTTTGTTGGAATTTGAATAATTTCGGTTGTTTATGGATACCCCTCTCTGGGTTAGTTTGGCACAGGATGTATTATAAAGTACTTTAAATTTTGGCAAGCGTTCATTCATCGTTTATTTATTTTTTACCATTTATTTATCGCAGTTATTTTAAAGGTTTCCTGTGTGGAAAATCAGCCTAGGTTCAATTACCCCTTTTTATTCAATTACCCCTTTTTATTCAATTAACCCTTTTTATTCAGTTATATCCCTTTATTCTTTCGGAATTTACTTATATATATATATATATATTATATATATATATATAGATATATATATATATATATATATATGAGAGCCCTCTCTTCTCGCTTGACCGTCTTTTCCTCTTCCTCTCCATCTCGCATCCTATCTGAGCTTTAGGTGACTTCTCACCTGTAGTCCGCTGTTCCCCTTTTCTAGTGCCTTTTCTCTCCGTCTCCGTTTCTCTTTCTCGTATTCCGCCTCGCCATGATATCCGCTACCATATAGCGGGAAGTGGCGGTAAACGCCCCAATACAAAAAAAAAAATAAAAATATATATATATATATAAATAATTTTTTTTAACCACTTAGAGTTCGAAAGTACTCGGAAGTTTTTTTTCTTTCCGGGTTCGGTAAATGTATGATTTGGGTGTGGGGGTGGGGAGTATGTTAGGTTGGAGCCCAGAATCTGCCCCTTTTCTTTTACGTATGCATCGTTTCCCCGCTAAATTTGGATGACAGACGGTTACAGTACACAAGCACCGTGACCAACCCTTGAAGGAAAGTGAAATAACGATAAAATTGCGTTGATAAAGTTTTTTTAGAACTTTTTTTTTTTTGTTTTCAATTTTCATACTTAAATTTGTTAAAATTGCTTTCGTTAAAATAGTTTTTACAATTAACATAACAGCGAGATAGATTTTATACCATACGTGAAGAATTTAATCGACTCTCTTGGAGATGGGGGAGTGGGGAAATGTTTCATCTGATGTCCTTCATTTGAAAGGTTGCTTTTAATTTAATTCGTCTTATCAGCTTTATCAACTCGTCATTAAGATAATGGTCACTAATTATAATTCTTGAGAAATAATATATTATATATATATATTTTTTTTTTTCACTTGTGGTTTTGAACAGTATGTAAAAATTTTGAGAATTTGTTCAGAGTTTAAATATAAGAATATATATAAAATAATCCCCCACCCCCTCCCGATGTTATTTTGAAAAAAAATTATATAATTTTCTTATATCTGAAATAAGATTTTCCTATTGTGTTGGATCTTCCAAAATATAACTTCAGTGTTCAGTTGCCCCCGAGCTCTCGTAGAGATTGGACGCATGTAGTTCACGGTTGGTTTACAATAAAATTTTGGAATTTTTTTTTATTATTTTGCTAATATACGTTTGCTTTTGTTTTAATAATAGTGATTTCGATATTAAGAAGTGTAAGGTTACGTAATTTGTGGAAAACTTTCTATTTGTAACTAAACGTGCGCGTTTGGTTTCCAATTTCGATGGTATTGTAGGTCTACGAGATATTTAATTGAGGGTAAGATATGGATTAAAGTATTTTAGGTATTGCAAATTTGGGTATATTTGGTTTGTAAATAAATCGAGAAATTGTGCATATTTAAAACAAAAAATACACGTTAAGTTGCCTTAAAAAAAGTATGTTTTTGTAATCTTCCGATTCCCAATTTAGAATATGCAATTGCTATGCTAAATAAAATTAAAAAAAAAACCGTTTCGTTCTGGGAAATAATTTTTTAATGGTGTTTGTGTCGTAGTGTTTGTGTCATGTGTCAAGTAGATTTTTTATTGTTCTCCACGCTAATACTAAGGTTCTCTCGGAGGTTTTTTATAGAAAACGTCCTCGTTCTCTGTTTTTTCAGTTTTTTATATAAATAATTTTTTAGACGTTTGGCGTCATTTATGGGAACCGTTTTTGAAATTATAATTGACCATTGAATTTAGTGGCATTTTAGTGAAAGGTTTGTGTTTTTTTTTTTTTTTGTAAAGTCGGCGAGAGTTTTAAAACAACTATTTCAGGGGATGTAATTAATGAAGACAATGATGTAGGGATACTTGGTTCATAAAAGTTTTCTCTTTTTCTCTCCGGTCATCGATTTATCTTGGCCTTTTTTATTTTCCTTTCGTTTTGAGGGTTAACTCAAAATTACCTTAATATTTACGTCTCGTAGAATTCAATTTGGAATAATTCATCCCCGCCACCTCCCCACACTTACCCTCAATTCCCGTTTCCCCTCAAAATTTAGTAACCTATTCCCATTCCTGTTTCGGGAATCGTTCCCAGTGGCTGCATTTTCGCACGCCAATCCAAGATGGAGGATTTGTGTTTACACTTTTGGCGCATGCGCTTCGACCAGTTTTTCCAGGCGAGGGGAAAATATCATACTCTGAGGGAAGATTCTCTCTCTAATTTAATTAAATGGCGAGTTTTTTTATTGAAGAGTTTACGTAATCGATTTTTAGGTTCAGTTTCATAATGGGAAGTAAATAAAATGGAATTATTGTGCGAGTTGGGCCTAGTACGGTAATGAAGTATAAGCTAAAGCCAGACTCCCATCTTCATTCGGAAGAACTTTTAGTTCGGTATGGTTGGCACGTTTCTCTCTCTCTCTCTCTCTCTCTCTCACACTAATATATATATATATATATATATATGGCTACGTCATGGCCAATGTCGTGACACCGCTTCCCGGAAATCAGTGAAGTTAAGGGACATTGGGTCTGGGTAGTAGTTGGATGGGAGACCTTCCTCTGCGCCCAGATTATGTAGCGGCCCGTGGTTCGGATCCCACGTAAAGCTGTAGGTCCCCTCCGTCATATGACCTTAGATGTTGCGAAGGAGGTTAAACAACCCCAATTTAAAAAAAAAATTATATATATATAGGGTGAACCAAATGTAGGTGGACAGTAAATGATAACGTTTATTTTGAGAATACATATTTAATTTTTTTGTATACTATAATACAAAATAAAATTTAAATAAATTTAGTTATAATATTTAATATAATATAACACAAACACCATAGTTATAATGAACACCATAGTTATAATATAATATAACACAAACCGTATTCAACCTACTGTCCACCTACTTTTGGTTCACCGTGTATATAGGGTGAGTCAAAAGTCTGGAAACATAGGAACTATGCTTTTCAATGCAAATGTACATATATATTTGCATTGAAAGGCATAGTTCCTATGTTTTCAGGCTTTTGACTCACCCTGTATATATTAGTGTGAGTCATAATGTATGAAGTTTTTTGTTGTATCTCTATCTCCGTGTTTACAATATTGTTCTATCGAAATTTCAAAGTATGAAGATGGCTGACCTTTTTGGGAAAGGTCAATTGTGAACTAATTCAAAGGTTACTGGCTTTTATCTTGGCGTGAATTGCAACGGCATTGCCAGGAAGGGACCTCGAAAGAGGAACTTTGGGCCTAAATGGATTTTTATATATTCTGATAGTGTTTTCCGTTCCCAGTTTTTATACGCCCTATACAGTATGTTTTTCTGTATCTAAACACCGTGCTTTTATAAAGTCCATACATGTTTGGTTCCTTATTCTACTTTTTAACTAGGCTAATTTGATTATTATTATTGTCATCATCATCATTATTATTATTATTATTAAATGCGGTTATACAAAAGCATTATTGTTTAAGATGTTACTAGTTTATTTGTATACAATCGCCAGTACTTGACCCTTTTAAGGGTAAATGATAAACTTTCAAATTTAGGCCCACACTCAGTGGGGGGTTCAATGCGAGCCTGTTTGGAAAATATGACGTAATTGACATGCATTGTGGGAGGACACCTCATCTTTTTGTTTTTTTTATTTTACAGGTCCAGCTTTATTTTTTTCTAATTTTTAATGCAAGACTTTATTTAGTTTTTATGGCTTTGTGAAGGTTAATTGCTTTTATTTTCCATTACTCATCCTCTCCACGTGCCCATTTAAGGAGTTATGTATACTTCCTCTGTTTCGTATACACACACACACACACACACACACACAGGCGTATATATAAAATTTTTGTATGAATTGGGAGGAGAAACAATATTTGCTTTTCTTATTCATGACTCAGGTATTCCTTGTGGTTAGTTTCTGTCGAAAGGGAACGTTTCAAATGACTCTCCTGACGTCATCGGGTTTCAAATTAATTAATTCGGTAATTAGTAAATAATTGTGGGATTGCGACGACGTTAATTTGGGTATATATAATTACTTAATGCATGCGTA
>JAJOZX010002187.1:542500-595000 GCA_023014485.1 Bathynomus jamesi
TGCTGTTCCACTCTTCCAAAGAGACCCTTTAACCACTGCCTATCTGACGTCACATCAAATTCAATTTTCGATGCTTCAGCATTACACATCCGAATATCTTGCGCGGACGTTTTCTGGAAAGCGCATAAATGAAGTAAGCTGTATAGCTTCGGAAAAAAGTTCGCCTACAAACGTGAGAGTTCTAAAAAAGCAAAAAATTGCAAACTAGTAATGATTCTTGGCTCTGTTCTCGAAATTTTAATACTGTCGCCAAAAAAAATGTCCAAAGAAAGCATGCTTTTAATTGTTTGTAGGCGAACTTTTTTCCTAAACTAAAGATCGTTTGACTCGTTTGTGTTTCTAGATTTGTCTGTACACCGATAACCGAATGGTTTACCTTTTGTACAGCCAAAATCTTTTTCGAAATCCATAAATTAAGGTATGGAATCGATGATAGCAGTGACTGCAGTGTACATATGTATTATTTTTAAGTTTCTTATCGCGATTATCATCGGAACTTATCGACGGATGAGGATTTCCGTGATGCCGCTTCCACCGTGACTTATATAAACATTTCCGACGACGAAGCGATGATTGTAGAAGGTTCGCTGGCTAAAACAGGTCGGCTTTAAGATGCATCAAGGCTTGTTCGTCGACGATATGCCTCGATATGATGACGATAAACAAATAATGTAAATAATTCCACATTCGTCCTTTGCGCGCGCAAAACTTCGTTTATGCAGTCCCTCCTCCTCCCCCTCCTCCTCCTCCTCCTCCTCCTCCTCCTCTCCTCTTACCGTTCACAAAAAAAAAAGAAAAAAAAGTTTAAAAATAACCGGCAAACATTGCATGCGTGGTTTTAACCGTTTGATATTCCAGTCCAAATACCATTAGTATAGTGGTTTAGTGGTTCCACTAGAGAGAACTTAAATTTATAGTGCATTTATGGAAACTTTCGTTAACTGTCAAATATTATTTGGGTTTTGCAACAGTTTTTTTTCTTAGAAAATACTGGAAACCAGGTTTAGCATTCGATAAATATATATATATATATATATATATATTATATATATATATATATATATATATATATATATATATATCGACGACCACCCACGGGTGGTCAGAAATTACAAAGGCCGCAGCCGATCTCACGACCTCCCGATCAGCAACCCAAAGTTCTAACCCCTAGGCTACCCAGGGTACCCATCTCTCTACCAACCATTTTTTTGTATGAAAGAATAAACAGCAGGGTGAGCTGAGCGCCGCCTCCCATCGCCGGGAATCAAACCCGGGCCGATGGATTCGTAGTCAGCGATGCTAATCACTACACCACCGAGGTACACGCATAAATGTGTTCGTGTGTAATTTATTACTCTCTTCCTATATTAGGCCATGCACGGAAATTGTTAAAATGTACGGAATAATTTGGGGCTTTACGCGAAAACACGTTTATTCAATAAAAATCGTACAAAACTTCGCACCGAAATTTTTGTTTCTCGTTTCTGAAATCCTTATTTGCCTATTGTGATGATTCCAAATTCTTTTCTTGCTTATTGTGAGTCATTCTGTAATGCCGTAAAAGATTTCCGTATGTCCTTTCGCTGCTTTGGAGCGAAGGTCGGCTTTTTAAAATGAGTGTCGCAGGATTCCTTATACGAATTATATAAGAGGCACGCGATGCCGCGAGGCTCAACTGCGTCTCCTCCTCTTTCTATTTTTTTTCTAATTAGTCGTAATTGCATCACATGATTCGGTGATTGTATTTTTAATTTGTAGCTGACTGAGAATATACTTTTACCTTATTTATACATATAAAAGGTTAATATCGTTTATAGGCTTTGGATGTGGGCGTTTGCGTTTCCCCCAAATTATAGGTTATAGCTAAATTTGTTAACTTAATATTATTACAGTATGTAGGTCATTTCAGTTATACGCTTGTCACCCAGGAGTTATTTGTGTATTATATAAATTTGCGTTAAAGAAGGCATGATGAAAGGTGTTAAACTTCGAACAAATGTAATACATTACACACACACACCACACACACACACACACACAATTAGATCAGCAATAAAGATACGTGTAAAGTTAATTCAATAAGGAAGAGAAGGTAACCGAACTCAAAGGCTTCTTTTTATTTATATATTCTGTAAATAAAGTATCGGATTTCCCATAAATGTCCATTTTTAATTTAGATTTCGTTCTGAAATCGAATCACACACACACACACACACACACACACACACACAAAATTCATTTAAGGAATCTTTTCCTAGCTCTCAATCCTCTTGTTGATTAGGCGTTTAATGAAATCTTTGGTGGATCTCTGTATTATATATATAACCTTTGAAAAAAATCTTTGGTTAGCTTCCTCCCGAATTGTTCATTCTGACGATGGTCAAGCTTTTTACTCTACCTTAGACCTACAATTTAACGTGGAATCCGAGCCACGCCCCACCAGGAGCCCAGCAGCATCCCAGCGCCTTAACCACTAGGCCACCAGGGTACCCATTTATCCATGTTAAACTGTAGGTCTAAGATGGCGTAAAAAGCTTAACCTTCGTCAGAATGAACAATTCGGGCGGAAGCTAAGCAAAGGTTATAAAGGTTACACACACACACACACACACACACACACACACACAGAGGGTGGACCATAAGTCTCAGTCGGTTAGAAGCCTAAAATCCATCTAGCAGAGCGCGCAGTGACGTAATCGATTACTAAGGGAAGAATATTTGTCGAGATGGTTAGAATTTGCACAATGAATAATCAATAAATATTTTTAAACTTAACTTTTTAACTTTGACTTTTTGTATTTCACTTTACAACCGATTGGGACTTATATATATATATAATATATATATATATATATATATATATACACACATATGTATATATATTATATATGTGTATATATATATATATATATAATATATATATATATATATATATATATATATATATATATATATATATATATTTATTCCTTGTGGAATGCCCCACCCTGTCGTCAGTACGTCGTCGCGCTTTTCCGTTCCTTTCTGATTTCCCCCTCCCCGAACGTTTACGCCTTATGCTCGCTGAGAGCCCTCTCTTCTCGCTTGACCGTCTTTTCCTCTTCCTCTCCCAATCTCGCATCCTATCTGAGCTTTAGGTGGCTTCTCACCTGTAGTCCGCTGTTCTCCCTTTTCTAGTGCCTTTTCTCCGTCTCCGTTTCTCTTTCTCGTATTCCGCCTCGCCATGATATCCGCTACCATATAGCGGGAAATGGCGGTAAACGCCCCAATACAAAAAAAAAAAAAAAATAATATATATATATATATATATATAATATATATAATATTTGTATTATATATATATGTATATATGTATATATAAAATGAAAAGCACTAGTAATTACAAACTGTAAAAATGAAATAGCTACACCCTTATACTGGATATGGAGATCCCTAGATACTGGGGAAATACCGAGCATCTTGAAAAGAGAGAAACATCGTCCCTATATATAAAGGCGGGGATAGATCTCAAGCAAAGAACTATAGCCCAGTGTCCTTGACGTCCCACGTCACCAAAATATTTGAAAGAATAGTCGGAAAATCTATGACTTCTTGGAGACTTTGGAAAGATTCACGAAAATCAACACGGATTCCGATCAGGAAGATCATGCCTACCACAACTTGTAAAGCATTATAACAATATCCTAGATGCACATGAAGGCAATAAAAACAATGATGTCATATACACGGGTTTTGCTAAAGCTTTCGACAAATGCGATCATGGTATAATAGCACATAAAATGAAACACATGAGAATAACAGGCAAAGTGGGAAAATGGATCTACAACTTCCTCAGAAAACGACTACAGGTGGTCAAAATTCAAGGTGTATCATAATCAGAAGTACGCAGCTCAGTACCCCAAGGTACAGTGCTGGCCCCACTCCTGTTCATTATCATGCTAGCAGACATAGACAGTGGAGTGAACAGCAACAGTATAGTAACATCATTTGCGGACGATACAAAGATCAGCAGAAAAATAAGCGATATGGTAGAAATGAGGAACTTAAAAAGACTGCATATTATGCTCCAGATAGACAAGAAATTCAGAGAAACACGAAAGCGGTCGACTTGGGGGTAATAATGACGGATGATGCCAAATTTGACACACAAAATCAGATAGCAGCAATAAACAAAGCAAAGAGTCGCGGGACAGGTACTAAGAACGTTTAAAAGGAGGGACAAGACAGTAATGATTCCTCTGCTGAGAACACTGATTATACCAAAACTTGAATACTGCTCACTTTTGATGTCCCCATATTAAAAGGAAGAAATTAATAAACTAGAAGAAACGCGCGCACATTTCACAGTCAAGATTGATGGCTGCAAAGAACTCAACTACTGGAAAAGACTACGTAAACTAAATCTGTACTCCCTAGAAAGAAGAGGAGAGAGGTATACCATAATCTACATATGGAAAATTATCGAAAAACTGGTACCAAACCTCAAACTAAACCCAATTACCATCCAGACAACGCTGGAAAATAGGAAAGGCAGAATGTGTAGTGTTCCCAAATTAAATGCCCGACAAGGGACCTCCTCAACTCTGAAGGAAAATAGCTTGGTTGTCAGGGGGCCAAGAATTTTCAACCAGCTTCCAAAGGACATCAGAAAAATACAGGAGTTAAAGTTGAAGTCTTCAAGAGAAGACTTGGTGCCTGGCTGAGGACGGTACCAGATGAGCCGGGTGTACATGGCTATGTACGGTGGAGAGCGCAAGAGAGCATCTCTCTCCTCCACCAAACCAGACCTAGAGGCGGGACCACCAGCTTGACCTTCGTGTGAAGAAAGACCGACGCACGGAACCCAAAAGGTTAACAAGGTTATATATATATATATATATATATATATATATTATATATATATCTATATCTATATATCACGTTAGTAATGACTGTACTCTGTTTTGTGGAATGCCCACGGTGGGGCAAGGTCGGGTATTAGGTACGTAATCGCTGTTGTATTCATGACCTCCGGAGCGTGACATAGACCTAGATGACATTATGTAATCGGGGGCGCGATTTGGGTGAAGAGGATCTCTTTAGGGTTATGGATTAGCGATTCATCGCTGATGAGATGGATCGAAGGTGGAAGGAAGCTGTGAACGATTCCTGCCCCGATTTCGCATCTTACCTCGTCAGGTGCGTGCCAGTTGGCCTCTTCGGTTCCTTTCACTTTCCTCCTTCGTACCCATACTTCCTCCCAATGCCGTTTGGAACCCCTCCCCTTCTTCCTACTCGACTCCAAATGCCCTCCCTCAATACCCACTTGCATATACCTTCCGAGTACGTCTCCTTCCATTTTGAAAACGTTTTCGACCTTTCACTTCGAACCGCCACCTGTTTTTTCGGGGGTGTTTTCGCCCCCCTCTTGATAATCTTTGCTTATCAAATTGTCACCGCGAATGTGCTTAGATGGCACCCCCTCCTCCAGTGCAGGATTTGGGGGGGGAGAATATAACCCAATACAGGTACTGCACTGCGTTTTCGATGCGGGGGAAGAACAGGTGGTTGTGTGTGTGTGTGTGATGAGGTTCAGCAGCTGCACAGCTGCGTGTGCGCGCAATCGAAAGTGACGCGAATACACGATCGTATTCGCGCACATGAATGTCGGTATTTCTTTATCTCGCTCGTCTGCATAATAATTATGACCCTCTCCCAGGGGTGGGGGATGGTTATAAAGTTTTGACGCAATTTCGTCGCCCATTGTCGCGGCGATTGGAGTCGCTTGTCGCAATTCGCATCGGCAAGGGTTTACCCGCGTCTGCACTCCGGCAGGTTTTCGTTTAAACGTTCTAGAGATCGTATCTCGATCGACCATCGCGTATACTTTCGCGTGTCGCCGTTTTTATTTTGAATGTACTCTCGTGTGCTCCGTGACGTCACGTAAATTTATTTACCGCGCGTCATCATGAAACCATGAAACTTGATGCATGGAGGCGGTTTCGGAGGAGGAAAGATTGGCGTGACACGAGTCAGTCGTTTCCTGATTGGACGCGGTGAAAAGCTTGCCCATGGCACAGATGCGGACGAGCGCGTGCCCACCCCACCCGACCTGCATTGCCAAGTGCCAAGGAAACGACCGTCCAATGGGCGCGCGATAGAGTAGTGCCAGTTAAATGTACTGTCGGGAACTGCAGTGTACCAAGTGGATATTCCGAGTCGCTATAGTGGCGTGTGTGACCGCTTTGTGTGGTGCGATACTGTTAATTTTTTTCGAGATAAAGTATCGATTGCGCAGTTCGTTGTTTCATTACGGTAAGACGACAGGTTTTTTTTTTCTGTGATTACTCAGCGCTTGAGTCGTTTCACTCGTGATTTGTCCTTCTCTCTTTATAATTATCAATCTATTGTGCTTTGTTTTAGTCGGAAAGAAAAAATCCACGTTTATCGAGTTGGATAATTGTTGGAATTTCCATTGTTTTTTTTATTAATTAATTAATTTTACAAAAAATAATTAATATAGAATCATCAATGTCACCCGTTATAATGGAAACGTCCTCATACGTCACACACCATCGAATTTCATAGCTGGCTGTTTCATTGGCGGTTTCGTTTCTCACCGAACAGCCAGGTGAGCAGCGATCAGGGAACAGGTGTGAACACCTTTTAATAATTAGTCCTCTCCAAGCGTTTTTCTCGAACCTCTTTATTGTAGGTGTGTCTCGTCAGTAATAACCCGTCCGCGAATTATTATTGTTCTGATAACGCCTTGACGCTCAAATGCCTCGATTTTGGAGTTTGTATCCCGCGATGATATTCCCTTTGCAGTCTCTGCAGGATTAGGTGCCGTCTATGGATTCATTCGGGAAAGTGGTTTGTGCGTACGCGTGATAAAGATGGTATTTATATGTGGTGTTATTGGGTGGTTTTGGTGACAAACAAGGGCTTGATTTTGCAGAGAGAATTTTTATCACAATTTATGTTAGTGTTTGAGTAATTTGGTTTGGACAGGAGAAGTAAATCACGAGTTATTACATTGGTTTGGTAAGAAATTTGAATTGTACATACGTACGTACGTACGTACGTTTGCGCGATTTAGATACACGTGTGTAACGTTTATTGTATCTGTGGGTGAATGAAAATGCTGATAAACCTAATCAATCTCGAACATTTTTTCGTTCAGTTTTATAAGCCTTTTTAAACCCTCGAAATTTGACGATCCGTTTAAAAGTTTATTACTCGACTCTTACATCCCGTCATGCTCTTCCATACGTCTCTCCCACACTTATCTCGAGTGCCCCCTTATATAAGCCTTTGAAATAGGTGGGCGGTTTCCGATAAACGTGGGCGCTATCTAGGCAGTGACTATGGGCTCGTAGGCGTATGAATGGGCGTGAATCACTTCACTTGTTTTGAGTCTCGCTTGTCACAATCACTTGAAATGAATGAGTTGGCCTCTGTCTTCCTTCTCCTTGTTGTTGCTGTTTGAATGAGCAATTTCCGTCGTTGTTTTCTTTAAAAATCCTTTCTCACTTGACACGAGTAAATGTTAGCAGGTTTGAAAAACATTATAGGTGACTTAGAAACGTTCAAGAAATGGCGACAACGATTTAGGAATGATCGAAATTGGAGAAATTTTTTTTAATGCGTTAGTGAGGTAATCGTTGCTGAACTTTCTCGTCTGTAAAGCGAAATTCGTCTTTGTAATCGTTGGTGATACGATTCGTAATTACTGGAATTACGTCTGTTTGGTCAGTTTCAGTTTCGTTTTATTAAGCTCTTAAGAGAAAGATAATTGTTTTTCCTCTTTCAGCAGTTTGCCGATTCCTCCGATACGACAAACATTGTGACCAACTTCCTTAATATATAAATAAATAGACCAGCCAATCTCTCAAAAAATCTCTGCGCAATTATACTTTCCCTCCTCGAAAAGTTTAGAAAAAATAGTTCCATAAACCAAGTAGAAAATAATTTAAAGGTAGATGAAAGTGTGTGTATGTGTGTGTGTGTATATATATATAATATGGGCGTCTCGTTATATCGAAGTTTTGAAATTTGTTTGAACTCATTATCCCCCCAACCCCTCTTTTCTCCAGTCCTTGTGGCCCCACCTGTTTACTAAGGGTGAAATGCGCCCTTAAAGGTTTTGTTTATCATCGAATTATTCTCGCTATGAAAATTGGGAGAATATTTTCACTTTTTTTTTTTTTTTTTTTTTTTTTTTTTTTTTTTTTTTTAATAGACTCGTTTTTATCGGTTTTTCAAGAAAATTGAATGCGAAATTGGGTTTAACACTTCTAAAATTTGCATACATTTTACTACGTTTAGCTAAAGGGTTATATGTACACGTATATTTATATGCATATGCAGTTTTATTGAAGATGAAGAGAGGTGCTGAAAATATTAATGATAAGCGTAACCAGTTTGTTGTTATTCCTTTGGTTTGCTTTATCGGTGATGCCCTTTTATTAAGGGCCGCATCCATATGCGCGTCAGATCTCGCCCAGATGAATATTTAGGACCAGTATCCTTCGGAATTGTGCGAGTCACTTCAGAGAGACCCAAAACACACGGTTACTCGCTTACTTAACACTTAAATGACGCGCACATTGAATAGAGATAGACTTTAATTACTTGTCCATATAAGCATTGTTGCCGGATAGACTCGAGCTGAGAATATAGCAGTCATTCATTACATTACGTAAAGGAAGGTGAATAGAATGAATTCCGTTTTTTATACGATATATTTAACTGTATTTTGAAGGACCTCTAATGTAATGAATTGGTTTCACGGTAATTGGTTTTGTTTTGGTTCGTTATTAGATTGCATTGCGTCTTGAACTGTTATATATATATATATTATATATATATATATATATATATATATATATATATATATATTATGATACACACAGACCGTGCATGGAACAAGGAACTCTTCTAGGATAATTAAATCCACTATAGTCCGAATAAGTAATGGTAAATGACAAATACTATAGTTTTTCTTTTTCTTGATGCTAGCCCGATGCGGGCAACGGGTCACTCTCAAAGGGGTCCCAAAAATATAGCTTCCCTCACCAGCTATCTGCAAAGCAGATAGGATCCAGCTTTGGGACAGGATCTAGGGTTGAAACGGACATGTTATATGTGCCTTGAAAAGTGGACGCTCAATTCTGCCAGTTGAGGTTTACGTTTTGGTTTTTGGCTAAAAATATAATAGTTACCCCTTTTTCTCAGATGTATTCAATCTGACGTGAAGGCAGCGAGTCTTTTGTTTATATTGAGGTTCTAAATGTAGCAGGGCTAGGCTGCTTTAAACCTTAGATCCTGTCCCAAAGCTGGATTCTATCTGCTTTGCAGATAGCTGGTGAGAGAAGCTATATTTTTGGGACCTCTTTGCGAGTGACCCGTTGCCCGCATCGGGCTAGCATCATGAAAAAGAAAAACTATACTATTTGTCATTTACCATTACTTATTCGGACTATACCGGTAGTGGATTTAATTATCCTAGAAGAGTTCCTTGTTCCATGCACGGTCTGTGTGTATCATAAAAAACTCAGGGAACCATTCTGAATTCATATATATATATATATTATATAATATATATATTATATATATATATATATATTATATAATATATATATATATATATATATATATATATATATATGAAATGTACATATGGTAATTATTCTTGCTTTAAATTTTTACTTTAATTTCCTCATTCATTATCATCATTGGGGTGCCTTCTCCCCTCCTTCTGATTTAAATTGGCACTTCCCCTCGTATGGGGAACGTTGGTTCGAAGGGAACTGTGGTCGTCAGAGTACAGAATAAGAGTATATATATGTGTGTGTGTGTGTGTGTGATATCATTTCGGAGGGGAATTTACTACTATAGTGTTGCGTGCATCATTTCATTGATTTGGAAAAGGCGAAATGTAACATCATTTGTTTCCGAGGAAAAGCCACAGTGAAATAAATCGATGACTTGATGGGTTCAGAGAGGCCGGTCGTTTAAAGCGTTTCGGAAGGGGTCTTTTATTTTGATTATTATTACATGGCCTCGTATACAATAATTTGAAAAGGCTTCGTTTAAGCCTTGATAGCACGCTTCCTCCTTTATGGTCTCAGTTAATTTTTATTATAATATATTTTGGTTGTTTTGTTTGATGGTCTGTATGCAGTGGTCGGGTGAATCCTGTTGCCATTTGCATAAGGAGTTAGGGTGCCATTTTAAATGAGAAACGGCGGATCTTTTATACAACAGTGCCATGCGCTCACCTCGGTGCCATTTGCATTTTCTGTCACACTTTCGCTGTGCAGCATAAGCATTGTGCTTGTAATTTTTTTTTTTGTGCGAGTGTATGTATGTATGTATGTATGTATGTATGTATGTATGTATAGGGGGAGGGGGTTATTGGGTTATTCAAGTTTTGACACTCGCTAGACCTTTATGCCCGAAAGTGTATTTAGTCAGTATTAAATGTGGGCGCTTCCTCATTGTCCAAGTTTGTTTACTTAACAAAATTTTGCATTTCTATCATAAGCACTGTGCGCACGCCAGGGATGGGTACCAGCAATATAAATGATAGTGGTACTGGTACGATAATTTTTACCTCAATTGGTACTTGTATTTGTGACTAAGTGGTACTGATATTGCCAACTTTCCAAAATGGTGCTGGTACTAGTTGTGGTACTGGCTAATAGTTATAGGGTCTACAAACACACTATACATCTAGAATCTACTTTTAATATTACAAAATTGAAATACTATTTTTATATATGCATAACTAAAGAACATTTTTAACCTTCTGATCACTGTAGAATCTATCTTTTTAGTATTGCCAAAATGAAATGCAACTATTTCTTATACAGGGTGTACATAAAGTCAGGATCTATTTTTGTGAAGCACTTGGAAATTATATGGAATTCAATCATAAAATGATAAAGTGGTAACATTTATTAAATAATTAAGAGTAGGATTCGACGTGACGCCCATCAGTATCCCTGCACAGCTCAAATCGTTCCGCAGCATTTCTAAACACATTCTGGAACGTTTGCGGGGTTATGTTATCTGCAGCAGTTCGTATACGTGTACGTAAGTTTTCAAGACTCGTAATTTTCGTCTGAT
Source organism: Bathynomus jamesi (assembly GCA_023014485.1). Lineage (NCBI taxonomy): Eukaryota > Metazoa > Arthropoda > Malacostraca > Isopoda > Cirolanidae > Bathynomus > Bathynomus jamesi. The sequence goes on from JAJOZX010002187.1 coordinate 553,613, forward strand.
AGACGTGCGATTTGATAAAGCCCCATGCAAAGAAATCTAAAGGGGTTAAATCTGGTGATCTCGCTGGCCAAGGTCTGTTGCTTCCGCGTCCGATCCAGCGATTTCGAAAACGTCCATTTAGATAATCCTGAACAATTTTGGCATAATGACAAGGAGCACCATCATGTTGATAGACGACGGTACTAACAATCCTATCCCCGTCGTCTATCAACATGATGGTGCTCCTTGTCACTATGCCAAAATTGTTCAGGATTATCTAAATGGACGTTTTCCAAATCGCTGGATCGGACGCGGAAGCAACAAAAGACCTTGGCCAGCGAGATCACCAGATTTAACCCCTTTAGATTTCTTTGCATGGGCTTTATCAAATCGCACGTCTATCAGACGAAGATTACGAGTCTTGAAAACTTACGTACACGTATACGAACTGCTGCAGATAACATAACCCCGCAAATGCTCCAGAATGTGTTTAGAAATGCTGCGGAACGATTTGAGCTGTGCAGGGATACTGATGGGCGTCACGTCGAATCCTACTCTTAATTATTTAATAAATGTTACCACTTTATCATTTTATGATTGAATTCCATATAATTTCCAAGTGCTTCACAAAAATAGATCCTGACTTTATGTACACCCTGTATATGCATATGGTAACTAAATGAAATTTATAACCCTCTTCATCACTCGTAAAAAAAGTTTAAATCAATTAACTGAAACGAGAAAGAACATTTTCTGCTTCACTTAAGTCTATTATACTTTAAAAACAAAATGTTATTTAAAGAGGTTTCTGACAAAGTTGACTTCAAATCATTGAGAATGAAGTGCATAGATGAAAAGAGCCTCTCCACACTGACTTCAGTTGGAGGAAGGGCAGAAACTCCACACTGACTTCAGTTGGAGGAAGGGCAGAAACTATTTGAGCAGCTTCTACTAAAGGATTTAGTCGTTTGGCTTCAGATTTTATAAATTCAGCAATAAAAATAAAGATAGAATAGTTCTTGTAGGGTCTAGAGCGTCAAGGAACTTGAGGAAGGTCACTTGAAAAGGATCGAGATAGGGTTGGTGTTTTAAATGAAAATACCACCAGATTATGTGGTATACCAGCTGCTTTTAAGAGGTACTGGTATTTAAAACTTTAAATGAATGGTACTGGTACCAAAATCTAAGTGGTAGTTACTGGTATTTGGTACGGATACTGGTTCCCAGCCCTGGGGCCCCCTGCCCGCTTCCAGATGTGTTAAAAATATATAGTCGTGGTTTTGATGAATTGCTAAGAATACTGGGTGAAGTTTTTGAATGAGATTGATTCTCAAGAAAGCCATTTTTGCACCGCAAAACCTTCCTTATTCAGTCAGTAATTAATTAGTTTTTTTTTATTTTATGCTCGTGGCAGGTGTTTTATAGCAGTTGCAGTGTGTGTGTGTGTGTGTGTGTGTGTGAAAACAATACGCAGTTGCGCACGTATAAACGCGCACATACACATTTACGTACAAACACAAACTTGTGGTGCATCTTGCTCCTGATGAATCATGCACCCCAACCTGTAAAGTTTGGAGTGTCTGCAATAGAAATTAACGATATAAGCATGTAAGTGATTGAATTTAATAGCGACTGCTCACTGGATTATAATACAGAGCATTGTTACTTCCAGTAGTGATGAGCCATGATTGGAAGCCTCGTTATACGTTGACCTTCCATGTACTTGACACTAACGCCAGCGTTGCTCGTACCCTGAATGTGTGTGTATGGGTGGAGCGGTGCTTTTTGAAAACCCGTGAAACCTTTCTCCTATTTTGTACTTAATCTGTTAACATGTGTGTCATGAACATTATCATATGTGTCATACATACACGAACACGCATTTGACATGCTACACATGCACTCACGTCATAAACCTGTATTGAATACTTGCAGCTAATATAAATCTTTTTTCCCTTCATTGATTTGGAAGGTGTGAAACTTTAGGGGAGGAAGACTCTCATCATTTGGGAAGAGGTCGCCTTTAAATGGCGGTGAATTCGGTCGTGTTTCGGCGAAAGGCTGAAGGTTTTCGTAGGCCTCATTTAAAAATAGGAGTGGCAAGTGCCAAGTCACTTCGATTCGCGGTAACAATTGGCATTGCATGTAAATGACCCGTTTTATTATGCGGTAAACTCTATTTTTATGCATTTTTATGTTTATTTCAAAGTTTTTCTTGTGCCTGCCTGCCTGCCTGCCTGCCTGCCTGCCTGCCTGCCCTGCCTGCCTGCCTGCCTGCCTGTCTGTCTTGCCTTTGTGTTTCTGTCTGTATCTCTATCGTGAGGCTGAAAATGCAGATTTTTATTGGAGCAAATGCCTTCTCCGGTGTTTGTTCTCTTCGACTACATTCCTCGTGTGGATCATATACCAGCGCATTGATGACGTTTCCGTGATAACGCAGTTCAGAACCTCGTTCTATATATCAGCGATGATCATTTTAGTGAATAGAAAGTTTGTTTTCGCTCGGTATTCGCTCGGCACGGACTGCCGACCGGAAGTAGGTTTTGGCTCTTTCTAACTTATTTTCCACACACTGCCACGCAACTTTTTTGAATGATTAAAATGGATAATTGCCACTTGAAAGAAGGTAAAATGCGGGCTCACATAACTTCTCCATTTGTTTTTATGGTTTATTTGTCATACAGCGGTTGCTATATATATATATATATATATATATATATATATATATATATATATATATATATATATATATATATATATAAAATAGTATACTACATACCTTTTTTCTGCTGTGCTTTTGATACGGCAATTTACGTTCCATCTTGACCGTATATTGAAGGTTGGTTGGTTTCCTTTAATTATGTTGATAGGTTTCATTCTTAGTCCTCAATAAGTAGAACTTTTGTTGAAAGTGAAAACATATTCGTATAGCGTTCATGACCTAAACGCGAGGTTTTTTTTGTTTTTGTTTTTTTAAGATTTGCGACCTGCATGTTAAAAAAAAAAAAAATCACATCCCCCCCCCCTCCTCCCGTTTGCTTCTCCTTTTGGTTTTCAAATTCGGAGTTCCATTTACGGTTAATATAGTTACTATACAGTTAACTTTTTTACAGACCCAATTCGCTTTAATTTATTCGAAATTATTATTGTATATATTTGAGGTCATTTTCTCAATTTCCTTAATTTTGAATTGGTTTGTGAATGAGAGAGAACGAATGTTGGCGATTATTATGGATGGGAGCGACTCTTAAAATAGCGTGCACGATGGAAGGCAATTCGAGATTGAGCTTTTCCGGCCGTATAAAGTGAGAGAGAGTGTTACAAGGAGTTACAAGGAAAAGAAGTACCACAAAAGGCCTTGCGGCCCATACCGAGGAGGTACCAATGGCAACGGGTGCCAGGGAAAATTTTCTACACACTCAAATAGTGTGCAAGATTTGGTCTAAACTTTTCTTGAAATAATCCACAGAGGAACTGTTCACAACTTCTGAAGGTAAATTGTTCCACGTGTCACAGATCTTATACGTAAAGTAATTCCCACACACACACTAGTCCTAAACCGTTTCAAATCCAACTTCCAACCATTGTTGCGAGTTGGGTTATCATTTAAACTAAACATGCTTCTAAAATCGACATCGTTGAACCCTAAGAGCTTGAAAACCTCGATGAGTTGACCGCGCAGCCTCCAAGTTTCCAGCGAAAACAAGTTCAGGGCGCGTAACCGTCGATTGTAGCCCATATGCCTAACGGAAGGGATTAACTTTGTGGCCCTCGCCTGTACTCGCTCCAGCCTCTCAATATCTTTCCTGAGGGTGGGCGACCAGAACTGCACAGCATACTCCAGGTGCGGCCGAACCAGGAAATTGTACAGAGAGAGCACAATCTCCTTGTTCCGAAACTGAAATTGCCTCCTGATATAACCCAACAGCTTCTGGGCTTTCTTTTCCACCTCTACGCACTGTTTGGTAAACTTAAGGTCGCTGCTGATTAGCACACCCAAGTCCTTTTCCAAATCAGTCGCCTCGATATTGTTCCCCAACATCGAGTAGTCAGACTTGGGATTGGCGTAGCCAATGTGCATCACTTTGCATTTACCCAAGTTAAACGGCATTTGCCATTTTTCGGACCACTCTCCTATCCTACCTAGGTCCGCACGCAGTTGCTCGATCGCTTCGGGCGTCCCACCATTGGCCCCAAGCTTGGTGTCATCAGCGAATTTGGCGATCCGACTGACTATGCCACCGTCGATATCATTTATGTAAATGATAAACAACACTGGCCCCAAAACGGAACCCTGAGGAACCCCACTAGTGACCGAGGCCCAACCCGAACTAGCCCCTTTAATTACAACCCTCTGCCGCCTATTCTTCAGCCAGTTTTCAATCCACCTACTTACTTCCCCACCAATACCCAGCGCGCGCACTTCGGCCATTAGCCGCCGGTGAGGTACCTTATCAAAGGCTTTCTGGAAGTCGAGATAAAGTATATCAATCGCCGTACTCTTATCATACTCACTCAACATGATGTGGAAAAACTCGAGCAAGTTGGTGAGACACGACCTATGCCGTCTAAACCCATGTTGGGAGTCCCCAAGCAGCTTGTAGGAATCCAAATGGTCAACGATCCTATCAGCTATTATCCCTTCTAATAATTTACCTACAACTGAAGTGAGACTAATGGGACGATAGTTCCCTGGACTTTCGTGATCCCCTTTCTTAAAGATAGGGGTCACGTTGGCTTCCCTCCAGTCACCAGGCACCTGGCCCATCTCCAACGATTTGTTGAAGACTGTAGCCAGGTGGGGAGCCACCTGGTCGCGCACTTCTCGCAACACTCGGGAGAAACTGGTCTGGCCCAGGAGCCTTAAACGCGCTCAGTTTGTCTATTCTATCGGCAACGACTGTCGCGGTACATCTAACACTATCCAGGCCAGCACCTTCGTGCCTCACGCCTGGCTCGGGGATGACGCGGGTATCCTCCCTGGTGAACACTCCCGCAAAGTACTCATTAAGCACATTAGCGATGTCCGCGTCGGAGGTCCGCAGAACGCCGCTTCCGTCCTTTAACGGACCTATCATGCTTCTAATGGGCTTTCTACTATTAACATAACTGAAGAACTCCTTAGGGTTCCCCTTGCAGAGGCTTGCCACCCGTAGTTCTTCGTTACGTTTTGCTAGCCTAACCTTCGCCTTCACTTCCCTACACAGGCGGACATACGCTTCAGTGTTCTCGTGGGAACGATTGGCCTTCGCCCTCCTATACGCTACTTTCCTATTTCGGATAGCCGAAGCGATGTCACGCTTGAACCACCTAGGCTGCGTTGAAGCAGGGGTGGCCGGTTTTGAGGGTATGGCAGCAGACTGCAGCACCATAAACTCGTCCCGGAATGCACTCCACACTCCCTCAACATCGCCGCCAACCTCTAACCCCATCTCTCCTACGCTATCCCTGAGGCTAACAAAGTTCGCCCGCCGGAGATCGAGCTTACTGCCTCTCGAGTTACTACGCTTCACCCGAGGGACGCGCACACGGAACCTAATAAGACCGTGATCACTCCCGCCCAATGATTCGTCAACGGTGAGGCCAGTGACGAGGTTGTCTTCGGTCGTGAATACTAAGTCTAGAACGCTTTCGCCTCGTGTAGGCTCGTTGACCCACTGAGTGAGGAAGTTCTCATCAGCAAAGTCAACTAGCCTCCTCCCTTCAGCATCGGCAGTCCTCTTTTCCCACTTTATGCTGCGACAGTTGAAGTCTCCTAAAACTACACACCCTATCCCCTAGCAGGCTACTGAGTTCGGTGTACAGGGCTGTATCCTCCTCGAGGAGGAGATGCGAAGGTCTGTACACCAAGATTAACCTATAGTTCGTCCCTCCCACGTTCAGATCGACGCCAAGCAGCTCCCGTTCCGACCGGAACTGGCAGTCAACCGGACTCAACGTGTCTGACGTATATTAGTACCCACCCCCCCTCCTCACGGGTGCGGTCTTTGCGAAACATTCTATACCCGGGAATTTCGAACTCCCCAACGTAGTCCCTACGATCAGTGAATCCAGGACTCGGTGATAGCAACGATATCCTGGTATTCTGATGCTAAGAGCGCCCGTAGCTCGCCAAACTTGTTCCTGATCGACCTAGCATTAAAAAGCATTGCACGGAGGGAGCCTCCCCTATTCTGACCGCCCCCTAGCACGACCCGTTTCCCGAACAGCCAGGGCTGTCGGGAGTTGAAGAGCCCCTCACTAACAAGGGGACAATCTCCGCAGGAGCCTGAGCCCCCTCCAACTTTGAAGGAGAGTCACTAACTACTGGGGGAAGAGAGAGAGAGAGAGAGAATATTACTGAACGGGGAGTAAATGTAAACGAATTCGTTATCGGAATACCGGATAACGAAAGGGTTAGAGATGAGGCGATTACACGGGGGACACACTAAAGTGAGATAGAGCGAGGTGGAAATATAGATATAGATAAGGAGAGAAAGTATTAGCTAAATAGCATGAAGTGAGGAAGAGGATGCTGAACAAATGTAATTGGTTCTCACTTATATTTTGCCTCGTTAATTCCACTCCGCGAAAGTCCTTTATAATAATTATACAGTATATATGATATATAGGTTAACCTTCGTTTTGCTCCCGCCCGGATTGTTCACTCTGATGGTCAAGCGTTGCTCTACCTTAGACCTACAACTTAACGTGGAGCCCGAGCCACGAACCACCACGGGTGGTCAAAAATTGCAAAGTCCTCACCCGGGCTCAATCTCATGACCTCCCGATCAGTAGTCTAGCGTCTGAACCACTAGGCTACCCATTTATCTACCAACCAATTTTATTGTATGAAAGGATGAATAGCTGGATTTGCTGCGCGCCGACTGTCGTCATCGGGTATCGAGCCTGGGGCCGGTGGATTCATAGTCGGCGATGCTAACCACACCACCACCTAGGCGCATATATAATTATATATAGGGTGGACCATAAGTCGCTTTACCTTCGTATTATAACGAACTTACTTTGGTAAAGCGACTTATGGCTCACCCTGTATATATGTTACAGGAAATCTGTGTAACAAGGGATTTCATGAAATCCCTAAAATGTTCAGGGATTTCATGTAAGGCTAAGTCGTGATTGTTTTAATGAAAGTATCACGACTTAACCTAATCAATGGTCAAGGCGAACAGTTGACCTAACCGGGCATTCAATAGTTTTCCCGTAGGTTTAACGAAAATATCACGACTTAACCTTACATGAAATCTGTCAACATATTTTAGAGATTTCATGAAATCCCTAGTTAAGTAAGATTTCATGTAATATATATATATATATATATATATATATATATATATATATATATATATATATATATATATATATATATAAGTTGATACACTGAAAGGACATTTTCATTTTCAAACTGCCTTTTCAAACATTTGTTTTATGGACCTCATTTACTAGAAAAGGGAGATAGTTTGATAATAGAACGCGCGCACACACACACACACACACACACACACACACACACACACACACACACACACACACACACACAAATAAATAAGTAAATAAAATAATTATATTCCACAGTCGTCAGATGTAGTGTATGATGTCGTTTGAAGGCTAAATTTAAACAGATGCGGTAAACGCTTCTTACAGTAGATTTCGTAAATATGATATAGATTATAGAATATAGTTTGTCCGTTCAGAGTTGGAGAGAATCGAGTTTGCAGTTAATTGTCGATTTTTATTTTCCGTTCATTGGATTGATGGTTTTTATATTTTCTGTATAGCGGTCGAGAGAGCCATCGACACATTTTTTCACAAGCACGACTCATAACCCATGAAGGACAACGCGCAGTGTGCACGATAGCGATTTTCTCCTGTACACGTGTATATACTGTGTGTGTGTGTAACAACTGCGGGACGACAGCCCCGAGAACGTCTCATTGCAAAACCGCTCGTACCTTCGCACGCGAAGGTTTCCGAAGATAGTTAAGTTATAGTGGGACGGCAAAATGGTGGAGGCAGAAAAAGACTATAGGCGACACACCCACACCCACTCACACACCCAACCCTAACCACGCTTTTCCTTTGTATGTCCGTCGGCAAGAAAGCCAGTGTAACTCACCTCTGCGTGGTTAGGACATAAACAGTACGAGAAGCTTTTGCAAAAGGTTACATAGGACCAAATAAATGCAGACAATTTGTCAAAGGCACGCGGATTTCGTTCCACTGCCCCGAGATAGGTCTAGACCGAGAATTCTTGCGTGTAGTAATAACATTACTATTTGGTTTTATTAGCTATAAAAATTTCGACAGTAATAATAATAATAATAATTTGATCAATAACTATACAAATACGTACATAAAAATTCTGTGTGTGTCGGAATTTAGTTCTGCGGTCATGCGCGTATAATTTTCTGCATGCTCGTACATTTACTTGATAAATGTTGCTTTTCCTTTAAGGATATTGAGCCGTGGGCTGAAGTATGGCTAAACTATAAAGATAGGAAGCGGTTTTTATAAGATAGTTTGAGATAAAGTTGCATTTTTCGCGTTTTGGAAGAAATGTCCACGTAGAAAAAATGCAATGAATTTGTTCGTAAAATTTGTGGACAGTGTTTGCAGGTTCCTTCTGCCCTAAAATATTCTCTTGAACCTATTACTGTCATTACACCGAAACTCACATGGGACAGATGTGTGTGTTATTGTCCGTATACGTACACAGCTGTTTCGTCACTGGGAAATGTATCTTAAGCAATGTGGCAGATGTTGAGTGGAGAATAGTGTCTATGAAAAAAGCATCAAAGCTATGAGTCATGTAATGCTATAACGACATTGTGAAGAATTTTTATAAGTGAATATTGTTTAGATGATTCAGCACGTTAAGTTTTTTATTTAGGCCTACTGTGATATTAAGACTAATATTAGTGATGATGATAATTCTACTGTGTGTGTGTGTGTGTGTGTGTGTGTGCAAAGCATATGGTCATGTTGATTTTCGTAACCAATTTTTTGGGGGGTGCGTGGGGAAGGGGGCGGTGTTTGAGGGTCTTTTTAATTCCTTGTATAAAGGCATCGCCTTTATTTGCCTAAGCTTTTATCATTATCATCCTTAGTTCAGACGTAAATAGATGTTCGATTGAGCGTTACTACGTATCATATAATTAATTACCTATTCTGTGAACTGCCTCATTTCAATATAAGATCAAAGCTGCTCATACAGTCATACTGGTAGTATTTTATGTACTTCAATTTTTATAGAGAGAGCGCATGCGCTGATCCATAATATTATCCTTGCGTTTTGATCCGAGAAATTTATGCTCTCCCGCAGTGCTGTAAAAGTCGAAAAGGAGTAACAACACGGAAACTCATTATTATTATTATTATTATTATATTATTATTATTATTATTATTAGAAGTGTGTGTGTGTGTGTGTGTGTGTGTGTAGGACCTACTAGCATTTTCAATTTTTTTTTGTATTGGCCGTATTCCGCTTTTTTTAATTTATGGCGGCGCCTTCTTCAACGTGCGAGACGCCTCTATGGATCGGGAATGAGAGAGAGGAGAGAGAGAAGAGAGAGAGAAGTGAAAGGATGGAATAAGTGTGTGTGTGTGTGCGAGAGAGAGAGAGAGAGAGCGCGAGCGAGCGTGTTTATCGATCGTCGTAATGTCTTCCTGTTCGTTGCTTTTTCGTTTAATTTCGCAATTTTACGTTTTTATATTTTTGAAATTTGGCTTCCAACTTTTACACGTATTATAAATAATATTGCAGATATTTGTCATGTCTATTAATGATCGGCGAGGATGATGATCAGCTCTTCCTTCTTATTTCTGTTTGTTGCTGACACGAAAACCGGTGGCTGATGTTCGTCTTTGAGACGAGACGTGTTTATAAATTTTCGCGTCGGCCTTTCTAATCTGCGTTTAAGCTGTTCCTAAACGTGATTTCCAAGCAAAACATTGAATCAAATTATAATGCTAATGAATTGTAGGCAGGCACACGTGCGTTGAAAGAACACACACACACACACACACACACACACACACACTGTATGTTGTAGCGTTTCGTAGTAATTTTTATTTGTACAATATACGGGTACACCATGTCGGGAAGTAGAGTAGGCCTCAATGCACCAAAATTATTTTAAGTTAAGAAAAATGTATAAACTCTAGAAGGCCAGTGTAGGACTGCACATACAGGGACTACTGTCGGATCTACGTAACCCCATAATAAAAATTACATTTATAGGTTCAATTAAATAATTTATTGTTACTAAATAATAATAAAGACTAACTAATTAGCAGTAAAATATATCGTTTCCAGAAAAACGAATACTTTCTAGGGTTAAAACTATCGTGTATGATATACAAAAACTTCAGGAGGCTTTTAACTTTTCCGACAGTATGATGCTCACTTTGTCTCGCTGGTGGTTACTTTAGACAGGTTGGAGGAACTTAAAGGAAAAACAATGTACATGATACGACTAAACGTTCTCGATTTGGGGGAAACGGACAATTTGGTGTTATTTCCAGTTTCTTCAAGAATATTGAAGGTTGATGTTGAAGAAGTTGTCAACTTTTTTTACTTGAAAATAGCGAACGAAGATCTTCGTTGTTTATGGAGTCATCTTCCATTTTGGGTTTTAGAAGACGACTTGGCCTTGTCAACATAATTTCGTTACCTTGACATTCAGACTCTCACGTAAGGACGCGAGAAGAATAAAAAAAAATATTTGTTTTTAAAAGATGTTTGTCTCAAATATTTGCCTTCGTGCGTGCAATATAATACGTAGGATACAATATAGTGGATTGGGCACATGTTTAACGATAGAAATTTTTGTAGAATAAATATATACTCGTATATAGTATACAAACGTATTGCTGACAACATTAAGCGCATAAATAAGCGAGTATTGATGTTACCCTTCGAGTTTGTACTACTCATAGAAAACCAAATTGTTAAAACTTATTGTTATAAGGCTGACTTTAGAATTCTTTTTTGACGCCAAATATTAAAAGACTCCCGCAATGCGGCGTTTGTGTATTCTCTTTAGTTTTTATTTACTGAATATAGTTTTTTTTTCTTCATTTCGCGGGTTTTTATTTCGGTTATTTATTATTATTATTGTACTGAAATAAACACGAGGTCCCACCATTCTCAGATTTGAGGATTGGCAGCTTCGTTATTATTGGCTTCCACCGTTTTGTTTGTTTGACTTTTATTCCACCTATTATCAACATTAGACACAATAGTACATTAGACACAATAGTTATCCCAGGATCACCACCGTTACATTTAAAGTGTTTGATTGCAATAGGAACCTGGGGATATATATATATATATATATACACACACAAACTCAGAATGGTCCCCTGAGAAACTTATATGTTAAACACAGACCGTGCATGGAAGAAGGAACTCTTCTGGGAAAATTAAATCCACTATAGTCCGAATAAGTAATGGTAAATGACAAATACCATAGTTTTTCTTTTTCATGATGCAAGCCCGACGTGGGCAACGGGTCTCTCGCAAAGAGGTCCCATAAATATAGCTTCCCTCACCAGCTATCTGCAAAGCTGGATCCTGTCTGCTTTGCAGATAGCTGGTGAGGGAAGCTATATTTATGGGACCTCTTTGCGAGAGACCCGTTGCCCACGTCGGGCTTGCATCATGAAAAAGAAAAACTATGGTATTTGTCATTTACCATTACTTATTCGGACTATAGTGGATTTAATTTTCCCAGAAGAGTTCCTTGTTCCATGCACGGTCTGTGTTTAACATATTTTTTTTTTTTTTTTTAAGTTCGGGAAGAACCGATTCGCCTCTATTTAAAAGGGCATATCTCAGCGGAAAAACAAAGAAAAAGTGAGAGGAAAGACAGAGGAAAAAGAAAGGGTGGAGGGGACAGTCGAAGTGGAAAAAGACCAAGGACTGCAGGGTCGAGCCCCATCATCTTTGGGTGCTAGGGCCGGGAGGGCGCACGTGAAACCTCCAGGAACAAGCACGTACAAACGAGCACAAAGAGCACTCAAGAGCACGAGCCTAGAACCCCCTTGCGGGGGTGTTTAACATATATATATATATATATATATATATATATATATATATATATATATATATATATACACGCCTCGGTGATGTAGTGGTTAGCGTCGCTGGCTACGAATCTATCGGCCCCGGGATCGAGACCCGGTGACGGTAGCCGGCGCGCAGCAAAACCCAGCTGTTCATCCTTCCACACAATAAAGAAAGTGGTAGATAAATGGGTACCCTGGGTGGCCTAGTGGTTGAGACGCTGGGCTGTTGGTGGGGCGTGGTTCGGATTCCACGTTGAACTGTAGGTTTAAGGTGGAGTGACAAGCTCGAAATTCGTCAGAATGAACAATTCGGGCGGAAGAAAACCAAAGGTTATATATATATATATATATATATATATATATATATATATATATATATATATATTAGACCGTTTCACGATTATAGTAATTTTTCAAATTGAATTTTGATAAACGCACACACTTTTATTTTTTTATATAAAGGAAGAAAAACAAATAGACAAAATATCATTTTATTTGAATGATAAAAAGGCACCCCTCAGATGGCACTTCTTTTACATTAATGGATAATTAGAGCAAATATAAGACTGAACGAAAAATATGTTTTAAAACAAAGCGACTTAAATTCTATTTAAGACATATATTGATTAAGAATATAGGGATTTCAGTGGCTGAGGGACCTCCTTTCTCTGATTTTCAATGATTTGAAAGGCCAGTTGTCTCTCTTCCTCACTCTTTGTGAGCTTCTCATTAAACTCTGTAGCCAGTTTGACTCCTCGTTCAGCACAGTCGTTGATTACTTTGACTGCCATGACCCGATTACGGTGCTCCTCAATGTCTTCAAGTTTCTTGGGAATTTCTATTTTCAAACACTTGAAGTCTTGTGTTTGAGTTGTGACAAAACTGGTAATCTTTAAGTCATTGGGGTTTTGCAACATTCTGGGGTCCACCTTTCTTGCCCTCACTTTTCGAGGAGGCGCGTGGTGAAGGTTGTGGAGCATTAGAACCTTATCATCTTCAGTCACGAGGTTTGAGAAAAAGCCAAATCCTACAAGATCCTCACTCAAGTACCAACCATGGTTCTGAAGTTTTTTGAGGGCTGTAGCACCCACTTCCTTATCAACCTGGATCTTGTAGATATGTAGCATCTTGAGGAGGGCCAAATCATTTGCTGGAGCATCAATTCCAACTGGAGATGTATACCAAGCTTGAAGATAAACTGTCACTGAAAAGGCGTTTATTCGTATCAGAGCTTGTTTTTCATGAGGGGTGAAAAGGAATTGGTTCCTAAATAAGTAAATGTTTAAGGAATAGATGCCTTTCCCATCCATCTAGCTCTGCTGTAAGCTCCTGGGTAGTGGAATCTGCTATCAGAGCCTTTATTTGTTTAGGCATTGGACAACCAAGGAAGATAAGTGCAAGTTCTAAGTATTCCCTGTAGTCACCTCGAGTGTGGCCCTCTGAAGTTTGGAGTTGATGAAAGAAATAAGCTTGTCTCTGTGCTTCAAGATCCAATGATCTAAAGATTCTGAGGTGAGATCATTGGGTTCATAGGGCTTGTAATTCTGCTGATCAATGTTATCCCAACAATCTCTGAATCGATTGAATAAGGGAATTTGTGGACCCGAAGAAGAGAAATACATGTCAAAAACTGCAGTGATAAGAAGCTCGTGGATATGGTGGCGGCATGCCAGAAAAAGGAGTGATCTCTGAAGGGCCTTTTGGATGATGGTACAAGCCCCAGCATGGATACCTGTATTGCTTGCAGTAGTATCAAAACAAAGGCCTGCTACCCACTCATTTACTTGTGGCCATTGCTTCAAGACATCTAAAACTGCTCTCCCCATTTCTTCTCCCATTCCAGAAATAAGCTTTGGAATAGACAGTAATTTTTCTAATTCGCCTGCACCAGTCACAACAATGGGCATTACATCAATCTTACCCCCATGCATGGATGGAAGAAGCTTTCCATTAAAATGAATTATTAAAGGGGTATTTGGTTGGAAACTGGCTTTAATGTCTTCTCCCATCTGCATCCGTGTTGATCGCCGAGACCTGTAGATAGAGGATGATGAAAGTGTGATCTCTTCAATTTCCACTCCAGCAGCTGAAAGGGCAGGTGCCACAATGTGCATAGCAGCTCTTGCAGATGTTCCAGTGCGGTCCAGAGCAGCCAAGAACTTTTATCCCTAACAATTACACCTGGTTCAAGCTTTTCCTTTTTTGAAGATGATGATGAGAGTGCTCTGTAGAACAATTCATCACCAGATGATTCTTCACTTCCTCCTGAACCGGAATTTTCACACTGGTTGAGATCCACAACCTTTGTCAATTGCCTCATTTCTTCCTTTGATTTCCTGCGAAGTTTTTCCATTCTTTCCATGCTTATCTGTCGTGCTTTTGCCTTTCTTGAAAACTCCTTGTCTTCTGGACCCATAATCATTTTCCGATCGTTCCTTTGATCCTTAAGAAAATCTTTATCCTCCTGCAATTTTATTTCTGTTTCCACTTCTGAATGAGCTACATCGAAAAGCTTCTTTAAGCTGGTGACAAATTCTGCTTCATTCTTCTCTTGGGTAGGAGTTAGTCGAGTTCGGTTCTTGACCAGCCCTTCATGCTTATTGTAAAGCCTTTTAAGCTTTGAGACAATATAAGGCTTGTGGGATGTAATTAAGGAGGCTTTTTCCCACATAGCAATAACTTCGTTGGCTACAGTTGCGCAAGCTACAGACATTTTGCTTTCCCACCTTAATGTGATAAAAAGAAGTTTAAGGACATCACTGTTAGTTGGAAGCTTCTCAGAAAAACCCTCTTCCAGCACTTGTCCGACCAACCAGACTTCACACTTGTTTCTGTTTTTTGCCATAATTCTGAGGGAAAAAGTTTTACCACCTGTTAGTCTTAATAATAATATAATATAATCATTAATCACTCACCTAAATTATATTATGACTTGATTACTGTAAGAAAGTTGTAAAGTAACATGAAGTAACCTTTCTAGAACAGTAAACTTGTGAAAATATCAGTAATTATAGATGAAAAAGCAAATAAAACATCATATAATCCATAAAGGGAAAAAATGGAAATTCTAGAATAGTTATCCTGAAGGAAGAATTTTCTAGAATTCTCTCTAAAGAATATAGGGGGGTTACTGGACCATTCCTGAAAATGACCTACTTATCTTCCAATTTTATTCATGAATTTTATATACCAAATTTAAGAGGACATCACAAAATAAATAAAATATTTGCCAGAAAAATGAAAATTTTCTCATGAGGGGTAAAATAGATATGCATTGAGGGGTGGGATAACAATAAGCTCTTGTCTTAATATTTTGCATGAAGTCTTTATTCATGACATATTACTTTTTTAGTATGTGTGCGTTGAGCCATCATAAATTTCGATATTCGAAACGGCCTAATATATATATATAATATATATATATATAGTCCATAAGTCTGGTCTCGTAGGAAAATTTATTTTAAATTAAATGAGAAAAAGGCCTCTTGGGTGGGCCTTTTCCTCACGAGAGTATCTATCATTTTAGAGGTTCGTGTCTTAAAAATCAATATTATCCCGTAGCCAAATTTGATTGTAGCACGAGATGCTTAAATTTTATTTACAGTTTTGTATAAGTAATACAATAAATTTAAGATATTAGAATGTGACAATTTTGACACGAGTTAAACGATTAGTTCTAAAATTGTATCTTCAAGAATGTGTTTGCGCGCGCGCATAGGAAATGGGGTATATAAACGAGGCCGAGTGGGTGATAATTCGCAGATTTAGTGAGGTATTTTGTATGAGGTAACACCTTTGGTTCCTCGGAACATTAAAAATGTATATAAATCAAGAATAAGATATTTTTATTGTCTGAAAAAATACGTTGCTCTTGGTTAGGTTAGTTTAGTTTAGTTAGGCTAAATTATCAAGTACTTCACTATTTAGCGACTTAACAGAAAATACCCTTCGAACTCTCAATTGTGTCCAAAACACTTAACCTAACCTTTCTCGGTTCGACGGAACTAAGGTTAAATTAAAGTTTAGTTAGTTAATTAGTTTTATTGATGTATGGATTTAAAAAGTTGGTACCGCGCTAATGCAGAGATGCGTACACACACACACACACAACACACACACACACACACACACACACACATATATATATATATATGAGGAGATAGATCTCAAGCAAAGAACTATACACCAGTGTCCTGGACGTCCCACATCACCTAAATTTTTTAAAGAATAGTCAGATTGAAAATCTATGACTTCTTGGAGACATTGGAAAGATTCAACGAAAATCAACACGGATTCCGATCGGGAAGATCATGCCTATCACAACTTATAGAGCATTATAACAATATCCTAGATGCACTTAAAGGCAATGAAAACTATGATGTCATATACACGGATTTTGCTAAAGCTTTCGACAAATGCGATCATGGTGTAATAGTATATAAAATGAAACGTATGGGAATAATGGGCAAAGTGGGAAAATGGATCTACAATTTCCTCAGAAAACGACTACAGGTGGTCAAAATTCAAGGTGTATCATCATCAGAATCAGAAGTACGCAGCTCAGTACCACAAGGTACAGTGCTGGCCCCACTCCTGTTCATCATCATGCTAACATAGACAGTGGAGTAAACAGCAACAGTATAGTAACATCATTTGCGGACGATACAAAGATCAGCAGAAAAATCAGCTATGCAAACGAAGTAGAGGCCTTGCAGAGAGAGAGAAACAAAATATACAAATGGTCAGAAGACAACAATATCTATGCTCCAGATAGACAAGAAATTCAGAGAAGCACGAAAGCGGTCGACTTGGGGGGTAATAATGACCGAAGATGCCAAATTCGAGAGAGAAAATCAGATAGCAATAAACAAAGCAAAAGGAGTCGCGGGACAGGTATTAAGAACGTTCAAAGGGAGGGACAAGACAGTAATGATCCCTGCTGAGAACACTGATCATACCAAAACTTGAATACTGCTCAGTTTTGACGTCCCCATATAAAAAGGAAGAAATTAATAAACTAGAAGAAACGCAAAGACATTTCACAGCCAAGATTGATGGCTGCAAGGAACTCAACTACTGGGAAAGACTACGTAAACTAAATCTGTACTCCCTAGAAAAAAGAAGAGAGAGGTATACCATAATCTACATATGGAAAATTATCGAAAAACTGGTACCAAACCCAAACTAAACCCAATTACCACCCGACAACGCTGGAAAATAGGAAAGGCAGAATGTGTAGTGTTCCCAAATTAAAGGCCCGACAAGGGATCTCCTCAACTTTGAAGGAAAATATCTTGGTTGTCAGGGGGCCAAGAATTTTCAACCAGCTTCCAAAGGACCTCAGAAACATTACAGGGGTTAAAGTTGAAGACTTGATGCCTGGCTGAGGACGGTACCAGATGAGCCGGGTGTACATGTCTCTGTACGATGGAGAGCACAAGAGCAATTCCTCCAAGCCAGGCCTAGAGGCGGGGCCACCAGCTTGATCGTGTGAAGAAAGACCGACGCACGGAACCCAGACAAGGTTAACAACAGTGATGTAGTCGAGACCTGATCCTGTGAGACCGAGACCTGATCCTGTGAGACCGAGACCTGATCCTGTGAGACCGAGACCTGATCCTGTGAGACCGAGACCCTTAAAATTCGAGACCGAGACCCTTAAAATTCGAGACCGAGACCCTTAAAATTCGAGACCGAGACCCTTAAAATTCGAGACCGAGACCCTTAAAATTCGAGACCGAGACCTTAAAATTCGAGACCGAGACCCTTAAAATTCGAGACCGAGACCCTTAAAATTCGAGACCGAGACCCTTAAAATTCGAGACCGAGACCCTTAAAATTCGAGACCGAGACCCTTAAAATTCGAGACCGAGACCCTTAAAATTCGAGACCGAGACCCTTAAAATTCGAGACCGAGACCCTTAAAATTCGAGACCGAGACCCTTAAAATTCGAGACCGAGACCCTTAAAATTCGAGACCGAGACCCTTAAAATTCGAGACCGAGACCCTTAAAATTCGAGACCGAGACCCTTAAAATTCGAGACCGAGATCGAGACCGAGATCGAGACCAAGCTCATGCCCTTTCAATTTGTTTTACACTACTATGGAAATTAGACTATGTTAAGTATATTAATAAACTAATAACTACTTTCTCAGATGTAATGTGTTGAATGCAAAAAGTGTAGCCTCTAAATTAACAAATTAATATACACAGTATATACGTACTTTTTATTTATTTACTTCTTTTATATTTGTTGCAGAAGGTTTAATGAACGTACCCACTACCCAATTTGACTTGTGCATTTATTTAAAGCATGATAGGTGCTCATTACACTTAAGGAACATCAGCATGCTCAGAAGATCTGCTGAAGTTCGACTTCTGTGGGGCCTCATTATTATGCCTCCATGGCTAAATACACACTCAATTGGAGCACTAGAGGCAGGCACTGTTAAAACAGTCATGGCAATATTGGCCAGTGATGGGAATTTATTCCTTTTCTGGTGCCAAAACTTTATTGGAGAGTAGTTGTCTAAAATATGAGATTCATCGATCTTTAAGAGGCACCGCCGCAACTGTTCCCTGCGGTTCAAAATCTTCCCAGTTTCAACGTTCTTCTGCTTGGACCGTTATTCTATGCTTTATTGAATTTATCGGTACTGTTTTCTTTATGCTGTATTTCTTGCATTATTTTTGTGTGAAGCATTTTATTTTTTCAAATACATATTGGATGGGAAGATAATCGTTTTTATCACGCCACAGAGGTTGACACGCCGTTTGGCAACACAAAGTGGCCTTATAATATATACTGTACTTATATATATAATATATATAATTCTCTATTTAGTGTTTCCATTTTCAATAAAATTAATCTGACGTGGGGGGGGGGGGGGGGGGGCAAATTTTTTTGTTGCGCCAACCTATAAAAAAAAAAACCCAGACCCCCCCCCCCCCCCCCCCCCCAAAGAAAAACGTGGCAACTCAAAACAGGGTGACTGATTAGTGAATACCTAGAGTCCCTTACTTTTACAAACTTTCATAAACATTTTGAATTGTGTCTGTTCAATCAAGCCACCATCATGAGTATGCCAATAACATGTATTTTTCATTACGGTCTCGAGAGGTCTCGGGGAAAAACCGAGACCGAGATCGAGACCGAGATCTAAATAGCGGAGACCGAGATCGAGATCTGCAAATTGGGTCTCGAGATCGGTCTCGAGACCGAGACCGATCTCGAGACCGATCTCGAGACCGATCTCAAGACCTACATCACTGGTTAACAAGGTGTGTATATATATATATACAGGGTGGGCCGAAAGTCTGGATCCATAGGAAAATATTTATTTTAATACATAAATTACAACAAATGGTAAATACTTAAAATGAATATCAACTTTAACTCGTAAATGCGTATCCGTGATACTGTACAGTGGTTCGTACTCGAGTATAAACAGCAAATTATAACAAATGCTCAAATTGGCGGCCTCTGACATCGAGACACTTAGGGATGGAATTTATGATTTTTAATAATTCTTCGAATTGACGTTCTCGAGATGCATGTTTCATTTGATAATCTTCTCATTGACTTTACTGGACTATTCGTTAAAGTTTCACATACCATTGCAGAGGTATTTTCATCAGTTGCAGTTTTTGGACGACCAGAACGCCGTCGATCATGTACACTTCCTGTTTCTTTGAAACGTTTAAACAACTTGCCAACAGTCGCATGTGTTACTGGATGCTTATCAGGATGATTTCTATTGAATTCGGTAGCAACTTCTCTGTGTGTAGCGTCCTGTCTTACGTACATGAGCACAAGTTCTACCCGGTCTTCTGTTAGATTCGAAGCCATTTCTGGGCTGAAATAAAAAAAGTATTTGAGTATTTATATTGGAGTACGAACTACTGTACAGTATCAGATACGCATTTACGAGTTAAAGTTGATATTCATTTTAAGTATTTACCATTTGTTGTAATTTATGTATTAAAATAAATATTTTCCTATGGATCCAGACTTTCGGCCCACCCTGTATATATATATATATATATATATGTATATGGGCTGAATTTCACAATTAAACAAGTGAAATGAATGAATGATGCAAACACACAAGGAAAAAGTTAATGATCGCAATGCCTTTCGTGTATTCAGAAGTACACCCTAGTCAGGAAAGTACACCGCGTCATTCCCTGACGAGGTGTACTTCTGAATACATGAAAGACTTTGGAATATTTTTTTCCTTGTGGTTTGCATTATATAAATAATATATATATATATATTTATATATATATATATATATATATATATATATATATAAAATGTAATATATTATATTAGAAATGTTTGATCATAAATGGAATGATACCTCTATTGAAAGAATTAAAAAGTATTCATATTAATTAAATTTTAATTTAATTTTGAAAAAACTTATAAATTAATAAAAAAAAACTAAGTTTTTCCAGAAATTCCATTTCATAATTAAAAGTGAAATGAAATATAATTTATTTACATTTTTTTAATTAAGTATAATATAGTTCTTATTAATTTAATTTTTTTAACTAAAATTTACTAAAATTTTAATTGGTATTGACGAAATTATTGAAAGTTTTGAATCTAAAAAATAAAGATCTTTCTTCATGAAGGATCTTTTGCCATAAGGAAAATTCTAAAAAATATATTTATTTTATAAAACAAAACTCCTTCAAGCTTCTTTTGTTTTGAAGAATAGCCACTCTTTCGTAACTTATCACAGAAAAAATGAAAACTAACTCCACCCCACCCCACCCCACCCCAAAAAACGAGGCTTGAAAGACCGTATCTTAAATGTTGAAGTACAGTTTTGGGGGAAAAAAGTTCGTCTGGGAACTTAAACTTTTTATAAAAGTTTGACACAAATTGGCTCAGATTTAGGGGTCGCCCCCGGCTAATAAAAATGGTGACCATGGCATAATAGCTCCTGACATATGATTATGCTCATTATACACATAATTCCTTCCTTCTTTTTTAGTTTGATTCGTTTTTATAAGTATAGGCCTTCTTATTTATCATTGATCCTTTTCTAACCTATCCTTGATGTTGTTATAATCCATCCTTTGGTCCTCAGTCCTTCTTTATCCCAATCCTTTTTCTCCTATCCAAAATCCTTCCTGGCTCTTTTTTTATATACAATCAGCAATGAAGCATTGCTACAAAAAAAACCCATTAGTTTATTATATAGAGATAAATTCAAAATGCCAGTGCTATTACATACTTTAATTACTTTAATTAGCATTATTTCCTTATACAACATTTATTTAATATACAATGATATACAATATGGTGTATTTTAAGGTGCGACCTCATTGATGGTTATTTTTTGAGAAGAACAGTTTTTGATGGAACTGGGTGACTCTGGCGGTGTTTTGCAACCATTTGGAGCAGGAACTGGAGCTGCTCTTCCCCCACTGTCAATTTTTATTCAGCTCTTGAACTGAAGCTACTGCACGTTCTGCCCGGTCATTTACAACAGATAGAGCTGCACAATAGCTCTGGCCCTTAAATATTCACAGTTGGATGTCCAATTGCTGGGTGCCTTGTTCAGAAATTCTTCTGGCAAATTCAGCTTAGTAAAGAATTCTCTAGTATTTCTTGTAACAAGTTGGTGCAGTCCTTCACCAGAGCAGAAAGTCGATTCAGGAATCCGAGGACGCTTAGGTGGTCTATCAGTGGACTCATCTTCTAATGCCTTTACCATGCGTTTCTTTACATCTGTAGTAATTCGCTCATCAAAGAAAGCAAGACCAACTGCTTCTTCAGACAGGTACCATAAGTGGTTATAGAGCTTTTTTAGTTGCATCAGAAATCTTTTTTGTTAGGATAATTAATCAATGACCTCATAAGGAGCCAGTCATTAAATGGGGTTCTATAGGGAGTGAGGATGTTGTCCAAGCCTTCATATAGAGAGAGACAGAAAAAAGGGAAAGATCTCGAATTCCTCGTTCTTCAGTCTTAGTCATCTTGAACTGGTTTCGAAAAAGCCACATCTTGATAGAATAGAGCGCTTGGACATCCAACGAGCTCGATGCATTGCACCTGGTGCACGAAACTTGATGCCTTTATTGGGGACACCTCCAAGAAAGATGATGGACAGATCCAAAATTCTTGATAGTCATCCCGTAGCACAGGTGCCTGGGATCTAGCAAACTGAATTAGTTCAGTTTTAGACTGGATGATTGCTTCTTTAGTAATCGTGTCTGTCTCACCTGTTTGGAACTGGCTTTGATCAACAGAAGTCCAATTGTCACGAAAACGCTTAAAGATCATATCTCTGGACCAGTTGATGTAGATCCCAATGTTGCTTCAAATGCAGCTCCCAACAATAAATCTAAAACATGGTGTCTACAAGGCAAGTACAAAACATCATGTCCCAATTTTGCTTCGATGAGAGCACAGGCTCCACTATATTGTCCCGTGTTGAAGCTGTTGTATCGAAACGAATTGCTTTTACTCTCTCTGTAATTCCCATTCATTCAGGCAGTTAAAGACGGCTTCAGCTTGTGCTTCTCAGTTGGTTTGGGATTTTGGGGACACCAAGCAGCTGTTCAACACCAGATCCTGACAAAAGTACTGGGAGACGATCAATGTGCTTGTGCGAGGTGAGGTCCCCATCATCATGCCATCCCAGTGGACTGTCATAGAACATTCTCCATGGAAATGCTCCTTAAGTTCTTAGCATGACGAGCTCGGTTCTTATTTCGAAGGCGATGGATAGAATGTTGGTTTATGTTGTAATCTGAAGCGTCCAAACCAAAGCTTTTAGCTGCCTCTGCGAGGATAAATGTTGCCTTTCTAGAGGAAATTTGTGTACGATCCAGGGCAGCAGACATCTGAATAGTCATGAGTTTTTCATGCCTCCTTTTTCTTAGATTTTGGTAAAGCACAAGCTCCTTTGGGCTCCTCCTCCTCATTCTCACTTCATCAGTGTTACTGGAAGATGTGGAAGAAGCCAGTACAACTTGACTAGTAGACGCTCCATCATAAATATGTGATTAATTAATTAAAAACATATGTTTAGTATATTTGACAACTGCTAGTAATTTCAAATATTAATTGCATAAATAATAGCTATATTTATGAACTTTAATAAGCGGGGGCGACCTCTAAAGATTGTTCAATCCAAAGAAGATTTTATATGTGATGTTTTTTCAACCAATGGAACTGGTGAGGGGGAGCAACCTAAAACAATCAACACTTCGAAAATAAGAGACAACCCTAATATATATAATATATATATATATATATATATGGCGTCCCAAAAATGTATACACACTTTAACAGCTGATAGCTCAATTGATGTTTCTTTCTTTCCAAGTTAAACTCATTAGAATTAATAATGGCAGTCAGACTAAGCTTTGAACAAAGGAAATTCATTCTAAAATGCTACTGGAAGTGTGAAAACGCAGTTGAAGTGCAAAGACAGTTTAGGAGGGAGTTTCAAACAGATCCAAACGCGACTTACCATCACTCGAATAAGAGATAAGTTTGAAGCGATGGAACTGTTCAGAATGTCCACAAGAAGCGTTCCGGAAGACCACGGACATCGACAAGCCCCACAAAGCAAGAAAGAGTACTGGAAACGTATCACCAAAGTCCAAGAAAATCTGTGCGGCAAGCGAGTCGTGAGGTAGGAATTTCAGAATCGTCTGTCCAACGCATTTTGAAGCGCTGTCAATGGAAAAGTTACATTCCAAGATTAGTCCATGCTATTAATGAAGATGATCCGGACCGAAGAGTGGAGTATTGCGAGTGGTACTTGGCACGATGTGGATGTGGATTGGACGAAGGGGTTTCGTAGAATACCCTCCGCGTTCACCAGACCACACCACTAGACTTTTTTTTATGGGGATACTTAAAAGACAAAGTCTACGCTATAAAACCTGCAACAGTCGCTGAATTGAGAGCAGCCATTGAACGAGAATGCACACAAATACCAAACGAAATGTTTCGTGATGTTTGCGATTCCATTGCTTCGCGTTATCAGCAGTGCCTGGACCAGAACGGACGTCAGTTTGAAAACAGGCGTTGACAAAACAATTAAATAATGTCTGTAGATTCTATTACATCTTGAAAATGAAATGTATTTTAATAAACACTGCCTTTATAATTATTTAAAGTGTGTATACATTTTTTGGGACGCCCTGTGTATATATATATATATATATATATATATATATATATATAAAGGTGTCCCGTAAGTCTGGAACCATAGGGCAAATTATAAAAACGACAATAAAAACGCCGAAGAGACACTTGGGACTGTTTGTGAATGAGCGAGGATGGTAGCGGCTGTCTCATCGTCGGTGTATGTCCTCGAGGTCCACTGCTTGGTTTATCTCCTATGGATTCCGTTTCCCCGAACTTTGCTACAAGTTTACTGACACAACTGTGTGTTATCGGTGCGCGGTTCGGATGCAATCTATTAAATTCCTCAGCGACCTCCCTCTGACTGATTTCCTACGAGCAGAATTACCTGGCTGCGTTCTTCCTTACTCAGACATCATGGGCACTTGCATAAACGGAAAAAAAATGAATTACTTATTTTGCCCTATAGTTCCAGACTTAGGGGACATCCTGTATATGTGTGTATATATATATTTTTTTTTTTAGTTCAGGAAGAACCGATTCGCCTCTTTAAAGGGCATATCTCAGCGGAAAAACAAAGAAAAAGTGAGAGGAAAGACAGAGGAAAAAGAAAGGGTGGAGGGGACAGTCGAAGTGGAAAAAGACCAAGGACTGCAGGGTCGAGCCCTCATCCTTGGTGCTAGGGCCGGGAGGGCGCACGTGAAACCTCCAGGAACAAGCACGTACAAACGAGCACAAAGAGCACTCAAGAGCACGAGCTTAGAACCCCCTTGCGGGGATATATATATATATATATATATATATATAATAACAGAACCCAATTATTATTATAGTAATTTCTAATTTTTTTTTTATGCTTAGAAATTGTTTCTAGGCGAACTTTTTTTGAATACTGTACAATCAATTAAATTAACGCTTCGTTTTTACCCAATAAATAGACTTTTGCAGTAAAGTTATATAGAATAAATAAAGCCTTCATTGTACAGTAAGTGTACCACTGAAGTAGGACGAGAATGGCCTAAATAAAATTAAAATAAAGTAAAATTGGCTTAAACCCTTTATTTTACTTTGTAATATTTATTTAAATGTGTGTGTGTATATATATATATACAGGGTGTACATAAAGTCAGGATCTATTTTTGTGAAGCACTTGGAAATTATATGGAATTCAATCATAAAATGATAAAGTTGTAACATTTATTAAATAATTAAGAGTAGGATTCGACGTGACGCCCCTCAGTATCCCTGCACAGCTCAAATCGTTCCGCAGCATTTCTAAACACATTCTGGAGCATTTGCGGGGTTATGTTATCTGCAGCAGTTCGTATACGTGTACGTAAGTTTTCAAGACTCGTAATCTTCGTCTGATAGACGTGCGACTCGATAAAGCCCCATGCAAAGAAATCTAAAGGGGTTAAATCTGGTCATCTCGCTGGCCAAGGTCTGTTGCTTCCGCGTCCGATCCAGCGATTTGGAAAACGTCCATTTAGATAATCCTGAACAATTTTGGCATAGTGACAAGGAGCCCCGTCATGGTGATAGACGACGGTACTAACAATCCTATCCCCAATCAGCTGAGGTTCAAGGAATTGCTGCAACATGTCCAGATAAATAAGCCCCGTAACTATAGTTTCAGCAAAGAAAAAAGGACCATAAACCTTAGATTTTGTTAAACCCATCCAGACATTAACTTTAGGTGAGTCTCTCTCCCAATTTTGGACGAAATCATTCGGTCTTTCATCTGCCCAAATTCGACAGTTATGGCGATTTACTTTTCCACACGTATGGAAAGTGGCTTCATCACTAAAGAGAATGTTGTCCATTAAATTATCACTCCAGATTTGTTCTACGAGATCAGCACACACACCACTTCGTCGAGGGAAATCTTCCTCATGTAAATCATATAAAACCTGCAAATGATAGCTTTTCTTCTGCAAATTAACTTTCAGAATTTTGTGCACAGATGACGTCGGGAGGCCGAGTCTGTGTGATGCAGCACGAACGGACGTACGTGGCTCCTCAGTGATAATTCCGCGTACTGCATGCACGGTAAGATCTGACATACACGGTCGTCCTGATCTTGCTTCATCATTTACAGATCCCGTTCGTTTAAATTTGTTCACCAATTTTCGTATTGTCTTGTCTATTGGCCCCGGCTTATGAAATCTCCTAAACTTCTCTCTGATGTCATTGTATTTCTTTCCCTCGATTCGCCAAATTACTATTGCCACACGCTCTTCTGTATTCATTCGAAGGGCTTCTGAAAAGAAAAATAGAAAAAAATAATTATTTCACAAAAATAGATCCTGACTTTATGTACACCCTGTATAATATATATAAATAAAATATGTGCGTATGTGTTTTCTCATAATTTTTAATAATAAATAAATAAATTTTGTGAACTATATTGAAGTAGAAAATTTGTGCCAACAAAGTTGCAATTGAGAAAGCTTGAATTAAATCTTGCATCATGTAAGCAGTCTGAAATGGCCTTTTGGTCATCGAACAGCAATGCAATGTTTAACTGCCTTATTTTAGCCTCCATTCATTTCATTTATTTTTAGCAACGTTATTGGTTAGTCTTCGCTATACGTGGTTTATTTCAAGGGAGAATTTGGGTTGAATTCATAAAGCCACGTTATCTTCGGCTTTGTGGAGAGATAAGAAGTTTCATTAGGTTTTAAGACTTGTAACAGAAGTGTTTCAGTTGCTGTGTACGGTGTTGAACGTCAATATATATATAAATTTGTTATTGTTGTGGTTATTATATTGTTAAAAACATTATTCCGAAAAATAGCTGAAGTGTGTGTGTGTTTTGACTTGCGGTCTATGGTAATTTTGGTGGACCAATTCAAAGAATGGTTTCTTTCTCCGCAGAGTTTGATTTCCAAGATCTTCAATTTCCAACCTCTCACAGCTCTCACTTCACCTTACAAGAAACGCCCTCCTCACTTTAGCACATCATCATCACCACTCATTACCTTCGCAGCACCATTCAAAGAATCATCATCATCACCAGCACAACGGCGTCAAAAAGCAATTATCACCACTTAACACAACCTCTAGTCATACCAGGTAATGTAACTGCCGGTGTTGATGTCCGGTGTTTTTTCATTACCTTTCGTAAACTTAAGATGTTTCTTGGCATTCCTTCTTATTAAGGGTTTGATTGTTGAGAGGAGATTAAGGGCGGATTTACTCTTCAAGTGTTAATATTGTAATTGGGTATAATTTTGATATAAAATAAACTTCATCTTTCGTCAAGTTTTTGTGATGTAATCTAAGTTTCATTGTCGTTTGTTACTTACTAAACTTAGATTTAATTGAAATTCTTTATTTTCAGATGAATATGAATACTTTGAAGTGTTTTGGATATATACTGTAGATACATATATAAGATAGATAGCTATATCATTGGTTCCCAGCCGGTGGTAGGATGAGATGAGAAACTCCAATGTAATATCAGAAGTAGGCTCAAAATTTTCACGCAGGCGATCACAAATTCAGAGTTTAAATATCCCCGTTTAAAATTAAGATTTAATAATATGCTTTTGATAACTTTGGTACTTTTGATGACTTCAAACAAATGCCCAAGGTCGGCCTGTGTTCGACTCCCTATATACTTTTATCGAGTTATTTCCCCCCCCTACCCAAAGGTTGGGAACTGCTAGTTTAGACTTTTTTTTTAACTTAATCCCTTTTATACTTAGTAATTAGGAATGAAATTTTTTTCTTTTTTGGAGTGTTACTATTTGGGGGTTTCTGTTTGTGTGAAAAATTGTGGAATGACCAGTTTACGCAGTTCCTTAGAGGTTATTTCAACCGATCGATATTCATTGTCTATCCATAATCAGACTAAGCTTTTCTCCCCTTCCCTGAGTGAACGATAGAACTTGTATTATCCTGTAAAGGGACTGGATCTAACGATTTAACTGTGTATTGATGTAGGGCTACGTCGTAGCCAATATTGTAACACCATTTCCTGTTGATCAGCGAAGTTAAGCGACATTGGTGGGTAGTAGTTGAATGAGAGACTGTCCTCCGCGTCCAGATTATGTTGCGACCCGTGATTCGATCCCACGTAAAGCTGTAGGTCCCCTCCGTCGTATGACCTTAGATGTTGCGAAGGAGGTTAAACGATCCCATCATTACACGTGTTGATGTATAGTATAACAAAATGTGTATTTGTCTTGGAATGCCCATAGATTTCGAACTGTTAATTCTTTAAACGTGAAATAGCGGACATTCATAACTTGGGGTTATGTTTTAATTTTTTACGTCTTCAGGAACTGCAGACGGTCTAGTCGTCAGAGCAAGGCCTCTAGGAGTTTCGCCGGAAGGGCAGCCTTGTTACCTTCGGTTTTAGGTTCCCTGGCAGAGCTCACACTCGAGGGAGAGGAGGATATTGTGGAGTTAATCGCTGCCCTAAGGAGTGAGAGGTGAGGATTTTTTGTTTTCTTGGGAATGTTTGTGGGAGAGGGGGCACATTTTAGGAAACAAACCACTTAATTATTTTAGGCTATTTTACTTTACTGTCATGACAATCATTGCACAATATTAACAAGTATGAGTAATTAGCGGCGCTCCACAGATATTTTACGTGATACACAAACTACAAACCCCAATAAATTTAATTAATGACCAGTACATTAGTGAGACATGGGTACATACATGATACAGGAAATTCATATAATTCACATTTGTGTTTCTAATTACATACTTTTACAATATATTCACCACATTTAAGGAAACGAACTTTTTGTCGTTTTAAATTCAAATAATGTTTACTTTCAGGCAGGGTTGGCAAAAACCCAACTGGTTTTTTGCTGGGTAGTTGGGTTTTTGCTGGGTTTTTGTTTTTTTCCTGGGTTTTTGCCAACCCTGCTTTCAGGTGACTATCAATACTGAACATGAAAAATTTAGTACACGTTAAAAAATACGATTCGGTTATAACAGGATATTCACTTAATCTTTACTTTTTGCATTTGAATTAATCGATACCTTAAATGAAAACTTATATTTAAGTATTATCCTAATTATATATTTAAGATATAACATAAAAACTTAAATAGGAGGACACAGAATCATAAATGGGTGGGCCATGCCCCCTCAGGCCCGCCCATACCGCCGGGCCTGGATGAAGTCTTTCGCTTGCATCGTCGTTTTCAGGCCTTATTGCCCCCGTTTGGTCGCATTTGGCCTTTAACCCTTTAAGGACGAAAGGTACAAATTGTTAACGTTTCAAATACACGCATTTATAACTTAACCCCACAAAAAATTCAGGACTTAAAGGGTTAAATCTTTCTTATTCACTTTAATCCATTATGTAGATTTAGTAGTTACAGGATTGTCTCCGTACTTCGTACTTTTACACCCGTTGGAACAGATTTGTTTGATTATTTCCAGTCGTTTTCACTGGAACAATGACGGCCTTCGATCGTAATAGGAAAATTAAATTAAAGGTGATAGTCACAAATAGAGGTCAAAGGTCGGACAGATCTTTTCGTGTCCGCGCTACAACTTTCGAACTATCAACATAAATTCATGAAACTTCACACACACGCATGGATCATCACGAGACAGTTTTCTTGAGCAAGAATCGGGCCCATGCATCAAAAGTCAAGGTCACAAAGAAGTCGAATGGAAGTCTGTGCTATAACTTTTGAACCTCTCATTATAGATTGACGAAACTTCATACACGCGTGTATCATCGCAAGAAGATACGTCGCGAGCAAAAATCTGGTTTCAGCATGTATCCAAGGTCAAGGTCACAAATAAAGATCAAAGCTCAAATGGAGTATTTTGTGTGTGCTCTGCGTCGTAACTTTTTTCCTAGACGTTACTGAATTCTGGAAGATTGATGAAATGGTAAATATTCACTATAAGAAAGTAGACACTCGAGCGTGAAAGATATTTAAAAGGTGGAGAACCGTGATGTTAATGAGGAAACTAACGGTGTTTTACGGTCTTGAATTAAATGCGCAGTATGCTTTACTCGGATTACTAAAAGGGATGAAGTTACTTTTTCAAGAAAACATCACCTTTAACCTTGTTTCTTTCTCCATCTTCTTTGAGCTCTTTTGCTTTCATCCCCCGGTTTTCAAGAACTCGTAGAGAGTTTTCTCTTCAGGGTATTGACCTCATTTGACCTCTCTAATTCTTTTTCTTACCTCTCTTACAGGTCCCGCCTCCTCAAGGAAATTGTTCAGGAGGACGAGGAGAGGTCGGCCTTCTACGCTCATTTGGAGTCTCTGAATCAGCGCCTTCGCACTCTCCCCCAGCAATACAATGTGAGTATCGACACATTTAACTGATCCCCGAATGCGAGGCAAAACGAGGTATTTATCTATCTATCGGTCTCCTGACGCGGGTGCTTAGATTTATGGGGCAGGGAGAATCGTTCAAGTTGTATTTTTCAGCTTTGTTCTAGAGTTGAATTTGTTCATGGTGTATATATATAGTAAATATATAATTTCTTTCGTGATAGTTTTTATTAAGATTTCGTGTGTCTATATGTGACATGAAGTTTAATGTACAAATATTTATAGAATTGAAATTTACTACAAAAATTTTCAAATTCTGTTTAAAGAAAAAAAAAGTATTTTGCTCGAAATAAAAGTTTTCCAGCCTTAAACAAATTGAAGTCTCTTCTTTTAATTGGATAACACCATTGAAGAGAGTTTTAAAAAGTTTTAAATGGTTTCTGGATACTTTTTTCGTCAACTTTTCACTTCTAGAAATAAGAACAAAGTGGGAAAATGTTTCGTAATTGGAAACGGGCTCCAAATCCGATGATGAAAATGGCTGGTGGTGGTCTCATTTTCCTCGTTTGGTGTGATTCACCTTGCATCATCATCATCATCACCCATAAATGCAAAAAACTTTTTTTCTACGTGAAGGTCAAAATATGAAAATAAAAACCCACTCTAATAGACAGAGTTTATTTCCACAACAGTTTCGACGCCCACTGGCATCCTCCTCGGGTGGATACAGAAACACGAATTCGTGTTTCTGTATCCACCCGAGGAGGATGCCAGTGGGCGTCGAAACTGTTGTGGAAATAAACTCTGTCTATTAGAGTGGGTTTTTATTATCATCACCCATATTGAGGGTGTCTTACTGCGGGAAAGATGTTCCCGAGTGATAGTACCGAGTCTTTATTGGTAATATACTGTAGAGGGATAGAAGGGATAAAGGCTGAGTGTAGTTGGTAGAAATTGTCAAAAAATTTAACCCTCAAATTTATGCATCAGCTCATTCATAATCAGTCATCCGTGCTACACAATATATTAAAGGGTTAACACGTTTATTTGGTAATTGTAATAGAAATGAGATATAATTTTTTTGTGTCAACGGAAAGAACTCTAGTGATTAAAAGCGGGTGTTTTTGATATTCGATTAAAATAAAAAAATGTTTACCTGAAAAGTTAAAGATCTTCAGTGGGAGAATGGCCAGATAATGCACAAATTGCCGCAATTGCAGGAGCTGCTAAAGTATTTGAATTTTTTAAGGAGGTCTTTTTGTCTGCGTTTCATGAACCTTTTCTCGTTATTATTTTGTTGTTGTTCTCCAGGCAAGAGGTGCTTCAGCCCAAGAACTCCAGTCGGAGTTGCATTTGTGAAAGTGGCACCGCTGTTAGAATATTGTTGTAAAAGAATCACCATTCCATTGTGCGGAAGGCAGGCACAGTCACCTACCATAACCCATTTAAATCCAGACAAAATACTTGATGCATGTAACGTTGGAGCACTGCCCTGCAGTGCCCAGTTGGGTACTTAAGGCATTGACACCCATATTTACAACTCCAAGAACCTATCATAGATTTTAAAATATGAGTAACTGAGTATTTTGAGCGTTTTAATATTTGTTTGTGGGATGAAAAGAGTTGCAAGGAAAAGAGGAAGCCTCAAAGACCTTTCGGTCCACTCGGGGAGGTTCCTGTTATTAAACTAGCGTATATTTTATTCTAGCAGTAGTAGAAAACTGGATAGAAAAGCATAAAGCTCCCAGCCCGCCATCCGCTCTCTATACGGAATATTTGGTTTCTTACCCGAAATTAAAATATGTACTACACTTCGAAAATTTGGAGTTCGCTCGCGACGGATTTCCTGTTGTGGTCCTTGCCGAGGTTGCCCTTAGATTTCGCTTGGTTCACAGTGGTGCTGAGATTCTAGAACGCAAAGTCTATATATGGAACACGAGAAACATTATGTAGCTACCTTCTAGACATTGTTCTTTATTCTGCGGCCCCTCGTGGAAGTCTTGTAGAGAAGCATCTAGAAAGTTTAGTAGGTCTCGAGTATGTTCTGATTTCCTTGCCAATGCGTTCTTCATGAGATTTTAAATGGGTTATTTGTCATTTAATCTGTATTTTTTTTGAAGTCGGAGAAAGTTTGCGTTGCAGGTTTGAAAACGTGTAGTAGAATATGACTATAAAACCCACACTAATAGTGTTTCATGGTCATATTTTGACCTCCACGTAAAAAATTGAAGTTTTTTGCGTTTAGTAGATAGAATGTTCATTATTTTGATGAGTTATACAGGTTGTCCCACAAGTCCGGTCTCAGGAAAATTTATTTTAAATTAAATTTACGAAAGGAATACAATAGAACTAAAACAAATGTTCAAATTGATGTTTTGTTTTGGGACCTTTTATTTTTGTTGGTAGGTAGAATAACATGCAATGACTAATATGGAAGTGAGTTACACTGGTGAAGGAAAGGTCTTGGGAGGCCTTTTCCTCATGAGTGTAACACTTCCATATTAGCCATTTGCGTTATTGTACCTGCAACACACACACACACACACACACACACACACACACACACAGGGTGTCCATAAAGTCACGCATCATAGGAAAATACATTTATTTTGTTTGTTTATTTGTTGTTTTATTTACTTGTTCGAAATGATTCCCACCAATCTAAAAACATGTTTGTAAACGAAAAAGCAGATTTCTTTGAATGTTCCTAAACATATTTGGCTTTGTGGAGACATAAATTAATAGACATTGCTTATGTTCCTATGATGCGTGACTTTATTGAAACCCTATAGATAGATAGATTGATAGTGGTTCATGGTGTAATTTTTTTATTGAATTTTGAATTGAATAACCTTTATTAATAATAAAATAAATACATTCGTTTTAATTTACAATGACATGAATAATTGTGAAGCTCGACTATTTATTTTATTTAATTTGGCCCTTAAGCTTTAGGCTTTACTGGGCTCTTATTAAAAATAAACAGCTAGTTGTTATTAATTAATAATAAATAATAAATAAATAAATAAATACATACATATATTATGATAGTTAAAACATGTATTAATCTTAAATTATCACTACTGACATGACAAATATAAGGTCACCATTGAAGGCACTATACCAATACCATACGAAGAAACCAATATTATACACAAGAGATAAGAACTGAACAATCCCAAGAAGTTTATTTTTAGTACTAGATTACACACGAGAAATTAATAATAAGTAAACAATAGTAATGGACATTAATCCTAGGTTTTTGTTAGTATGCCATTATTAATCGGGATTTCAACTTTGTTTTAAACAAATTTACATTCACAATATTTCTTATGGTGTAGTAATGAATTGGTAAATAAGTTACTTTGCACGAGTCTAAATTGTTATCTTATTGAATGAATATTTGGGCATAACTCAATTCTAATGTACCTGTTGCGTATAAAATTGCCATCTATTGATAGTAACATTGTTGTCTTTTATCTATCGGAATTATTTACGAAAACTCAAATTGAAACCAGGTAAGACATTAAACAAATCGATTCAGGAATATAGAATATTACACCTTTCGATTGAATTTTGAAACATTTTCTTTGATTTGGGTAATTAAGAAGTATATTCAGTTGATGTGAAATGGTTTTTAACATTGGATAGACAATTTTGAAAGGTAATTGTGTTTAGTAAATTTAACATTTTACTTTTGAATCTGAAAGTAGATTTTCGATTTACCATTTTAAATTGCCGAAAACGAATTGAATCTTTCTGAATTCAGTCGGAAAAAGGTGTAAATTCATTTTAAGAGCGGTTTATATATATATATATATATATATATATATATATATATATATATATAATATATATATTAATATATATATATAATTTTTTTTTTTTTTTTTTTGTTTTTGTTTAATAAAAAGAATTTATTATGTAAGTAAAATTCCGAATAATCTTTATTTTAATTTCATTGGTATTTAAAGAAATTATTTTGTGAATTGTAATGCGAATGCTATTTTGAGATTTACTCGCGTTTCCCCTTGAAATAGTTTTCTTTTTTGGAGAAGAAACCGCAAGATTTTTACCACTAACTTAAAAAAAAAAAAGCAATTTTAATTTTGTATTATGGAATTATAGTCTAAATTCACAAACATATAATTTTCTTCTTCGTGATAAAGTTTGAATGAGTTAACCATTACACAGAGAATTTTATGTTCAGCGTTTTTGTGGGGAAACGATTCATGCTAAACTTACGAAATAAAATTTTAAAAAAATTTATTTCCTTTAACTTTTTAATTTATATAAATAATTTTTACGACTTTTTTATCGTTATTTTTCGATTTTTAAAATTTCGATCGCGTGAAATAACTTTTTTTATATATAAAAAAATTAAAGATTATTTTATTAAAGTATCTAAATTGGTAAAACCGGTTTTTCAAAACTTTGGAAAATATGAGTTTTTGTATTTGAGAAGAACCTTTTGTCGAATGCTGTCTCGTTCGGCGCTCGTCGTCACGTGACACTGGGCATCATTACGTAAGACTGAAATGGTTAGTTAGTCCCTTCAATTACTGGTGCGATCTCACGCACTTAAAGAAAGAAAAATTAAGTACTAGTTGGTCATGTTAGTTTTTAACATTACTGCCAGGGCCGCTTTTAACATTTCTGAGGCCCGAGGCACAAAGCAAAGATAGACACACCCGGAACCCCCATTCAAGACAAGAATAGACAATTATACAAACACAGGATTGTATATAAAAAATACAATCAAAACTACCCCTTCTCTCCTTAAGGCAAAATCACTTTAATTTGTTCAAAGGAAATCTTCTCAGTAAATCTTGTTCGATTGGCATCAGTGAGGCCCCGAGGCAAATGTCCCCCGTTGCCCCCCCCTCCCTCCTAAAAACGACCCTTATTACTGCTATTGAAATTAGGTCGAATAATTGTCAAGGTTGAGGCAGTTATGAATAAAAATGAAACAGTAATGACAGTGATAGTAATTAATTAATTAATTAATTGCTATTAATAATAAATAATAATAAGTGAACACATTGTCGATATCAAAACATTGTGTAAATTTCTCTCATTAGCTTGTGTGTCACCACAAAGTATGAGAACTCTACACCTATTTCAGAGGCTGCAGTTATATATATGTATCAGGCATAGAGTAATTGTAATCGAGTGTAATTAATTATATTTTTCATGTAATTGGCAAGTAATTGTAACACCTAAATTGTAATTATAATTAATTACATTAGGAAACCAAGGTAATTGATACAATTACAGTCAATTACTTTCAATCACATGAATATTAAAGTTAATGGCTCATACTTATAGTTTAACCTACTTGCTCATCATGTCACTGGGAGTTTCTTTTGTAATAAAATGCGAGTCTTTTTACTTGAAATAAATGTGCCATTTATTTCAAATGTTCCTAACTAAAGTGCCAGTTTTTTGCCCTTATTATTTTGATAAAATAATGCCATTCTGTTTTGAGAAGTGGCATTTTTTCTTTGGCATGTATTTTTTTGAGTGCCTTATCTTGGTTTCATTAGACCATATCGCATACATATGTTCAATGTCCAATTGTACATAGCAGAACTGCTTGATAAAAAATACAGTTCCATGTATTGTTATAAGAGTCCATTTCATTGACCTAATGAAAAGGTTTATTGGTAGACTGTAGTCCATATAACAAATATTATTAATGCAGTGACAGTTCACATACTAAGGATAAAATATATACAATTGATTAGAAATAATACTGTAATGTCGAGGTTAAGTGGAGCTACAGACAGACGTTTTCGTACCAAGAAGTCCCATAGCTTAGAGCAGGGGTCCCCAACCTTTTTGTGCCGAAGAGCACATTCAAAACTACCAGTAGTGCGGCGGGCACCATTTACTTTTTCAAGGCAAATTTATAGTTGGACTTAATAATGAACATAATACACAAAAAAACCATTTAATTCCTATGTAAAATAATGGACATAATACACAAAAAAAAACCATTTAATTCCTATGTAAATAATGAACATAATACACAAAAAAAAACCATTTAATTCCTATGTAAAATAATGAACATAATACACAAAAAAAAAACAAGGATGGGCTAACTAAGAATCTTAGAAAAATGATCAAAATGATAACTTAATTTATTTATAAAGAAATAATTATTTTCAAATAAATGAGCATCTGTTTCTGTAATTAACTACTAAAATTTAATAAAATGTTAAGTATGTTACATATTTTAAATATTTAGTAACTAAATATTTAAAATATGTAACATACTTAACATTTTATTAAAAATTTAAATAAAACTTATCAATCGTAGTCAGTCAGTGGTGGGCACACGCTAAAGGGTCGGCGGGCACCATGGTGCTCGCGGGCACAGGGTTGGGCCCCTGGCTTAGAGGATAAACGGCAGGACTCTTGGATAGCTTAGATAAATCGGGTTGGTTGATTTTTTAATTCTTTGCATTAGACTGTATTGAGCGCATCTTGTTACCTCCGGGAAGCTCGGGACATTGCGGGTAGCAAACATTTGCGAAGCTGAGCATCTCGGGGGCAATTTATGTAAGTCTAAAAGACCTGTTGTACAGCAAATTTAGAGTTCTGCCAGAACCTTTTTTATAATTCACCCACAGTTGCTGTCCGTATATATTACTGCAGAAAGTAGGGAGAGAGAGTCTTTAGCTTCACTTGTACAGAACCGAAAGTTCCTTGTAGTCATATTCGCTTTAGCACAAAGGCTTCGAGATTGTTTTTTTTAATATCTGAGTCATCACTCAAGGAGCTGGTGATATTTGACCCAAATACTTAAACTCTAGTACTTCCTCATACTTCACCATTCATTTTAAACCTAATATCAGCTGGCTGATTACAGCTTTTAGGATGGAATTACATAACCTTAGTTTTTGTAACATTAAAAAGAATATCATGTTTCTGCGAGTACACTTCGCAGACTTTTAGTAGCCGATCCAGACCTTTAACAGAGGGACTTATTAACACCATATCATCGGCATAAACTAAGTTATTTATCCTTGAGTTATCTATACAACATCCTACTGTTGCCTCATTAAGTGAAGCAATTAATCCGTCAATATACACATAATATACACATTAAACAGCATAGGGAGAGCAAGGAGCCTTGTCTCACCTCGCAAGAGGAGCCCACATTCGGATAGTACATTGCCCCACCTAACGGTAAAAGATTGGTAGGAATACCAAAATTTCAATAAATTTAATATGTACATGGGTCATGGGAACCTTCCTGTCTTCTAGTTTTTTAAATAAAATATTGTGGTTCACTCTATCATGTGCCTTACTTATATCTAGGAAACAGCTATAAATAGTTGAATTACTGTCAGTGTATTTAGATATTGTTTTTGTAAGTACATAGATACACAGGTCAGTTGAGTAGGACCTTTTAAAACCAAACTGATTAGATGTCCATAGGTAATCATTTCATTGGAGTAACAAGAGTTTTTCTAGTAGTTTCGAGAAGCAGTAAGCGACAGCAATAATATTATATTATCTAATATCTAGTTTTCATTTAAGATGATGGCCAAAACTGAAAATGGAATTGAAATACGTAGCTAGAAAAGCATGGCAAGTCAAATAGTATGTATTTATGAAAAAATGCAATTCTTTGTGAATGTAATTGTAATTAATTACTTTACTAAATAATTGTAATAAAGTATTTCGCCATCTACAGTAATTGTAGTTGAGAATGTCAAGTAATTGTAATTAATTACATTGACCAAGTAATTCCCCCATGCCATATATATATATATATATATATATATATATATATATATATATATATATATATATATATATATATCCGCTGAGATATGCCCTTTTAAATAGAGGCGAATCGGTTCTTCCCGAACTTAAAAAAAAAAATATATATATATATTTGTGTGTGTGTGTGTGTGTTATAATGACAGCGGATATTAATAACAGTGTCTTATTGTGTTTCGCGGATAACATAAATATAGGCAAGGAAATATCAAATGGAGGCGACATAGAAAAATTACAAAACAACAATGAAAGTGGGCTGAAAACAACAGTATGAAGTTCAATGAAGAAAGATGTGGGAACAAACGATATACGGGGTGTCAGGAAATGATTGCCCCCCCGCCCCTGTAGAGCAAAAACTAGAAGAGATAGATAAAAACCGGCGAGACCACTTGAAAGAGTGTTAAAATCTGAATAAAAACCATTATATTCTATTCCTGTGATTTTAATTCTTACCATTTTTTTTCCCACAGAAACCATGGCATCATCCATTTTGAACGATTCGGAGAAAAAGCGAGTTCTTGACCGCATTCGAGCTGTCACATTTTGTGAAGCAAAGGAAGCTGGTGCAACTTTCATAACTCGACACTGGGTGGCTGAGAGATTAAAAAGATCAGAAGACTTTGTCAAAAGGAATTGGAATAAGAATCCTGAAGATTGTGAAACAGAATTTCGAGGAGGAAGACCGGAGAAATTATCTCAAGAATCGAAAGACATTGTGCTTGCTGCATCACGGCGCCGAAAGAAGAGCTGCTCTGAGGTAGCGAAAGAGATACTTATCCGTCGTGGTAAGATAGTCAATCGGCAACTTGTGCATCAATTTCGAGTTCGCCAAGGCTTGAGTGCTTGGCATAAAATAGCTAAGCCACGGAAGTGATATCTTAATATTGAAGATCGGCTATGGTTTTGTGATTATCTTGAGGAATGGACGGAAGACGATTTCCTTCACTTGGTTGTCAGCGATGAATTCTCCGTTTATATCTCCAGAAAACCAAATTTTCAGAATGATCGGGTTTGGGCAACAACTCCTGATGAAGTCCCAGACGACCAGAAGTATCGAGAAATAGTAAAAAATCCAGCATGTGTGGGTGTTTTCATTATGTTCTCTATTCGGAAGCTCATCTGGGTTATCAAACCAAGAGGAACCAGTTGGGATGGGCCTTATTTTCGAAATGTAATTTTAGCCCAACATGTAATTCCGTTTTTGAAAGACCCCGAGTGTGTTTTGGATGTTGAACAGGCAACCTTTCTTCACGACAAAGCCCCCTGTATGAAAGCACTTGCTACTCAACAACTGCTTAAGGACAATAACATTGATTTTTTTGGAAATAATGAATGGCCTGGCAATTCTCCCGATCTTAATGTCTGTGAACATGTCGGATCCATCATGAAGGATCGGGTGGAGTCCTTAATGCTGGAACAACCCATTCAGAATCGGTATTCAACAGAAATTATGACTGCAAAGATCAACGAAGTCCTTGAAGAAATGAGTCATGATACCGATCTCTTTGAGACACTTCTGGGATCATACCCCCGTCGATTAATGGCCGTCAGAGCTGCAAATGGGGGCAACACCCGATATTAAAACGTGTTTTTTATTCAAAATTAAACGCTCTTTCGCGTGGTTTTGTCTGTTTTTTTCTATTCCTTTCAGTTTCTTCTGTACAGGGGGGGGGGGCAATCATTTCCTGACACCCTTTAGTAACATGGTAACGAAAAGAAGCTACAAAGTAAAGGATACAAAATACTGAAATACAAACAGATAACACCAAACCCGTCAGGGATCTTAGAGTTATATTGTCATAAGATGCAGAATTCAGAGAACGCTACAACATTAAAATTACAACAGCTCGAAAACTAATGGAAATTATATGGAGGAGCTTCCGTAGCAGAAAAGCGAACATCACGCTAATGTTATGAAAAAGTTGAGTCCTGCCCATCATTATTGGTCAGTACTCGCAAGCCCATACAGAAAACGAGACATTGCAAATATAGAGGCCTTACGAAGCACTTTTACGCCTATAGATCAAGAAAACGAAAGATGATACTACCGGTCTCGACTACAAACCCAGAAAATTTACTCCCTGGAAAAAAGACGTGAGCGGTACACAGTAATATACGTATGGAAAATACTCGTGATGTATTTCAAACCTTAGAAATAAAATGGAAACACTGGAATGAGAGAAGAGGCGATTCTGTATTATCCCGGCTGGGGTGGGACGGGGAACCATGAAAACGAAAATGGAAAATATCCTTAGAATACATGGCCAAAAATTCTTTAACATGCTGCAGAAAGAACCGAGGAACCTTCAGCACACCAACCTGGATAATTTCAAGAACCAGCTGGAGAGGTTGCGCAGAGCTCCTGACCTGTCATGCGTAGCTGGCTACGAGGGCAGGAGGAGAGTGGGAACCAACACACACAAATGAGTCGGGATGCTGCAGAGGGGTCGACCACAGGTTGATCCTGAACCATCATTCGAAGACATAAAGACAAGTGATTATATATAATGTATATAATATATAATCACTCCTCTTACTTGATGTCTTCGAACGACGGCTTAGGTTCAACCTGTGTGTATATGTACCTAGTAACCTGGTAAAAGTTCCGTGCACAGGTCTCTCTTCACACGAAGGTCAAGCTGGTGGCCCCACTTCTAATCCTGGCCTGATGGAGGAGCGAGCTGCTTTCTTGCGATCTCCATCGCACATAGCCAGGCACACTCGGCTCATTTGGTACCGTCCTAAGCTAAGCATTTAGTTTATTTTTTAATATTTCAACTTTGACCCCTGTGACGTTCTTGAGGACCTTTGGAAGCTGGTGAATAAGTTTTGGTTCCCTGACAACAAAGCTATTTTCCTTCAGTGTTCAAGGTGTCCCTTGTGGGGACTTCAGTTTGGGAACACCACACATTTTATCTATCATATTTTCCAGTGGTGTTTGGATGTTAATTGGGTTTAGTTTGAGGTTAGGTACCGATTTTTCAATCGTTTTCCATATGTAAATTATGGTGCATCTTTCTCTCTCCTTTCCAGCGAATACAAATTTAATTTACGTAGTGGGGTTAATGTGGAACTGAGCTGCGCGCACTCGATTCTGATCATGATATACCTTCGATTTTTACAACTTGGTGCTGTTCCCTGAGGGACTTGTAGATCCATTTGC
>JAJOZX010002187.1:600000-693306 GCA_023014485.1 Bathynomus jamesi
TGAAGAAATGGTTTCAGTAGAACGAATCACTCTTAAAGCTTTGGGGATGCATTGTTTCGATTTAAGGAATCGTTCGACCATACTTAAAAGACTATTCCATCTTGTTTTACAATCTAAAATGAGTTTCAATTCCTTTCCGTTGAATTGGTCCTTAACAAAGTCTTGTAGTTTTTCATTATGTATGAAGATAAATCATTTTTTCTACTCATATTG
The DNA here is from genome assembly GCA_023014485.1 of Bathynomus jamesi. Lineage (NCBI taxonomy): Eukaryota > Metazoa > Arthropoda > Malacostraca > Isopoda > Cirolanidae > Bathynomus > Bathynomus jamesi. Next base: position 600,214 of record JAJOZX010002187.1, read on the forward strand.
GCCACAAAATCCTACAAAAAAACAAATCTTTGTTAACTTGACATTTGCTGATTGCTCCCGTAATAAAGACAATAGGCAGTTCTTCAATACCGAAAACCCGGTATCGATAATCACGATATCGGCATCGTCTCTCTTGTCCAATACCGGTTTTTCAATACCGGCTTTCATCACTAGACCACACACCGATGTTAGATATTTTTTCGCTTCATGGCCGTTCTCAAACAACAGCAACGCGTTGTGGACGATTTGAAACGACCACACACCGATGTGTTTCATCAAATTCTATTTAAACACGACGTAATCACCGATTAAAAAGCAAAGTTAAGCAGATATGCTAGAAAAAAGATAGTCCTTTAAAAAATTATTATAAAAATTTTCCCGTATGTTTCGATTAATTTTAAGCAACTTTAGAATGAGACAAATGTAAAAATTAACCAACTGGTTAGGTCAACTGAGTGCCCGGTTAGGTTAACTGAATGCCCGGTTAATTTAATTGTACGCCCTTGACGATTTTTTAGGTTAAGCCGTGATATTTTCGTTAGTTTTAACGAAAATATCACGACTTCAACCTAACCAATCGTCAAGGGCGTACAGTTGACCTAACCGGACATTCAATTAACCTAACCAGGAATTCAATAATTTTCAAATCGTCCACAACGCGTTGTGGTTGTTTGAGAATGGCCATGAAGCGAAAAAATATCTAACATCGGTGTGTGGTCACTTAGGTGCATCCACAACGCGTTGTGGCTGTTTTTTTCGCTCACTGAGCGATTTCGATGTTTGGGCATTATATATATATACACAGTGGTGTAGTGCTGTGGGAACGGCGTTCCCTTACTTTTTTTGGTAGACGGAACGGCGTTCCCTCACTATTTCAAATAAATCCGAACTTACAAATCTCTAACGTCATGAAATTTTAATTCCCACCCCCTAGAAGAAATATGAGAGAGAATCATTAACTGCTTCATTTCTTTTAGCTTCGACTGAGGCAATGCTAGCCTATAAAGATCTGGTGAAACAGTCACCACGGCGTACCAGTCGTTAACTCTTTTTTTAGTTAATCATTCCAGTTGTTAGCTATTTTTATTGATCGTACTGGATGTCGTATATCTAATGACACTGGAAATACTGCATCTTCAACCTTGGAATATATCCTAATATCCAGTGCATATGACCTCAAAATATCCCTGAAATTGGTCAGATTTCAAAAGATTTCCCGGGGGGCTTACAGTGCCCCCGGACCCCCAGCTGTATGGGCTCGCCGCGCTCGCCATTGTCCCCCCCGCATCTGAGTAACACTTTCAAAATGCGTTCCCTCACTTCTTTATTTAGCACTACACCACTGTATATATATAATATGAAAAACTAAAAGTTACAGCTAAAAGCAAGATACATAAATAAAGAAGAACTCAGTTTTATTTACAAGCTATTGAAGTTCAATATGAGCTCCTTTTGTGGCTCTGCAGACATCAAAGCGGTATTCTGTTTCCCTCCATACATTTTGTAGCATATCGTACTGAACTTTTCTAACAGCCTCACGTATCCTTTCCTTCAAATGTTTCAAAGTTGTTGTTGTTGTTGTTGTTGTTGTTTAGCCGATCAGCCCACCCTGATCGAGCAAGCCGGCGGCACGCAGGTAACCGATCGCCCTCTCCGGAGCGGACCAGAGGTTCAGCGCACTAGTGATGTTGTGTTGTGTTCGTTGTTGTGCTAGAGCGGTACAGTCCGTCATAATGTGTTCAATTGTTTGTGGTGTGTCTTGGCACAGGTGGCAGGTGTCGTCTATGGAGTTGTCTAGTCTGTGTTTATATGTCCGTAAGTTTGGGTGATGTCCACATCGGAATCGTGCTAAGTTAACTCGATCTGCTCAGGCTGATCTCTGACCTGTTAATGGGTGGCGGCTTCGCACCTAGGACCGCATTCGGACCGAGTCGTGTCAGTGCTTTGTGGGTTAGGTGTGTGTGTATGTGTTTTCTGTACTGTGTGATGTCTGTGGGGCGTGGTATGGAATGGAGTATTTCGTTATAATATCTCTCTGGTGTTACCTTAATGGTGCGAGGTGTTGGTGCATGATTGTACATGTAGTGGCAAGGGTGTTGTGGGTTAGTTGTCGCTGCTGCCATGAATTGTGTTCCCCTCATGTCTAAATGTTCCCTAACTTTTAGTATTTTTGTTTCTGTGTGCAGGTGTTCTATTGGTGTTGAGTGCATCCTGTAATGATACGAAGTGCGTTGTTTTGTATTGTTTGTAAGGTGTTTATGTGTGTGTTTGAGATAATGGGTGCCCAGCATGGGCTAGCATAGTCCATAACTGAGCGAATATATTGTTTGTATATGAGTGATGTTGTTTCCTGCTGGTGTCCAAAGTTTGTGCCTGTTAGTACCCTAAGCGTGTTAAGTCTTGACGTACATTTGGTTTTACTGTCCTGAATGTGGTTTGCAAAAGATAATGATGTGTTGTATGTGACACCAAGTATTTTGGTTCTGTGAGTGTGTGAAATGTTGATGTTGTTTAGTGTAAGCTGTGGAATTACCTGGTGTTCTTTTGTGTTGCTTGTAAGCAAGGTGATGGTTGATTTTGTGGGCGCTACTTTGAGTCTATTGTGTGTGAGCCAGTCTTGTATACTGTTTATGTATGTTTGTAGGTTATTTGTAGCGGTGTCGATGTTGTTGTGGGTGGATGTTAGAGTGATATCATCTGCATATGATGATAAGGTAAGCTTGTTATGTATGGGTGTTGGAATGTCATGCATGTATAAGTTGAAGAGTGTTGGTGAGAGAACAGAGCCTTGAGGGACCCCGTTCGGAAAAAGCTTGTTTTTGGATGACTTGCCATTAAATGTGACGTGTGAGTATCTTCCTGAGAGATAGTTGCTCAGCCACCTTTTGGTGTTATTGTGCATGTTTGTGTTGAGTATTTTGTTTGAGAGGGAAGCGTGGGATAGCATCAAATGCTTTACTAATGTCTATTGTTGCTAATAGTGTACGTTGAGCTGGTCTTCTGGAGTTGATGCCATCCATGATGTGCTGCGTGAGGTTAGTGAGTAATGTCGTGGTTGAGTGGTGAGGTCTGAATCCATGTTGAGTAGGCGATAGTGGTATGTGTGGGTTGGTGATTTGTAAGATTAGTCTTTCTGTTACTTTGGAAGGTGTGCATAGTAAAGTAATGGGTCTATAGGAAGCTGGTTCTGTTGGATTTTTGTTTGGTTTGAGTAGTGTAATAATTTTACCTTGTTTCCATATGTCAGGAATAATACAGTGTTGGTATGAATATGTGCTGATATTTGTGAGAGCTAATATTCCTTGTGGGCCCAAGTGTTTAAGGTGTATGTTAGATATGTTGTCTGGTCCAGTAGCCTTCGAATTCTTAATGTTTTTGATGATCTTGGTGGTCTGGACTGTATTGAAGGGTGTAATGGTCATGTCGAGTCTGTAGGTTTTCTTGTGTCTGGCTGTTTGTCTGTCTGCATGTTTCTGGTTGTTGTCTCTGTTTAAGTGACTTATCTTTGCGTAGTGATTAACTAGAATGTTAGCTTGTTGTGTGTATGTTGGGATATTATTTTGGCTGCGACAGATAGCCGCGTGTGAGGTGTGAATGCCGCTGTTAGAGTGGGTAATGCTGTTTATAGTCTTGTATAGCCTGTATGTATCTGTGGAGTGGTTTAGTGTTGTTATGAATTCCCTGAATGTTTCTGTTTGTTTTTCTTTGAGTTTGTTGTTTATTTCTGTGTTGAGCTGTTGTATCTGCTGCTTTATGGCTTCTGTGTGTGGTGTTTGTGTGTTATATTTGAGGTTGTTACGTTGCCTTATGAGGTGGGCTATTTCTCTAGTGTAATTTGGGTTGTATTTCCTAATGTTGCCCTTGGGTATGTATTTGTTTGAATTATTGATAATCTGATTAAATGTCTTGAGTGTTGTATCGATGTTTATGATGGGTGTGCTGTTTAATGTGGTGAATTGTTCCTCAGTCTGTATTTTGAACTGTTCCCAATCAGCTTTCTTGTAATTTCTGTAAGTGTGCCTAAGGCTGTTGGGGCAGAGTGTAGAATGTGTTGTAATGATGATGGGCAGGTGGTCTGATGACAGTTGTTTTTCTGTTCTCCATTGTGTATGTGTTGCTAGTGAGGGGGAACAGAACGTTATGTCTGGGGAGGAGTTTGAGTATCCTGCTTGATGTGGTATGTGTGTATGTTCTTCTGTATTGTTAAGAATGAAGAGGCTGTTTAGTTGTGTGGCTATGTTGGCGCCTCTGGTGTTGTTTTGGTTGTGCAGGTACCAACTAGTGTCTTTGGCGTTGAAGTCTCCTCCTAAGATGACATTAGTGAGAGAGGCAAGATTGTGTAACTGTGGATTGTAATTGGCTGGCACCTGAGGTGAACTATCTGGTGGGATGTAAATGTTGATTAGTGTGGTGTTGTGTTTTGCGCGTGTTTTAATGTTAACTGCCTGTATTTCTATCGTGTTATCTGCTTGGATTGTGTTTGTAATGTTTTGGGTAGCATCAGTGTAGCTAATGCTTTTACGTATGTAAGTGATGAGTCCACCCCCGTTACCCCCAGTACGATCTTGACGGATCGCCGTGAAGTCAGGGATGGTGGGTGTTTTGTGTGTGCGTTTTAGTTTTGTTTCTTGTATAAGTGCTATGTGAATGTTTTGTTTGTGTACGAATTCCCTAAGCTGCATGATTTTGTTTGTGAGGCCATCTACGTTGTACTGTAATATGTTAATATTATACTTCTGTATGTGTCTCATGGTACTATTGTGTCTATGTCTTTGTGTATGGTGACATGTGTAAGTTGTAGTGGGGCCTGGATTAGTCTTAATGTCGCCAGAGAGTAAGAGTAGTTCGGGGAGCACGCAATTGTTCCCTGTAATTGAAAAAATAGCACGCTGAGAATAGGTCCGGCCCCGGGAGCCGATCGGCACTCTGACCGTGCCACGCAACAGGCCGTCGACTGCCAGTCTGGCCAACCGTAGACAGCCCGCTGCACGGAGATTTGAGGAAGTTTGGCCACCAGCGCGTTGATGTTTTGGTTTGACGTCGCTTCTTCGCGTTGACGTGTCCTGCGCTGGAGGATGCAGCCACTGTTTAGAAGCTTCCTCGTCATGTTTCAAAGTTGTTGCCATTGGTGGAACAAAAACTTCATGTTTTGACATAGCCCCAGAAGAAAAAGCAAGGGGGTTAGATCGGGCGAACGAGCCGGCCAAGGAATGGTCCCCCGACGCCCGATCCAACGATCAGGCAATTGCTCATTCGGGAATGTTGTAATCTCAAAAGGAGCTCATATTGAACTTCAATAGCTCGTAAATAAAACTTGAGTTCTTCTTTATTTGTATATCTTGGTTTTCGCTGTAGCTTTGTTAGTATTTTCATAATAAATGTTTAAAATCGAGAAAATCATTTATCATCACCCGATATATCTTGTCCTTTATTACCTCCAAGAATATTGTACTATTTTATGGGATTTTTATACTACCCAAAAAGATTATCATTATCATACATAAAGGCATAGTTTCATCATATATAGAGCCATAGTTTCCTCGTACGTGAAGGCATAGTTTCATATTTTTCACGAGTTTTGTCTTGAAGAAAATTTCTTTAGAAATTTGGAGATTTCTCAAATTTATTATTATTATTATTATTATTTTTTATTTTTTTGGAGTGGGGGGGATGGGAGGGCGCTGAGTTTTCATTTTATAATTCCGGTCGCGAAATTCTATTTTATCCGAGGTAAGACAACCCCACAAGAAGAATCGTTGTTCTTGCTTTTGGGGTAGAGGGGCTAGTAAACGAGTTATAACAACTTTTACTTTCCAATCAATGAGAGGCCTTCAAGTTCCGCTCTCAACTGTTGTTGTTTGCCCCCCACCTCACCCGAACCTGAAACTACCGTGCTTTCTGCCCAGTAAACCCAGAGGTGTATTCCCCCATTATTGTAAAATAGATATATAGATGAATATATTATATTTTTAGCGTGTGACTTTATTTATTTATAAGTTTGACTCCTACGTAACTTCATTGACAGTTTGGTGCCAGATTATTTTTAAAATGTATTTTAGGAGGGTTTTTTTTCTTCAAAAATTTGTTCTAACGACGGTTTTTTTTTAATTTGTTTTGAATTCATAATTAACGAATTTTGAATGACAGTCTCATTAATAGACTTAGAAATATTTAATTAGTAGGTCTAAACTTATATTTAATTAAAACAACCAATAGTACATTTGTGTTAATTTCGATAACTAATCTAGTATATGGTTGAAGTTTCATTTTGGATTGGTTGCGAATAATTTGGGGGTTTTCAACCAATTATAACTTTTGGCGCGGGTGAATATATTTAGCCGAGTAAATTGAGCGAAGTTGTAATTGATTTTGGTAAAAGTTTATTCAGATAATTGTTACGTAAATCTTAATTCGGATAACTAATATAATTGTATTTAATAATGTTGAGTGTTTTCCATAATTTTTTTAATGTTGGTGTCAAGCGTAATCGAACGATGATCTCAAGTTCCGTGTATCAAAGTTGATTTTCCAATTATTAAACTGCAAATTGATCGTAAGTCTAATTATTTTTAATTTTAATTAATAATTGAGTGAAATTTCTTTTGCAAAGTTGGGTTAATTCATATTTTCTTAAAAAGGATTTTTGCGGGTGAATCCCCAACCTCCCCATTCATTTTTCAATAGCAACCAATTTATTATATCGTATCTGATAAGCAACTCGGTATCCATCTGTCAGTGAGTTGAAAGATCAGAGAAAATTAGAGCTAATGATTGGCTTTAGTTTAGGTATGTGTTGTTGAAAGTTTGTTTTATTTCTGTAGTAGTCGTTTCATTGGGTACGTCATAACCGGCGAGGAAATTGGTGTATTTATTGCCGGTTTGTGTACGGAAGCGAGTAAGAAAGGGGTGTTGCTTACTTGAGGGTGTCCACTCTCCGATATGCCCTCCTCCTACACCGACGTTGTAATAAGAGGATTCGGCGTCAAATTTTTCCCCGTTCAGTTTGGGGCTGAGTCACGCTTTATAAACAAATAACAAAGATGACGGTGTGACGTCACAAAATGGATGCCGAGAACGCCTCTCTTGGCACCGGATTCATCAACAACTAATTGACTTGTTTTTAGAGATTATGAAATGTATTATTATGGTTGATTTAGATCGGTTGTGAACTGTTGAAAAGTTTATTGAGACAGAATCATTGAAAGAAGTTTTCTTTCTTGAAGTGAGACGTCGTTCACGTCAGTATATTTTACAGATTTTTTTTTTTAATTAGTTGCTATGCCTATAATTTTATACAGATTTCCTTAGACTCGGACTCGGAGAAGCGCTAACAGAGGCCTCATAATGTTAACAAGTTTGGGCAATTAAATTTCTTTCGTATAGAAAATGGGGTGAAGCAGTTTTGGCGAAGGGAATAACTTTTAAATTTTAGCGTTAATCAGTATAATAAGACTGAAGATAAATTTTTAGTTCAGGAGTTGAGGGAGGATGATGTGACCTCTTTATTTATAGTTCCCTGTCTCTCTCTCTCTCTCTCTCTCTTACGTCTCTCTCTGATGTCAGAACTCATTTCTGTCGGCATGAGACGTAATGAATTTCAGCCAATTATGATCGTACGATTCGTATGTAATTGAGGCGGTTTTCCCCTTTGACGTCCATCACACGCATTGTGAGCTCCCATTAAACCTTGTCCCGCCTAAACAGTATTAAGACTGCAGCGAATGACGGTCTTTCATAAGTTGCAACTCGCAATTAAGGTGCGCCCCACTGCCAGAAATGACTGAGGGGGGGTGGGAAGCTTTGTTTTAGGTGCATGTACATGTACATTTTGTGTGTACGTGCGTGCGCGCGCCACTGTCTTTCACTTCCTCTTTTCACGAATCTTAATTTTCCGCAGGTCGGAACGATAAGCCGTTTTATTTATCCTACACATGAAGGGCTAATTTAAAACCCAGCTACTACATCGGTGTGCGCTGGCCCACACAACGGCTACATCTCTCGTTTACATCTAGATTTGCTTTGTGTGCGCGTGTGTCAGATTTCAGATTCACATTTGTATGAATATTTTTATTCATTGAAAAAAATAACTTTTTTTCTGAAAGGATTACAAATTGGCGTATATTTTTCTCTGAATAAATAGAGAAGTTAAAGATTTTTAAGGAAACGCTTGATGATGATATTAATAGTTGATGGAACAGCAGTCATTTAAATAGAAAAGAATAATAGCTAGTATTTATTATTATTTTTATTTGGACTATTTTTTTATTTTTTTTTTTACAAGGAAGTAGTGTGTCTAACACATGCAGTCTGTTTCTTTGTAAGGAATGGCTTGTAATAGCCCCGAATACGCGGGGAAAGGTAAAATAAGTAATGATTATTAAAACGAATTCCAATTGAAAATATTGTCCTTGGATTATAACATAAAATACGGTGTTTTTCAAGCCCACTCTTCCGTCATACGAGTGTCAGCGAAAATATATATGCTGTTTTAATCTTAAAAGATTATCTCTCCTTTATTATTCTTGTGCCAAAAAGTTTTTTTTTTTCTTCAAACGTACGAATAAATTTAAATTTCGTTTCATGTTTAACACTCCAAAAGACGTTTGAACCTTCCGAAAATAGTTTCAACACCATCTCGCACGTGACTCTTCACTATTATTCACTCACTATTACTTCATAATTTGTTTATTTACAGTTGCTAGCTCTTTGATTATTAGGATGTAATTGTGTGTGTGTGTGTGTGAGTGAGCGTGTGTGTGAGTGAGCGTGTGTGTGTGTGAGCGTGTGCGTGTGCGCGGATCAAAAGTGAACCTTTGGGACGTGGTGGTTGTAAGGTTGTTAATTTAGTGACTGGTGTTTAACATCGAGGATTTTGTTCATTACTCTAGTTTAGATTTTCGCAAGAATAGTAAACTAGTATAGTAGATCACTGCCCTTTTCATATTCCACATATGAACAGAGCTTCTTTTTACAAAAAAAAAAAAAAAAAAAAAACGTTTAAGAAATTCATGATTATGTTTAATATTTATATATTTTATCGTGTCTAGGATTTAGTTTATTTTTATTTGAAAAAGAAATTAACGCATTAAATTTAAAATTCAAAAGTCATTTGATTAATTATTATATAAATGAAATTGTAAGGTTTAGTCTACTAGAGAAACTCCCCTTTCTTTTTTCTTTAAGTTGTATATTTGGTATCGTGTCACGAGTTGCTTCAACTCTGCAAAAATAAATTCAAAATATTTACATTAAAATGCTGCAGGGAAGAACGAAGGTCAAAGAAGTGATGCATGGCGTATTTCAGCGATACTTTTGTTATGGCGACCCGCTTATACTTTTGTGCTTTTGATTCGTGCGTCCGTTTGCTTTATTGACCAAATGTGTCAAGTTGAAGTGAATTTTAGGTTCAAGGATGCGTGAAACATCACTTGTTTTTGAATGGCAATTCTTCATTCTTACACACACACACACACACACACACACACACACACACACACACACACACACTCTCTTCCCCTTATTTCCTTCTATTTTGTCTCAAAGAAGTGGGGGTGGGGTGGGGGATGAAAGTGTTGTGTGATGTCACGATGTTGGCACCTGAAAATGCCTTTAGTGCCAATGGACGAAAGCGTTGCTGCGATGTTGGGTCCTTTTCCAACTCCATTAAAACTGTCCAATGAATTGATGAGTATTATTGTAGGACATATGCGTAATCGTATAGCCTAAGTGGAAATGAGGAAAAAATTATGCAATACTCAAACTGCTCGTACCAAATATACTTTTCGAACGAATTTCGTATCGGAATCATTGTAGGAAAAAATTGGCTGTTTGGCACTCCTCTCCGCATCTCCTTTACATTGGTGTATTTAGAGCCAAAGGGGTGAAATTCGGGATTTGATAAATAGATAAAGTTAACGGCCTTACTCTACATTTCGCCGATTTATTTTTAATCTAATTTGGAAATGATTGGGATTAATTCAAGGTTATTAGCGGTATTTATAAATTTTCTTTCTTTTATGTAAAGGTAGTTAAATTTGTTAATTTCTTCTCGTTCCGTCTCTGATGAATGGAGAGATGGTCTTAAGAATATGTTCCACTTGCAAAGTATTACCCGAGTCTGGTTAAAGGTACCGCCACAGGCTTAATCCCTCTTGATTCCTGACGAAGGAATGCCTTGAAACAATCCTCTTGATGGTGCAAATGTTAACCGTTGCCACGACAGTTCAACGCCCAGACAGGGAAGGGCAGTGGGGCAAGGGCAGACCTAAGCTTCCCCCCAAAAATGGGGTTCTCCAGGATCCCATTTGGGCCGCTTCGGAGACCCTCTCCGGAGGTCACCTCAGTCCTCACGGGCGTCCTTCGAGCGCTGTAAGTACGGCCTCGATCATCGGGAGGAGGGGGTCGGAGGCACCCCTTTCTGGCACTCCTCGCGAGAGCAAGGGGAAGAGACCGGTGAGCGAGAGGTTGAGCGTTCAAAGGCACAGCTCGAACCGCTCCACGGCCTCCGAGGGGAGCAAACGGAGGGTTCGTAAGCGAAGTTACCACAATTCGACCTCCACCCAAACGCCGCCGCCTGACGAGGAGCCCAACACCACTACCACCATCCCTATGAGTCTTTCCCCTCCCACGTGTTCTCCAGGGCCGTCCCCGGCGCCCTCTACCACAGCATTGTCTGGAACAGCGGCCTCTTTGCTCCGCCTCGTCCTCCCTTTCTCGCGGGAGAGGAGGAACAGCCGGCAGTCGAGGGCGTCCCCCGCGAAGGAGGGGACTAGTATCCTCCCGACGAGCGGCTCCCCCCCGAATAGACCCCCCGAAACATTTATTCCATTCCCCCAAAGGTCTGCCCCGCCTGTTCCTTCTTCAGGTTGGTCGTTATGTGGCGACCATATTTCCATTTCGAGCGTTTGCAGCAGCTTGGCGGGGCACACGTACGAGCAGGTTCCTTTCTGCCCTAAAGGCCCTATTGACGAAGGGAAGGAGAACGATTACGCAGAGGAATACATTTACGCTAACGAGTCCCTAATGGACATGTCTCCCCCTTTGATGGATTCTCCCGTCAGTATTTGCATTCCTATTCCCTTCTTGGATGAGGACGAGAGCGAGAAGACGCCCTTTCATCACGACCTCTGCATTCCGGGCGAAGTGAGGGCGGTGAAGAGGCCGAGTCGGAAGCGAAAGAAGTCGCGAAGTAAAGGCACTTTTACCGAGGGACGGATGACTCAGACGGAAATGTGCGGCGTGGAGGTTAGCCCTAAAGAAGCTCCTCCGCCATGCATCTCCATTAGCCTACCCCAAAAGGGACCTTTCTTCACGAGTGAACTCTGCCAGCCTGAGTGTGTAAAGAGGAATAACGGAGAGTCGACGCGAACTCCTGAAGGAAAGACTTATGACCTTCGCGCCGACTCTTATTATTCTTCTACTTTAGATCATTCATTGTCTCGGGGCTCTTCACATTCATCCGTAGACGACTCGTCACGTCCTTCGATAGGTGGTTCTTCACATCTGTCTGCAGATGGCGCGTCGCACTCATCCGCGGATAGTGATAATTTGGGCGATCGTAAATACAAGAACGAAGTTTCTCTACAAGTTTTCGAACCTTCGCGGGAAGAACAAAATGATACCGCCGCTGAAGAGCGCCTTCTCTTCGCCAAAGGCGCTCCCGAAACTTCGATTCCTGATCCTCCCGGTCTCGCCTCTTCCATTCGTCGCCTCCACGTATCGAAATACTCGCGAGAGTCTCAAGATCAACATTTATTTAAGAGTTCAAACGTGGAACAACCTTCGGAACCAGTCCACGAATGTGTTAACACCGCCACCGTTCCTCCTTCGGTTCTCGCCGAGGGTAAAACTGAGGAGGTGGTAAAGAAGGCGCGAAAGCCATCATCTTCGGAAGGCGTTCTTCGTCAAAAGAAGAAGAAAACTCGCGAAACAGTAACGAAGAAGGAAACAAAAAACTCTTCCACGCACTCCCGTTCTCCCATCACTGACTCGGCCGTTGACTTGGAGACCGCGGAAAAATCTCTCAATTTCATGGATAGTATAGAGGTAGAGGGGAGTTTCGAGGGCGAAATTCCCCCCGCTCCCCACTCTTCCCCCGATAGGAGGGGATACATGAAAAGGTTCACCGAATACCCGTTTACTGATCCTCAAACAGAAGAGTTACACGATAGGAAGGTAACGGATTTGGGCTTCGGGATGACATTTCGTTGACGCTATATTTTATCGACAAGTTGTTTTGGTATTAGAGTAAGTTTAGGTATTAGAGTAAGTTTAGGTTAAAGTACGAGTGTCGATGAAATTTCCCGTCAACGAAATGTCTGAGTTTTTGGGTTCGAGAGTACAAATGAGGGGTTCCGCGTCTTAAGGTACCTAAGCGCCAAAATTAAAATTCGTCAGAAATCGCCTCCAAAGTTCAGCAATATTCTGGCAATAGTATCTATGTTATTAATCGAGCTAGAACGTTCATTTTTGGCTAAATTAGAGTTCTAAGTATGCTAATGAAGATGTTGATGAGTTTTTGGAATAGATTTTTATATTTTATATATATATATTTTTTATTTTTTTATTTTTTTATTATGCTGAACTTTGGGTGAACTTTTGGCTGGCGATAGAGGTGAAAAAAGTAGTTCGCTTCATAAGGTTTTCAACCATACTTCTGGTGTCGTAAAATCATTATAACCCAAACCACGCGATAGAGGAAGGGTGAAAATAGTGATATCCATGAAAAACACGTTTTCGCCTGTGGTGGCGCTTAGGTACGTTAAGACGCGCGACCCCTCAAATAAGCGTATGCATAACTTTATCACGATACTTGATTGCAGGCAACGAGTAACATCCGACAACTTCCACTCCACCCCACCCCTTATATCCTCGGAGGAGGGGTGGGTGGGTGTGAATTCCAGGAAGTTACCTGAGCCCAAGCAACCACAGAGTAGGTGGCCGGCCCAAGTAAATAATAATAATATTATTTTCTTCCAACAGTTGGAACTCTCGTTCTACTAACCTAATGAGTTCCTCCTTGTCTCTCTCCCTCCATTAGGTGGGGTGCGAGCGTTACCGCGTGGAAGGTGAAATGTGCCGCATTCAGGAGGCCCTTTCGGAACGCTTGGGCCCCCCTGCGGTGATGCTCCGACGAAGGGATCAGCGCCTACACGCCATTAATGCTATAGAGAAAACGATTCAGAGACTTCGTCAGGAAAAACCTCTTCCCTCCACGGGCCCCCGGGATCGAATACCGCCACCGTCAGGAATACTACGGCCGAAGGGTCTTAACGGGGAGGAAACGACGAACGGCAGAACGCACGAAGAAGCGGAGGAAAGGAACAGTTTTTACATCGATTCCGCCATGGATCTAGTCAATGCTAATCAGGTGAGAACCGTTGCCATGGAAACCTCTGTTGTATCGTAAGACCTTGGGCAGTGTTTATTTGTACTTGGTGTCGTATGTATGCGAAAAGATTCATAATTATAAACCCCCTCTTTTCTCCTCTCTGAAGGTGAGGGGTGAAACCTCAGACTCCCAGTCCCCCCCATTCCTTCCCTCCACCAGTCAACCCCCAGATATGCCCCCAGACGCCCACGAGGAAACGAGTAAGGGTGAAAATGGGGTGCAGGAAAGCTCTAAAATTCACCCCACAATCGAGGCAGTACTTCGGGGGGCGTGGCCCTTCGAGAAGGCTCTGTGGCACTCCAGCCCCGCCTCCGTGGGACTATCATACAAAAACGGCACCCCGGTGAGAATTATTGAAGTTTTAGGTGTGCTTTATACTTAGTTTTTAATTTGTATGGTATAGCTGTTTTTTCATTATTTTAATTTTTTTTAAGTGTGCGTTGGTATTTTTCGTTTTCTTTGATTTTATTTATTTGAGTTTTACGTTAATTTTTTTTTGTTTATTTGCATGTTGGTGCATTTAATTTTTTTTTCACTAACGAACTAATATTTAATAGTGCATAAATACTTTTTTCCTAAATTTAAGGTTTGCAGAAAAGGAAGGTTTATTTTTTTCTCTTTGTAAATCATCTCATTGAAGACGAATCGTGCTCTTCCGACTGTGTTCCTCATTTGATTGGCACAACTGGCCCAGTTTTTTAAGTAAAAATGCTTCTTTTGTCACTTGTCAGAATATCACCGCTGCTTTCTTCTATATCTTTATATGCTATTTTAGTACACTTTTCTCTTAAGGAATCACGTTTGTTTTCGAGATTTCACGTTCGTGAGAACCACCCCTCCCCCCCCTTTTAGCATTTAGTTGGTAGGACCTACACGCGGCAGTTGCAAAACGTTTCATCATATCGAATTGTTGGCTGTTGGCTGTGATAGCATCATGACAATACAGGGTTCGATAGTCGTGTAAAATTGTATAGCGGAACGTCACTGAAGATGATGATAGTGGATGAGGTGTTTGATGATACGTTAAATATAACCTTGGTAACGTTCGTAAATGATGGATGAATGTCGCGATCAGATTTTGCGCGGTTGTCGAACCCTTCTATTTTTTTATGACTTTTTTTTTTTTTTTTTTGACTTAATGATTGGCATTCTACCGCTTCTATTAACGCCGCCTACAGGAGACGATCCCCGGTATCATGTCTACGTCAAGCGTTACAAACAGACGAGCTCAGAGTCAACAGCAACTCCTCACAAATAAGGTTGGACTAAGAGTTTAAAAAGAAAAGGTTTCGACTCAGACAAATTGCTTGTGTACTATCGTCATTTTTTTTTTTAATGAAATTGCTATTATTACCGCTGTTACTGGTCTGTTTCTATCATTATTAATACTCTTATTGCTTCTCTGAGTTTTTCTCTTTGTCATTGCATTGGTTCTTGATGATGATCGCTAAGTAGAACAACTCTTTACTTCGATATTTTGCTCCTTTCTTGTTGATTTGGCGTTGAACCTAATTTTTTATATACTCTATTTACAACATGTCTTGATTATAAATTTTTAATGGCAGTATTTTGCATCATGTTATTAACGTCAAATAAGTCTTTATTAACGTCATGAAAGAAAACGGATGGGTAGGGTAGGATAATTTGTATAAAGAACGTTGAGTTTAAGTTTTCTCGCGGGAGTTTTGTTTAAAGATTTTAAGTATGTAGTCATTTGAGTGTTGAAAATCGTCAGTAAACGCTTCTTTGATGTTTTTAACAGTTGAGAATTTCCTTTTGAAGCTTTTCTGAGTTTATTCTTGTATTTAATTTTAAATGTCAACCGCGATATTCTTAAAGTGTGTCGTACTTAATAGGATTAGGGTGACTGTATCGATGGGATCTTTCAAACATTTTGCCGTTTTTTCCTCACGATTAGAATAAATTGACGTAATATTAAGAACTCAAATTTTGTTGTTTGTTCCGAGAGGCGGCCTATTTTCAGTTTTAAAATTGAAACGAGATCGTACGTACTTAACGCATTAATTAACATTTCTAAACTGCATTTTAAAGATTTTCGAGGAGTTAAGAATAAATTTATTTCAATGGAGAATGAAGATAATTGATACTGAAAAATCATTAAATGCGTTATGAATTAGCATTCCGAATAGAAAAGTTTTATATTTAAAAAAATAGTTATTTGATTAAAATACTTCATTTTAGTCTGGATTTGGATGAGTGTATATGTATATATATATATATGAAATTATTTCACGAAAGTAACACGTGAAAAATATTTATGATGAATAAAACCACGAAGGAAAGGAAACACAAAAAGGTGCTCAAGCGCTTTCGTCTAATGACATCCTCAGGAACACTGAAGTACATAAAAGGTTACGGCCTATATATAGGTTACAGAAAGAAAAAAATAAATAAATAAATAACATACACACAAACACACACACACACACATATATATATATATATATATATATATACATACATATATATATATATATGCAATAAACGGAGAAGTAAAATTAAAGATTAGAGGATTAACAAAGAGGCATACAGATTTGTAAGGAAAAATATCGATTTTTAGCACAAGATCAAATGAATTAAAAATACAAATTTATACTGGAAATCTACCCGGGTTTTAACACTTTGCCTTTTAGAGTCAAGTTTCGATATATATATAAATAAAATGAAGATTAAAAGTTAATAAAGTAGCGTACAAGTTTACCAAAGATTTAGCGTCCTACCCTTTTTATCTAAATTTGTTTTGAAGGAATTCAAAACAACAGGATCGAGTTGAAAAAGACCTTTGCTTATGTTGAAGTTATTTGAAAGTTAGATAATGGCAGACTCAAGAATATTTCTATTGACAATGTTGCTAGAATGAAATAAAACTGAAGCATTATTCCAATCAATACAGTGGGATAACTCTGACAAATGGACAGAAAGGGCACTGGACAACTGTCCTGTTCTAACGGAATATTGATGCTGTTTTATACGTGTGTGCAAATCCTTTCCCGTCTGACCTATGTAAAAGGAATCACATTGTTTACACCCAATTTTATAGATAATGCCTGAATTATTGGTAGGGCTATTTTTTACTATGATATTTTTCACAATATTGTTATATGAAAATACTACATTAATATCCAAAAGTTTAAGTACATTAGCAATGCCTAAAAAGCCCGGGAAAAATGGAAGTACTAAAATATTTTTTGATAAAGTAAGAGTGTTATTATTGACACGATAGAAAGTTCGTTTTGCCTTGTTGAGACAAGATTCCATAAACGCAGATGGGTAACACAGATCACTTCCAATACCGTTGATTTTTTCCAATTCGGCATCGATGTATTCCGGACTGGCGATCCTAAGGGCGCGGAGAAACATTGATGAAAAAATGGCCTCCTTAGTGGGGGTGTCATGTCCCGAGTAAAAGTGTACGTAGGACAAATTGTTTGTTGTTTTCCGATAGATACTAAACTTAAAACCTGGGCTTTCCCTATGTACCCGCACATCCAAAAATGGGATTGAATTGTCTTGTTCCACTTCTAAAGTAAACTTAATGGAGGGGACTTGATCATTTAACTGAAGGAGGAAGTTATCCAGGTCACGTCCCCAATTCTCGGAACTATCTCTGATTCACATGTAAAAAATTCCATGGATCTTACTGAAAAATTGAATAATGCACGTACTGAAACTAACGATAGATTGATCAGTTTTGACGTTTGTTCATTGTTTACAAAAGTGCCGATTGATGATATGCTTGACTTTCTCTCCCAAGAATTACATAAGTATGACCTGCCACTACCTTCACACATTGTTTTGGAACTTAAACTTTGCATCAAAGACTGTAAATTCACTTTCAATAACGAGTATTATCAACAAGTGTTTGGGATGGCCATGGGCAACCCCTTATCGCCCCTCCTCTCCAATATTTATATGGAGTTTTTCGAAATTACTTACATTCCGAGAATCCTAGGGGTTGGCATCCCTTGGTTGCGGTACGTCGACGATATTTTGTGTATCTGGCCCATGAATCGTGACCTGGATAACTTCCTCCTTCAGTTAAATGATCAAGTCCCCTCCATTAAGTTTACTTTAGAAGTGGAACAAGACAATTCAATCCCATTTTTGGATGTGCGGGTACATAGGGAAAGCCCAGGTTTTAAGTTTAGTATCTATCGGAAAACAACAAACAATTTGTCCTACGTACACTTTTACTCTGGACATGACACCCCGACTAAGAAGGCCATTTTTTCATCAATGTTTCTCCGCGTTTTTAGGATCGCCAGTCCGGAATACATCGATGTCGAATTGGAAAAAATCAACGGTATTGGAAGTGATCTGTGTTACCCATCTGCGTTTATGGAATCTTGTCTCAACAAGGCAAAACGAACTTTCTATCGTGTCAATAATAACACTCTTACTTTATCAAAAAATATTTTAGTACTTCCATTTTTCCCGGGCTTTTTAGGCATTGCTAATGTACTTAAACTTTTGGATATTAATGTAGTATTTTCATATAACAATATTGTGAAAAATATCATAGTAAAAAATAGCCCTACCAATAATTCAGGCATTATCTATAAAATTGGGTGTAAACAATGTGATTCCTTTTACATAGGTCAGACGGGAAAGGATTTGCACACACGTATAAAACAGCATCAATATTCCGTTAGAACAGGACAGTTGTCCAGTGCTCTTTCTGTCCATTTGTCAGAGTTATCCCACTGTATTGATTGGAATAATGCTTCAGTTTTATTTCATTCTAGCAACATTGTCAATAGAAATATTCTTGAGTCTGCCAATTATCCAACTTTCAAATAACTTCAACATAAGCAAAGGTCTTTTTCAACTCGATCCTGTTGTTTTGAATTCCTTCAAAACAAATTTAGATAAAAAGGGTAGGACGCTAAATCTTTGGTAAACTTGTACGCTACTTTATTAACTTTTAATCTTCATTTTATTTTTATATATATCGAAACTTGACTCTAAAAGGCAAAGTGTTAAAACCCGGGTAGATTTCGAGTATAAATTTGTATTTTTAATTCATTTGATCTTGTGCTAAAAATCGATATTTTTCCTTACAAATCTGTATGCCTCTTTGTTAATCCTCTAATCTTTAATTTTACTTCTCCGTTTATTGCATATATATATATATATATATATATATGTTATCCTATTTCATTTTTAGATAACTGTCTTAAGAAAGCCAAGAATAGGTATTATAATAATGTAATTGTAAAGGAATTTCAGCGTAAAAATATCCTTAGCCTACCTTACCATGTTAATTTTCAATACCTTCCAACTGTACTTAAAGCAATTGGCATTAATGTAATCTTTAAGTATAATAATACTGTTAAATCACGCCTAATAAAGAATAGCCCTGATAATGTTGTTGGTTGTGTGTATTCGATCGGATGTACACAATGTAACTCAGTATATATAGGCCAAACCGGTAAAACGTTAGATATTAGGGTAAAACAGCATAAATATGCTTGTAGAACAGCTAGTACTTCCAATGCTTTATTTAACCATATGTATAGATGTAACCATAGCATCAAGTGGGATAGTTCTAAAGCGCTTGTTAAAAACAGAGATATAATAGAACGAAATATTCTAGAATGTGCATTTATTCATTTTAAAAACAATTTCAATAACAGCTCGGGGACTTATAAAATTGACGATATCATGTTAAAATTTCTTTTGCCTCTCATTAACCCTTGTTAAGTATGTGCTAATTGTTTTGTTTTTCCTGTACGTTGTATATATATGGGCTTCTCGCCTTTTAACTTCATTCCCTGACGAGGTGTAGCTTTGAATACACGAAAGGCCTTGGAATCGTTTTTCTTTTTCCTTGTGGGTTTGCAGCATTCATTCATTTCACGTGTTTTATTGTGAAATTCATCCCATATATATATATATATATATATATATATACTGTATATATATATAATTATATATGTATGTTTGTGTGTGTTATTTATTTATTTATTTTTTTTTTTCTGTAACCTATATATAGGCCGTAACCTTTTATGTACTTCAGTGTTCCTGAGGATGTCATTAGACGAAAGCGCTTGAGCACCTTTTTGTGTTTCATTTCCTTCGTGGTTTTATTCATCATATATATATATATATATATCGCTAAAAGTTACGTTCGCTCCTATTCGGTGCTATCTTTTGTATCATTTTCCTCGGAAGGAAGGATGTAGGATGTAGATTGTAGATTTTTTTATTCAATTTAGGTTGACCTAAAACCAAAAAAAAAAATGGGTATGTAAAAACCATAGGTAGTATATAATAATAATTTGATTAAGAGTTTTTTAATTAAAATCGTAACGCGAGTGGAATTCGAAAAAATAATCATTGTATACGGTACAAAAGCGCATTCTCTAAACTTTTTAATGACCCCCCCCCTTACCTTAACACGAGCGTAAGTGATTAAAAATTTTAAAAATAAAAGACATCAACCGTAGGAGCTAATGTAACTTCAAATGACCACCGACGAAAATGTAGAAGGAATTTGGCCATTTAGGATATATATATATATATATGGTGTAACAAAAGTCTGTTCTCATCTGGAAATAAGATATAAGAGAATTGAACGAGAAAATAGTTGTAACTATACATTGCAAACAATACAATCAACTTACCAATTAATCTAGTACATGCTCAAAGTACATTCCATGCAATTCCACATATTACATACAAACTCATCACGATCAGTTCTGTTATCTTATTTCCCTATGAGAACAGACTTTTGTTACAACCTGTGTGTAATATATATATATATATATATATATATATACAGGGCGTCCCAAAAAAATGTATACACACTTTAACAGCTGATAGCTCAATTGATGTTTCTTTCTTTCCAAGTTAAACCCATTAGAATTAATAATGGCAGTCAGATTAAGCTTTGAACAAAGGAAATTCATTGTAAAATGCTACTGGAAGTGTGAAAACGCAGTTGAAGTGCAAAGACAGTTTAGGAGGGAGTTTCAAACAGATCCACCAACGCGACTTACCATCACTCGAATTAGAGATAAGTTTGAAGCCGATGGAACTGTTCAGAATGTCCACAAGAAGCGTTCCGGAAGACCACGGACATCGACAAGCCCCACAAAGCAAGAAAGAGTACTGGAAACGTATCACCAAAGTCCAAGAAAATCTGTGCGGCAAGCGAGTCGTGAGGTAGGAATTTCAGAATCGTCTGTCCAACGCATTTTGAAGCGCTGTCAATGGAAAAGTTACATTCCAAGATTAGTCCATGCTATTAATGAAGATGATCCGGACCGAAGAGTGGAGTATTGCGAGTGGTACTTGGCACGATGTGGATGTGGACTGGACGAAGGGGTTTCGTAGAATACCCTCCGCGTTCACCAGACCTCACACCACTAGACTTTTTTTTATGGGGATACTTAAAAGACAAAGTCTACGCTATAAAACCTGCAACAGTCGCTGAATTGAGAGCAGCCATTGAACGAGAATGCACACAAATACCAAACGAAATGTTTCGTGATGTTTGCGATTCCATTGCTTCGCGTTATCAGCAGTGCCTGGACCAGAACGGACGTCAGTTTGAAAACAGGCGTTGACAAAACAATTAAATAATGTCTGTAAATTCTATTACATTTTGAAAATGAAATGTATTTTAATAAACACTGCCTTTATAATTATTTAAAGTGTGTATACATTTTTTTGGGACGCCCTGTATATATATATATATATATATATATATATATATATATATATGTATTGACAGATATATATATATATATATATATATATATATATATTGACAGACTGCATCAGTGCTTGTGATTTCCAAGACGTGCATGTATGCATAAAAACTACACATCTCATTGTTTACTTGTGAGCGTATTTGGACAGTTATATTTTGCCGTCTGAAGCCAACAGAACGTGTGATGCGTCGTAATGTATACTGTTCATTAGCTGAAAACACTATTTCACATTCTCCATGGGGGCATGACGCTTTAGCTTAGGACAAAGAGAGAGAGAGAGAGAGAGAGAGCGCACAATGAATAAGGCACCATCACCCAGAATCTCGTGCTGAAATCCAGTGTCTCCATTCGTGGAAACGTTGGAATAGTTAGTTCTAGTAATTTGTTCTGGTTTATCATTTGTCTATTTCTGTATTGTGTTTGAGATTCAAGCGTCTGTCTTTTAACCCAAACATCGCATTTGTGGTTGCTTAGCGTTACAGTTAGCAAGTTTTCTGCAAGTTTTTTTTTGTTTAGCTGAAGGGAGAATAGATTAAGAGCCAACAAGTTAATGAAGAAGGAAAAAATGCACGTTCTTTTAGCTTCAGTCGGCAGTTTTCATCCCCAGCATCAGAAGACTCAGAAACTAATAAACTTATCAAATGAATATACTTGTGCATGACGATTTAAATTAGTCTGTTAAACTCTCTAACTCTTAAATCTTAAATTTTGTTGAAATTTGTAATACTTTTTCGTAGGTCGAAATGGTTTATGGACTCCTGTCCATGTTTTCTTCCGGGGACAGAGACGACATGAGTCGAACACTTCTCGCAATGTCCTCGTCCCCTGATTCTTGCGTCGCCATGCGTCAGTCGGGATGTCTCCCTTTATTAATACAGGTTAGTATTGGATTATTAACACGGGTTAATATTAGGTTGAATTTTTGTTTTCTTCTACCTTTGTCTTTAATATGAAATTTGTGAGGTTGGTTTCTGTCGTAATTGTTCACCACTGGATCGCTAAGGTGCAATTGTAGTGGACGAGTAAATTGTACAAATCCCTCACAATGACGAGATACATCCTGAAGAGTAAGTGAATAATTTTTAAATGGTGTTCATTGTTGTTAAAGCTCCTTCATGGCAGTGACGATACCCCACCGACCAGAGAAGCACGATTGAGAGCGGCGCAGGCTCTCCATAACATCGTTCATTCCCATCCCGATGATAAACGAGGAAGACGGGAAGCGAGGTACGTATATGGTGTTGAGGCTTCGTTCAAAATTTTTTATAATAAACTGGTCATGAAGAGTATTGTATAACGCGTATCATTCGAAACTACCTAAAAAATGTCGCTATTCCTCTCGCTTAAAACTACTGTAAACCAAGTTAATTTCAAAAGTTGAGTTAATGAAGCTATCGAACCTTTCTCTCAGAGTTTTAAGACTTCTAGAACAGTTACGCGACTATTCGGATTCTCTCTGGGAGAAACTAGAAAGACTGTGTGCTGGTCGAGGACCGCTTTTAGAAGATGCGATGGAGAAACATCCGGGCCCAGCTATGGCCGCTCTTATGAAACTCTCCTTCGACGAGGAACACAGACACGCCATGTGCGCTTTAGGTGGGTTGCACGCCATTGCGGAGCTGATACGGAGAGACCACGAGGCGCACAGCTCGCAGACGGCTGATCAGTACTGCACGACCCTTAGAAGGTGAGGTCAGACTTTTCATTGGAAAGACTTGAAAATGGAGAAGCGTTGAAGGTAATATCTAGAAGATTTTAAGTTGTGAAATGTCATCCAAATGAACGAATAAATGCTTTTCAGGTACGCCGGAATGGCATTAACAAATTTGACTTTCGGAGACGGCACCAACAAAGCTTTGCTCTGCTCTTTTCGAAGCTTTATGAGGGCGCTCGTCTCTCAGCTGCATTCCCCCTCAGAGGACCTTCGACAGGTATAGTTCAGATGAAGTGTGTTCGACCATTCTCTTCGATTTCATTCAGTGTAGCAAGCAATATAAAATGAGTCTCTTTCGAAGTGTCTTAATTTAATGAATTCACCCTTTAAAAGCACGCGAGTTATAACAATTAATTCACAGGTCACCGCTTCTGTGTTACGCAATCTTTCGTGGCGAGCGGATGGAAGCAGTAAGACGAGTCTTCGCGACGTGGGCGCTGTTACTGCACTCACTCAAGCCGCTCTCACGGCCAAGAAAGAATCTACTTTAAAAGTGATTTTATCCGCTGTTTGGAATCTTTCAGCGCATTGTAGTATGAACAAGGTAATTGTAAGGTTAATTAAGCTTCGCTAACCTGATTTTATATTCCGGAGAAATATTTATCAATGCATTTCCCGGTTTAAAATTGTATTTAAATTTTCAGGCTGATATTTGCGCGGTGGAAGGAGCGCTTTCTTTCATTTGTTCAACCCTTACTTACAAGTCTCAGTCAAAGACGCTGTCCATCATCGAAAATGGAGGTGGAATTCTCAGGAATATTTCCAGTCATATCGCTGTTAGAGACGATTTGAGGTAAGATTATTGAAGCTTTTAATTTGTATGTAATGTTAACAATGTTGTAATTAAGATTTATTGTACCTATTTCCCATTTTACTTTATTTACCTAGGCAAGCGTTGAGAGATCACAATACTCTGAATGTTCTACTCAGCCAATTGCGGTCCCCAAGTCTGACCGTCGTAAGCAACGCTTGTGGCACTCTGTGGAATTTATCGGCGCGATGCGCTCAGGACCAGGCAACGTTGTGGAATTTGGGGCAGTGCCCATGTTGAGGTCTCTGATTAACTCCAAGCACAAGATGATCTCGATGGGCTCCAGCGCCGCTTTGAAGAACTTGTTGCAAGCCAAACCCGAAGGAGTGGCTTTTTTCGATGGTAGGCATGGCCTGGGATTGCCTTCCCTGCAGGCGAGGAAGCAAAAGGCGCTGGAGCAGGAGTTGGACCCATCTTTGGCGGAGACATGCGACAACATCGAGACGTCTCCCCGTTCCTCCCCGACCACCACGCAGGCGGAACCCATGTTCCACTCTCTCGGGCACTACAACAATGGAATGCTGTCAGATAGCAGAGATTCCGTGGCGTCCACCCACTCAGATAAAACCCATGACAGAATGCAGCAGATGTTGTTACGACATCACAGCGGGAGAGAATGTCAAGCGGGGGGCGAACGTCCCATTAATGGGTCCGTGCACGACCCAACTGAGCCCCATTTGAGTGTTTACAACAAGTACCTGAGTCACGGCAAGACGATGATTGCGGATTCCAGCATCGGTTCAGATGTCGCGTCAAAAGTGACCAATCTCGGAAACAAGTACTGCAACGGAGCCACTAAGGCGACGAAGTCGACCGGGTCACACCACCCCCACCAGGAAAAACCGGTTCCTCAGGTGGATAATTACGTGAAAGGAGAAGAAAATGAAGACCGAGCTATCGATAAAGACTTGGACGAAGACCAACCAACCGATTTTAGTCTAAGGTACGATCCAATGAACGAATTATTATTATTATTATTATTATTATTATTTTCCGTATGTGATAAAAACAATATAATGACATTCTTATTCAGGTATACCGAAGAAAGAGAGGAATTAGGGGCGAATTCAGGGCAGCAACAAAAAAGGGTCGGAAAGGACTCGTCAGAAGGACCTCCGCAGCCCTCCCGGAATGGGTTCTTCGAACCTTCGTCAGTGCACGACGATTCTGTAAGAACATTTTATACCGAAGGGACGCCTTACAATTTCTCCACAGCCACTTCTCTATCGGACTTAAGAGAGATCGACAGAAGTGTAACTACAACAGATAAGGTAAAATTGGAAGGAAGGTCTTTTAAGAAAAGAGTGACACTTTCACAAGTCATTGATTGTCGTTGTGAAGGAATACAGTATATTATCATATTTTTATTAACCATTTAGCGAAAAGAAGTTCAATATATTTGTTTTATCTTAGAACGATAAAGAGAGAGATTTAGAGGAAGACTTCGATATTGATATTGAAAACCTGAATGACATCGACCTCGAGATAACGTCTAAAGAAGAAGAGAAACAACGAATAGTGAAGCCTGTTCCTCGACTGGGCTCGTCTTCCGATAATCCCGTGACGTACTGCGTCGAAGGGACACCAGTATCCCTTTCTCGTATATCGTCCGTGTCGTCCATTTCGAGCGAAGAGATCGATGAACGCATCGACAAGTGAGTTCTGTTGTCATTCTTGAAGGAAGACTTAAGTCGTTCATTCACTGGTTTCATTCCATTAGAATTTTGTTTTTGAGAGTTGTTAAATTTTTCACTGTGCATCTGAAGATAGATTGTACTGAGGAGGAAGTTGGAGGGGGGGGGACGTCATTTAATAGCTTCCTGTAAGGGAAGCCACGTTGAGACGTTGGGTCTAGACTCTAGATAGTAGATTGATGGATGACCGTCCAGTGGTATGGAGTCAACATTAAACTGTAGGTCCTTTGCCATATGACTGGCTATTAGTGCGGAAGCATTGGGTATGTTCAGTAGTTGGATGGTTTCTATATTAGTGTAAGCCCAGGCCCGTTTAGCCTTCTTAGTCTGTTAGATCGGAGACTGAGCCATACACTTGTGTTGAGTTCAGTGTTAAATGGCTAAAATTCTTTACCCGAATTTTTTTTTTTTTTATCGTCAGAGAACTTTTAGATGACGATGACGACGACGAGACGGAGCAAATTGATCTTCCCGACAAACGAAAGACGGAGAACGAGGCAGAAAAGAGGGAAAAGAGTCAACAGAATGAGACTTTTAATCAAGTGGAAACACAGCCTCAAGTTGAAGGTGAGATCTCCAATTAAATACATTTTCTAATTTAAAAAAAAAAACAAGAATTAGTATAGTAGAAAATCGCCATTCTGGATCCATTTTCCGTGCGCTGCCGTAGCCCACGCCATTTTATTATTTGCATATAAGTAACTATATATATATTTTGTGTGTGAATCAGCGTAATTAGGTTTTACTTTAAAAGCCAGACTGGTAATTTCTGTAATATTTACCACATACCATAAACTGTCTGCATAGGACACCTTCAAGTCTGCGATCAAACGCCTTTGATGTTTTCAAGGGCTACTTCGGTTAGCTCTCTGAGCAGTTTCGAGATTCAGTCTATTCACGACGACAGAAGCTCGGTAGTTTCTGACTTCAGGTAAGCAAATTTGCCTCATCCATAAGGAAGGGATGGTTACTCTGAGAGCCGAGAGAGATTTGCACTTTGTATCACGAAATAAGTTGAGGGTGATGTTTCTAAATAAGTTCATTGGTAGTTCAAGATTATTTTGAGAAAAAGGTGCTTTCTGCAATTTGAGTATTATTTCTGGGAATGCTATTCAGTTTTGCATAGGTTTGTGTTTAAAGTAATTATTTTAAGTAATTAATAGGAGTATTGTTCCTTCATTAGTAGGATGGCGAGTGGGGTTGTCTCCCCGAGCGACCTCCCAGACTCCCCCAGTCAGACTGTGCCCTCCAGTCCAAAAAGAGGACGGCCTCCTCAGGTCCCCAACCATGTTGTTAGGACCATCCAACCCACTGGTGAGGTTTTTAAATGCTTATAACATAACATATTACGGCTTTAGGACGTTTTCTTATGGTTTTCTAGCCATTGTCTAGTATCAGGGTAATGAAACCTGAAAGTGGACCTGAAGGACAGGAATGGTCTCGACAGATATAATTTCGATTCGATGGGGCTAAACCCCGTTTTTATGAAATTTTAAGATTGAAATTATTGAGACGATTACAAACCACTGGAGGAGGCTTCGATGAAGTTTTGTTAATTTTCTGACCTGGAACCATAATCGTTATATACCACTCCAGGACCTCGTCAGAGTACCGGCGTCTTCAGAGACGCTTCCAGAGCTTTCAACGACGAAGGGACCCCGGCAGAATTCTCCCACGGAACCTCTCTCTCTTCTTTGACCTTTGATGAAGAAGACTTCCCGGTGAGTTTGATGATGTATTAATTTATGATTCGGATTCTATATTAAGCTTCATAAGCCCTCTCTGTCATATGACTTAGTTGGTTGTTCATAGGAGAAAAAATTATATATATATATATATATATATATGGTGTACCAGAAGTCTGAACTCATAGGGAAAATAGATATTTTTAAAGTAAAACACAAATCTCTAATGTCAGTTTTACATATTTCAGGAAAGAAAATACTCTGATGGCTCAGTATACCAGTCAAGAGAAGGTGGAACTGGTATTGCTACGTGTTCCCGGAAAAAGCCAGAGGGAGGAATGTCAATTATTTCACGAACATGCCTCCCTCTAGCTTTTTCCGGAAACGTGCAGCAATACCAGTTCCACCTTGTGATTGGTATACTGAGCCATCAGGTTATTTTCCTTCCTGAAATATGTAAAACTGACATTAGAAATGTGTGTGTTTCACTTTAAAAATATAATATCTGGGATACCCTGTATATTGTATAATAGAGGTTAAAGCAAAACCTAATTAGTTCCTTCATCTGTTCGGTAAACGACTATCTTTTTAATGCGAAATAAACTCTCATTTGTTCTTATGGAGGAGTAACGGTTTTTTATCTCTTGCGAAGCCACGTTCTCGAGGTGATGGCAAAGACAGCAGCACCGCCACCACCACGACCAGCGATATATCTCGGCAGCAATCGCCGGTACAACCACGGCCGAGCAGGGACCCCGTACGTTCTTCGATTCCGAGGCCCCAGACGAGAAGCCAGGACCCCGAGGGTAGAAAAGTTGACCGCGATGGGTCCAGGGAAAGAGGTCCCGTGTCGAGAACATCATCGGAAGGTCCCCCCATCAGGAAGGACACGAAAGTGGTGACAGACGCTCGTCCCGAAGAAGCAGACGACGAGATGCGGTTGGCGGCACTCATTAAATCCGGAATGTCCTCCTCCAAGTAGGTCCTCATTTAACAGTGATTGCTAATAATAATGAGTGATAGAGGTGGTAACCAATCTTTCATTCAACGTTTGAACCCCAACAGGAAATCCGTTAACAAGGCACCGATGGCTCCTCCCGTGGCAGCCCCTCGCGTAGCCTCCTGTTCGTCAAATCGTGCGGCCGCTCCTCCTCCTCCGCCGCCTCCGCCTCCCCCATCAGCGGCAGGGGGGCTCAGTTCCGCCATCCCTATTCAGACCCCCAACTTGCAGGTTACTGTTCAAGCCCTCAACTTCCATTCGAGTGGGAACCAAAAGGTGAGAAATTGCGGGGAGGGGGTTAGACACTGTATTGCATCTTGTTAGATCAACGATGTTAGATGTGATCAGTAGTTGGATAGGATGTAGATAAGTTGGTTGGGTTGCACGTAAAGCTGTAGGTCCCCTCTGTCACATGACCATTGCTTTTACAAAGGAGTTAAACGGCACCCAATATTATTATATTTGAAGATTCATTTCCCGTGAATTTGCCTCTCCATAGGAAGTACTCACGGGTGGGCGCGGTACTTGAATTTGGGACTGGTTACCCTCAAGCAAATTACAAACACGGGAGAAACACCAGACCTGAACTTGTTTCAAGTTAGAGAAATGGTATTTATGGTAACGATTTTGACCGAACAGGTACAACAAGAAACTAGTGGAAATTGGTCAGGTGGTGACAGCGTGCACGGGTATTGCACTGAAGACACTCCCGCTAACATATCTCACGCGGGGAGCAATTCAGACCTCTCCCAACTCTCTATTCCGACTTCCACCGAGTATCAGAGAAGCTCTCCCAATGAGTCTGTGGATTCAGAAGAGAGTATCGAAGGGAAAAGGCTGTTGGAGAAGTGCATTCGGTCTGGAATGCCAAAAGTGAGTGCTATTTAGCTTTTGGGTTTTTCTGCATTCAAGACTGTTATTACTTGTCACCTGTTGAATGTAAATGCTTTGCATTTCACCTTCGGGATAATGTAATGTTACTTTTAATAATGAATGATGATAAAGCTTAAATACTACTGAAATAATTGGTGTTTGTTTTGGCCTCCGACATGCATTAAACGTTTATCGATTAGAGTTACTTTTGCCATCAACCTTTTTTTTTATAATTTCGTAAGCATAGACCTGGTTGATTACTTCCCACTCTGTCTCTTTCTTATTCGCATTCACGGTAAATGGCTATTGCTAGCCTAACTTAATTTAACCTAACCTGGACCAAAGTGGGAAAGCTGTGATGAGAATGAGAATGAATTGAAGTAAACCACCTCGTTTATGGCTTCACATTGTTAGGTTAATTTAGTTTGTGTCGATGAATTGGTGTATAGGTTCGTTCAGATACATTTTTGTTAAGGTAGATCGTAGATGTGGTAGAAAATGAGATACGTGTATTCAGAAGTAGCAGCATTGTCGTTTGCTTTGTTACGGTGGAAACCCATCGAAAAACTTTTTACAATAAGACTACTTTATTGAGTTAGTTTTTTGTTTCCAGCCGAAGGCGAATCAACGGACGAAAGAGGGCGGTGCTAAAGATAGACCCCTCCTATCTCCAAGACGCTCCCCTCACCACCGTCCAGTGCCTGTGGCGAGAGTGATGCCGGCAGTTAAAGTGGGAGTGGTGAGTCCTCAAGTGAACACTCTGAAAAGCCCAACCTCCTTCCCTACCGAAGAGGTGAGGACGTATGCAGTGGAGGGCACGCCCGTGGAATTTTCTCCTGCGGCCTCGCTCAGCGATCTCACCGTGGATACCCCGCCCCATACTTCGACGAGAAGATACAAAACCCCTCCAACGAGGGGGTCACACCCCGAAAAAAGTACGGAGCCCTCGGGGGGCTTTTCCCCACCCGATGAAATACCGAAACGATTTGGGGTAGAGAATACCCCATCCAACCTCTCAAGACACTCCTCTCTCAGTTCGGGCATGGAGAGCGTCGACAGAGTTAAGATAGAGGACACGAAGTGCTACGGCGTCGAGGGCACTCCGGTACTTTATTCTCATAACTCGTCTCTGAGTTCTCTCTCGGTCGAATCGGAGGAGACAACCCCCAGAGAGGAGGCACTGCTTAGGAAGTGTATTAACCAGGGTATGCCAAAGGGTCCTCCGTCGCGTATCCCGCAAGCCTCGAGTTCCAGCAGAGGATTGTCACCAAGACTTACGCCCGGTGTGCCTATGCAACATTTGCTTATAAATCGCACATCCCATCACAGTTCCAGCTCTTCATTGGCGTCCGAGGCAGAAAGCAAAAAGCTTCATACGGAAAATGAAGAGAGCGAGAAACAAACTCCTCGCAAGGGTTCCCCGACAGGAGCCACGTCAGCAACACCAAGTAGTGACCAAACTTACGAAGACACGAGCGAAATTACGAGTGACGAAAGTGCCGCCGTGACTGTGATTCAGATTCGGAAGGAGACCGTAGAGTCTTCACCCGAAGAAGTAAAGAATTCATCGTCAGAACAAGGGATGGAGAAGTCGACCCCTTCCACGGAAGCGTTGAAATGCGGTCAGACACTTCTCTGTCGGAATCCAACGCCGTTCTTGCCGAAGCTCTGAAGGTCGCCAAAGCAGTGTCGAAAGATGCGAGTCGACAGCAGAACTCTAGCGATGAGATGTCCGTCATGTCTGCCAGTATCGCTTCCGCCTCGTCCACCTGTATCGATCTTATCAAGCCTCCATCTGCCATGGGAAGCCTTCTTTCACTTTCCACAAGTAGCGTTGAAGAGGGCAAAACTTGCAAGCAGCCTCCGCCAAAGAAAATGGAATGTCGTCACACGAAAAAGTTGCCAGAAATGGTACGGAGAGCGCTCGGGGAACAGGATCTGATCAATCATCAGGGATCCGAAGGTGCGAGCCTCGCCAGTTCTTGTCATTCAAACATTGATAATATTTTTCCTCCGTCACTCGTGGAAGATGATATGGAAAGTTCCATGATCAGTGTGGCCTCCATTACATCTGAGGTGGTAGAACCTAAGGATTCACCCCCTAGTGCTAGTGTTTCAATGGCTTCAGAGACTTTGTCAGAAATCGTGGGCCCCGCTAGACAAATCGCCAACTTACTCCAGAGAGAGGCCCAAGGAGGAACCTCTTCGTTAACGCTGACTGCAGACGAAGCATCTACGTATCAGGAGTTAACCGATTTAGATGAGACACTGGGTGCGCAGCAACCTGATGGCAACGCCTCCGATACAGAAGTAGCAGTAGATGATTTACCGCAGGATATTCCTGACCTTCCTCAGGATTCTCCTCTCAGACAAAGAGCCCTTTCTGCTAGAGGATCGCCCTGGCTGACACCAGGTCCCAGACGTTCGCATTTGAAAGATAGATTCAAAACGTTTACGAGAGAGAGTTCAAGCCCCGATTCCAGTAGAGAAACCCCAGAATCTCCGAGGAGTCCAATTGTACAAAGAACGGCCAGGCAGCGCCGTTCTGACGATGCGGAAAGATTCAGAACGAGAACTATTTCGTGTGAGACTCCACCTGAAGACCAGAAGAGAATCCTCCAAATAATTTAGACAAAACTGAAGAACCACTCGGAAAAATCGTTCCCGTCCAAAATGAAAACGAAAACATTTCCCCAAACAACCTAAACGTTCGAAGATCTTTTAAACAGAGACGCGCCGAAGATCCCTCCAGATACCAGACTCGTACCATAGAAGTACCAATCAATGACTTAACGAACACTCAGTCGGAAGATCACGACCAGATCGTTGAGTTCCACGACGGAGAAGATCTTTGCTTAACGCAAGCTCAAATGGAGGTTTTGAGTCAGGACGCGAACATCGTGATTTGCTCCTTGAATGAGACGAGAGAGCGATGACTACCAGCGATCCCGCCGACTTTCCTGAGGAGAACATTTTGGACATCGAGACGCTGAGTCTCATCTCAAATGAAGACGAAGACGAGATGCTGCAGCTGTTGACGGAAGATCCTCTCGAAGATGATCACGAGGAGGAAGGTGTCACGAAGAGACCTCGCATTCTCAAACCGGGAGATGAACAGCTACGACGCCCTTCGATGGAAGAAACTGAGCCGCCGCCTGGGAAAGCCATTCGGGGCAAGAGACGCGCACTCTACTCCAGCGGACGACACCAGGGTCATGTTCCATGTTCAACAAAACCCCAGGCGAATACTCAACCCGCTTCCAGATCTACCTCTGCTAATTCTTCTTCCACACGCGCTATTCCATCCAAACAGTCATCCACATCCCCTAAACAGCCTCGTGCTACCAGAGCATCCACCTTGAGACAAAGTACTAATTCTAGAGCAGGCGGTAGTAGTAGTGATGATAGTCCGAAACAAGGTTCCTCCCCAGGCAGCAGTGCAGGATCGAGTCCAAAACTTGGAAATGTGAATAGAGGAATTCCAGGCGTGACAAAGGCAAAATCCAGAGAAACGCTCTACCCTTTTAAGAGACAAAATACGTTCACGAAAGAGGACGGAGAACAGAGTACTCCTTCAGATAAACCCAAGAGAGGAACAACAATGATGACGACGCAGAAGGTGACGAAAGGTAGAGTTAGAAGAGACGTAGTTCAACCCAGTCAGTCCCATCCTGTGACTACTACTATTGGCAGTGATTGGGGTGCTCGCAGCAGACCCAGCTCTCAGAAGTCCACCAGCCTGACCAGAGATGCCCAACCTCCAAGTGCCAAAGACATGGCCGAATGGGGCAGCGAATCCCCCAATACAAAAGGCGCTTCCAAAACTGCGAAGAAGGACGTTACGAGTAGAATAGCGAATTTGTGGAAGAAGGTGGAGAAGGCCCAAGGTACAAAAACACCTAAGGGGAGAGACGACAGAGTGTGGATATCGGGAGAGAAAGGGCCCAGAGAAGCCCCACCTCCCAATAGGCCCCTCGTCCGTAGTTCAACGTTTGAGAAAGAAGGTCAAAGCGGAAAGGGGAGATCGGGTCTGGGACTGAAACTGTCTCGTTTAAAAGGCCGGGACACGAGGAGTTCGCCCCCGTCAGAGGTCTCCACTCCCGTTGATTCGAGGCCGCAGTGCCTGGTCAGTCCGACCCGAATAACACCCCGCCCAC
This sequence comes from Bathynomus jamesi, assembly GCA_023014485.1. Classification (NCBI taxonomy): domain Eukaryota; kingdom Metazoa; phylum Arthropoda; class Malacostraca; order Isopoda; family Cirolanidae; genus Bathynomus; species Bathynomus jamesi. Next base: position 633,277 of record JAJOZX010002187.1, read on the forward strand.
GCCCAGCAACCCACCCCTCCGTCACCCCGAGGGCAACCCATCAGGGAAACCCAGAGGAGGGGCGAGAAAAAAGGTTGTCTCGCTTAGGATCCTTCATCGTAGTGGATGAGGCCGAGGACCCTCCCCGGGGTAGGGCTGTCGTGGCCCCTTTCAGTTACAGGATGGACTCTGATACCCAGCAAAGAGCCTCCTCCATTACTCGTATACCCCAGCCCTCCAAACCTCTCCAGAATAAACCCAGGGATGACAATGGGAATGCTGCTTTAATTAATTAGTTATCAGCTGATGAAGACGTGTAGCTGTTTGTCAGTGAAACGGAACTTCGGTTCCAAAAATTCATTCCTTTCCTCGTAATGTTAAGTAGATTGGACGGTGGAGAAAAGCTGAACTTAAAACATTAATTTCACTTATTTGTGAGCAACGTTAAAAAAAAAAAACTTGAAATGATTCAAGTGCAGCGATGGAGTGAATCTAGTTCTATATATATAGATCAGTATTTTGTAATACCCTCCTTAAAAAATATAAATTACTGAAAAACTAATTACTTCCTTTTGAAAACGAGAACATGTGTAATTATAATTTTTTTTTTTAATTAGTGGCTTTATAATAAGAGTGAATGAGAGAGAACATTATCAGTCACTCATTAACTCTAAAAGGAGATTCAGTTTTACTGTGTGGTACTCCATTCTAGCGAATTGATTTCCTTCTAAAATGAGTGTATATGCATTGTATTTAATCTGGAATACTCCCTTAAAGAAATAAACTAGTCTTAGGTAAGGTTTTTATATTGTCAATGTTTATGTCTATGAAATTATATATATATATATAAATATTTGAATACGATGTAGGATAATTTTTAAAGTGGATACAAGTATCAATTACCATTAATTAAATCTGTAACAATTCCTAGTTAATAACTAAACCAAAGAGATAATTATAATTACATTAAAATTGGTTATGGATACTTCTAATAAAATTCTTTGTATTGTACGTAACCTTCTGATTTCTTTTATTTTTTACTTTACTTTTCGTTGAATCATGATAGGCCAATGACATATACCATACATTTAATTCTTTCTTTTCTGTAATATTTTTTATATAATTATGTTGCATTTAAATAAAAGTTATTTATGTAAAATTACTTTTCAGTTTCCAAGAGATTGAAGGTACAAATGAGAAGTGTCTCTCGGTTTCGAAACTATTTAATTAGTTAAGCTTTTTTTTATAAAAACTAATGCAGTCACACTCGAGCCTATTTTGCCTCCAAACTGAAAGACCGGGGTTGGTATTGTTGCCATTCTCGTAAAATCTGTTCAGGAATTACAATTTTAATAGATTATAAACTTTACAAAAAAATACTATTAAACAAATCTCAACCAAATGGAATCAGTACATTCCTTTGAGGTTGTTTTAACCATCACGTCAATAGAACTTGATACCTTTATGTATTTAACTTAACCTAAAATGGTGTCTGATTTTTAACTAAAAATCCTGATTATAAAGCCTCTCTAATTTACCTCAGCACAGTGCTTCCCAAACCCTGGTGCAAATGACATACTGTGCTTACTGCCCACCCTTTTAGTAAGAATTTGAATGTTTCAATATGATTGTGACCACCCCACTAAGAATGGGAAATTAATTCGTGGATAATGTATGTATATGTATTCACTATCGGTGTACCCAGTATATGTAAAAATTGCTTAGAAAACATGCCATGTACTACATTATTGTACATTAATAAATGAAACCTTGCTTTTTAATGATGCCAATAAATTATACTCCAGTGCCATTTGCAGTTGAAATAAGGGGGTTGCGAAAAAATCACTCGCGTTTGAAGGTGGCATTGCTAAGATAAAAATGTAGTTAACTGCTCTAGCCTAATTAAACCTGACCCGACTTAAAAATATACATATTATGTCCCTTGCATATGAAGTCTTAGCAGAGGTACTCCCGAATTATGGCCAGGTTAAAATCATAAGACACTTTTAAGCTAACCTCACTTCACTCTCAGGAATGTAGTTCACTTACATTGCTTAAATTGCGTGAGAAGTTCTTCTTCAGTCCAGTTGCATGAAGTTATGATGAAGAGACCTTTCGGATTCAGCAATTCACTCACGTTTTGCATATACGTCTTCATAGCCTTTTTGGCATCTTCAGGCATCAGGGAAACTGCATCGAAGGTTCCTTTATCGTGACAAACGTCGTATGTCCTCTTCAGTAGTTCTCCTCTGTCATTTCTTTCAACAACAATATTTCCAACCTAATATGAAGTTCAAAAATGGTTACATTAGGCCTTTGTACCTATAACAAATCCTCCTCATATAATTCACCCCAGACAGCTAATATATTCACTTTTTTTCAATAGTAGAGTTACGTATAATATAAGTTGACCTCGTATTGTACAGGTGTATCTCTCTTTGCTGCAACTGCTTTCGCCAAAGCTATCGCTTCCTCGCAATAATCAACGCCATATAAATTGGCAAAACCTTCGTCCGCCTTCAGGATGAGAAAAGTTTATTACTTAAAATGAAGTCTTTAAAATCTGAGATAAATTGGATTCACACAAATTTCTTTGGAAACCTTCATGAAAAGTTCAAAACAAGTTCTACTAAACTGTTGTCTCTATTTTAAGATCCTGTAGAAATTGGTCATTATTTAACATTTTTACTAACAAAATTAGTGAGAGAAGCTATCATACTTTCTGCCAATACCAGAGATTATTTATATATATATATATATATATATATATATATTATTATATATAGTGGCGGCTCCTCTATAAGGGCCATAGGGGCCGGGCCCCACCAGTAATCTCTGCACAAAAGCAAAAAAAATGAAATAAATTACTAAGTTTTCGAATTAGATAGGTAACATTTTTTTTCTAAGTTATAGACGCTTTCTTCAACATGAGCATGAAATCTTATATCTAAAGGGCTCATTTAAATTGGCCCTATATACACTATTTTATAACACAGTATTATGAGAATTGACGCACCGCGCGGATCCTGATTGGTTTAATATGCTGATCTTGGGACCACGGTGAAGTGGCCCGGAAGGCTGAAAATTTTCGTTTAAATTATCGCAGTCATATTTGATTTAGAGATTGTTTACGGTGAGTTTTTTGTCAATGAATAAATATTAATCTATTTAATGAACAGATGGGGGTCATTAATTCCCACAATGTAAAGATCTTTTTTATTCATTTACAGTTCATTTTATATTTACCTTTTTCAATGTGTAATTTTAATTAGTTACACTCCAATTACATTTTCTTTGAATAGTCAAAGATTATGTCATTGAAAACGGAACAGCTGATTGAATTCAAATAAAAAGAAAAGCTAGTCTGTTTAGGAAACCGGAAGTGAATGGTATGGTAGTGCTTAATTATAGTGTTCTAATCGATTTGGTGGCGAATAATATCATTAATATTTAACCAAAGTTTGTCTACCCTTACCGGTATATGATGAACAGAGTAGACGAGATATTAAAAAAAGCCATTTTCCTCCTTAAAACTGGAGGAAAAATTAGAAATAAAAAGACTGGGCGATCAGCCTACAGACATAATAATTACACAGCGAGATGGAAAAAAACTGAACATTTTCAAGCAATTGGTTTGGTAAGAAAGAATGGCTGACGGTTAGTAGTGCAAAGAGCCTTATTTTGTTTTTATTGTCTATTATATGGAGGAGAAAGTTTGTGGACTAAAACTGGTTGTAAAGATTTAAAACATCTTTCTGAACGAATCCAGAAACACGAATCTAGTAAATCTCATATAAACAATGCTGTCCAGTTCAGAATGTTTGGAACCACAAATATTTTATCTGTTATTAATGAGGGCTATCGCCATGGTATTCAGAGACAATGAAATTGTGGACAAAAATAGGCATGTTTTATCAAGAACTTACTTACTTCGTAGCCCCCGGGTTCTCTTATGCGAACCCGGCGGCGCTCAGGTATCCCGCGACCACCGTGGGACGGGTCCATAGGTCTCGTAGAGAGGTAATGTTGGAGTTGTGTCTTTGTTGAGAGAGAGTGTGGCAGTGTAAGAGTAGGTGTTCTGTGTCCTCAGGGTGGAGGTAGCATTTTTGACAGGTGGAGGTGTCAGCTAGGTGGAGTCTGTGTCTGTATTGTTGGAGGGAGGGGTGGTGGCCTGAACGGAGCCTGGCCAGAGTAACTCTTGTTTTCCTTGGGAGGGTTTGTTCGCTCTGATGGACTACAGGGGGAGTATCGTGAAGGACAGTGTTGTGTGGTTGGTCGAGTAGGTATTTCCGGGTGAATTCCGTGTGGAGATGTTTAATGGGGTTGATGTTTAGGGGAGGGGGGGGGGGGATATTGTTCAGTAGCTGTGAATAGTGAGCAGCAGCAGTACGTTTTTTGTTGCGGGGTGGGGGATTGTGTAATGTGAGATGGTGACAGGGGTGGTCTGGGGCCAGTGCTCTGGAGAAGAATTGAGTCCCTGTCATGTTCATGTGGTGTTCGATGGGGAGTATTTTCATATCTGCATGTAGATGTGGGATGGGTGTGGTTCGGAGGCAGCCAGTAATGCTTCTGAGACCTCTGTTTTGTGTGGTCTGTATCTTTTTCTGGTTTGTGTGGGAGATGGACGGGGACCAGGCGGGGCAGCGTAAGTTAGGGTAGTACGTACAAACTGTTTGTATAGGATACTGAGGGATTCCTTCTGTTGACCGAATGTTGTGGAGGTGAGTGTTCTGAGAGCGTTGAGTTTTTTTGTTGCTTTGGAGCAAATGTTTGATATGTGAGGGGAAAAGGACATGTGTGTGTCTAGGGTGAGGCCAAGGATTGTTGGGGTTTTGTTTAGAGGTAGGGGATGTCCCATGAGGGTGACTCTCGGGTGTGCTTGGGATTCGTGGCGGTCTGAGGTTAGGAGGGTGATGGAGGATTTTTGAGGGGATGCTGCCATCCTATTGTTAGTCAGCCAGAGTTCCAGATTGGTAATGTACTGCTGGATCAGGCGTGTGGCGGTGTTACGGTTATGGTGTTGTGCTGTTATGGTCAGGTCATCTGCATAGGAGGAGACGTGGACATGGGGGGAAAGAGGTTGTGGGAGGTCGTGCATGAAAAGGTTGAAGAGGATTGGAGAGAGTATGGAGCCCTGTGGGACGCCATTGTATAGTCTGTAGGTTTTGGACGAGTGTTGTTTGTGTATGACTTTGCCAAGTCGGCCTGCAATGAGATTAGTAAGCCATTTCTTGTCATTGGTGGGGATGTCGAGATCAATAATCTTTTGTGCAAGAATGTGGCGTGGGACAGTGTCGAAAGCTTTGTTGATGTCGATTGCGGGCAGGGGGGGATAGTTGGTTGAAGCCATCTAAGATGTGTTGGGTTAGGTTTGTAAGAAGCGTTGTGGTGGAGTGGGCGGACCTGAAGCCGTGTTGGGTTTGTGAAAATGTAATGTGTGGTTGTATGCGTCTTAATATCAGTTTTTCGAGGACTTTGGAAATGGTTGAGAGAAGGGAGATTGGTCGGTATGAAGCAGGTAGGTTGGGGGGTTTATTGGGTTTCAGTATCGGGATGGTGTGTGCCAGCTTCCAGGTAGAGGGTATGATATTGTGAAGCCAGGAGTAATTGAATATGTTTGTGAGGGCTGCAATAGCAATTGGACCAAGGTGTTTGAGATGTGGTCTGGGCCTTCGGCATGAGAGTTTTTGAGGGATTTTATGGCTGCAGCTGTGCCTTGGAGTGTAAATGGATGTGGTTGTTGTGGGTCGGCCGAGAGTTTCCGTATGTTTTTGAGGATTTTTCTATTATTGGGAACAGTGATTTTATGGCTAATTTTTGAGTAGTGGTGCATGAGTAGGTTGCAGTGTTTTTGTGGGGATGGAATTTGGTTACAGTTGGAAAGGAGAGCTTCGTGTGTGGGGGGGTGGGTTAGTATGTGAAGTGTGGATTTTTTTCAAGGTTTTCCAAAGTTGGGTGCTGTTGGTCTTGTGATTGAGTGTAGTTAAATAGGATTCCCAGTTTTCTGACTGTTTAGTGTTTATTAGATTTGTGATGTCAGTGTTAAGGTGGTGTATGAGGTCAATGTCTTCTGGCGTAATGAGTTTCTTTGTTTGATTAGATTGTGTATTTGTGGGGAGAAATTTGGGTTGAAGTGTTTCCTGTGTCCTTGTGGGCTGAATTGTTTGCTAGCGCGAGTGATAGTGTTGTTTATGTGGGCGGTAGCCTTGTCTATAGAGGGGAAGTTAGTAGTGGAGAATTCCTGAAGCTCGTTTTCAATGTATCCTGTAAAAGAAGGCCAGTTTGCATGTTTGTTTGAAGGATGTGTGGATGGGGTGTGTGTGTTGATAGGTGATTAGTATTGGGAGGTGATCGGAGGGGAGGTGGTGTAATGTCTGCCATGTTGTGCGTGTGTGTAGGGATGGTGAGCAGAAGGTAATGTCTGGGGAGGTGTGTTGTTAGTATGCATATGAAATTTTTTTGTCTGCTGTGAGGGTTTTTTCAACTCATATTATATAATTCGACCATGCTGAATTCGAAAATGACATTGGTTTTCCTCAATGAAGTTTTTTTGGCTTTCCGTCTGTGTTTTTCTTCGGGCACGTCTCGCTTCAAACACCAGCAATAGTCCACCAGCATATTGATATCCCAGTTTCCCTGGTACCTCTCTTCCATTATTTTGATATCTTGGTGAAATCGTTCACCCTGTTCCTCACTATAATCCCCGCAATTTTCAGGAAAATAGTCCAAGTGGGACCACAAAAAGTGCATTTTTATGGACATGCGCGACCCATGAGCTTTGAAAGCTTCCATCAAGTTTTCGACAACGGACTCGTATTCTGGACTTCTACGCTTGCCAAGAAAATCAGTGACAACTGATTTGAATGCCTGCCAGGCATTCTTCTCAGTTGGAGTCATTGCGTTTTCGAACTGAGTATCCTTGATCAAAGTTCGAATTTGAGGACCATCAAAAACCCCAGCATTTAGTTTAGCATCAGATATATGAGGAAATTTACTCTCTCGATATCGGAATGCTGAACCCTCCTTATTCATTGATTTGATGAAATTTTTCATCAAGCCCAGCTTAATATGAAGTGGTGGGAGCAAAATTTTTGTTGGTGGTACAAGGGGCACTGAAACGACATTATGCGACCCAGGTTCAAAATTATCTCTGGATGCCCATTCACGCTGTGCATAGTGCTTCTCATCCGCTCGGCTATCCCATTTGCAGAGGAAACATGGGTATTTCGTGTATCCCCCTTGCATTCCCAATACAAATGCCACAATCTGAAAAAAAATGAAAATATTTAAAGAATTTAGAGAATTTGTTCTATCAGATAAAAAATCTATGCATTGGACTGTATCACTTCTGTGGGGAAGTTAAGTGTTCTTATACGCTCTCAAATAACCTTTGGAAAAACAACATAGTCAATACCAATAGTTTACTTATGATATTAGTATTACCTTCAAATCTCCACAGATCCTCCAGTTATGTTGGTCGTATACGAGAGCATCCAGTAAAATTTTCATGTTATCGTAGCTCTCAGTAAGTTGTACGGAATGTGCTACAGGGACTGATGCAACCCTATTCCCAATGTTGAGAAGTACTGCTTTCAAACTTCGTTTAGACGAGTCTATAAATAGCCTCCATTCTAATGCGTTATATGGCAGGCCCAAGGATTCGATTAGCCCCTCAACATTGCAGCAGTACACTAAGGAAGAGGTATTTTCGTGCACTGCAAAAAACTTGCGGAATTCTTCCTCTCGTTTCCTATACCAGGAGAATGTTGTTCCCGGAGCCAGCAAGTTGTCCTCTCGAAGTCGTGAGCCCAAGATCTCGGCAGCTAATTTGGAAAGTCCTAAATCCCTGGTAAGATCATTAAGTTTGGCCTGGTTGAGATGCCTCGGCTCATTTGAAGCGGTATTTTGAGGTATATACGACTGGGATGGTCTGGCATTGGTCATTGATTCATCATCAGAATCATCGAAGTCCAGGGTTTGAGGTGGGTCGGGTATTGGAATTCCAGGACCATGGGGTACAAGTCTCATAGCAGAAGGAATGTCAGGGTTACAACAATGTGTTTATTCTTCTTGTTAACTCCTGAAAATAGAAACACAGAAACATGGATATAAAACTTGCATATGAAATAGAAGAAGCATTCAGACAGTGGCGGCTCGTGAGGGAAGGCTGCGGTCTGTAAGATATGAAATAGGTCGATGGAGTCTGTATATTTTCTTTCTTTTTCATTCATATTGTCCCTTCGGGGACAATATGAATGAAAAAGAAAGAAAATATACAATCATTGTATATGTAAATGTAACTTGTATAACAATATGTATGTGTAAATGTATTTTCTATAACAATATGTATATGTAAATGTATGATTACCATTATGGTGAATATTATGCTATATATGGTGAATATTATGTCAAGTTTCATACGAGGATTTCAAAATATTTAAGAAAAATAAATTTATAAGCCCACCTTGGAGGTTTGTCATGCAGAAATAGCAATCTGTCACGTGATCCTTTCCTTCTCTCCAAATCATGGGAATTCCAAAAGGCAAAGATTTCGCTCTGCCTTTGCTCCATCTTCTCAAATTTTCAATGCACGTCTTGCAGCACATATGAGGGGCGAAATTTTTGTCCTGGTCCCCTAGCTTAATTCCAAAGTATGCTGTATACATTGTCTTCACAAATTTAGTGATTTGGGACTGGTTATTTGGCATGGTAACCGTCCCACATATGTAGCAGAATCTATTGGGATCATTTTTACACGCTCTATTCATTATGAAATATTTTATCTACAGGGTGGGCCGTAAGTTTCCATACATAGGAAAAATAAACATTTTTTTATGGACAACCATTTTTATTTATATAATATGCTCTACATGGTTGCCATTGTTTTGAAAACACATTTCAATACGTGTTCCCCACTGTTGATGAACACGCATTAGCACAGTTGACGTTATGCTTGTAATGGCGTTGGTGATACGTTCCTTTAGATGATTTATGCCTCGTATCTTTTCCTGATACACCATGGCCTTCAAGTGCCCTCAAAGATAGAAATCAAGGGGGGTGAGATCTGGGGATCTGGGAGGCCACTCCACAGGACCACGCCGACCAATCCAAGCATCCGGAAACTGCTGATCCAAATACCGACGCACGTGAAGACCATAATGAGGTGGAGCTCCATCTTGCTGGAAGTAAACTGGGAAGTTACCTTCCTCGTTTAGCAGGGATGGGAAAATCTCTTCTTGCAACATGTTAAGATACCTTTCGGCATTAAGATTTCCACTGACAAAAATTGGTCCAATAATTCTGTCACCCCATATCCCGGCCCACACCATCACTTTACCGGCACCTTGCATCTTCGTCGGACTCAGCCAGTTAGGGTTAGCATTACTCCAATAACGTATGTTTTGCCGATTAACCTCTCCATTGACGTAAAAATTTGCTTCATCAGTAAACAAGATCTTACGTCAAACGCATATTCTTAGGGTATCTGAAACATAAAAACAAACGTTTAATTTTTCCTATGTATGGAAACTTACGGCCCACCCTGTATATGCCTGAAAAGTAAAAAAAGATATTATACAAGTGAAACAAGTGATGATAGATGTTACTGTTCCAATTCCGCTTTGACAAAATCACGAAAAATTCTATTTTACTTATGAGGCCATAGCCGGATAAACTGAGCTGATTGAGAAAAACAGATTGCAGATTCGAAATCAGCAGGAAAAACTCTATAAGAATCACTTACAAACCCTTGACAGCAAAATTGATGCATACCAGTGTAATTAACTGCTTAAAATTCTGTGGTACGCATGAGCTCTCATTACGAGGACATAATGAAGGTGAACAATCCTGCAATCGTGGAGTATTTTTAGACATGATTAGCTATACAGCTACCTTAGATAGTACGCTGAGTGACCATCTTGAAAACAACAAAGTTGCAAAAAACACATCTAAAACAATTCAAAATGATCTTTTGGAATGCATGTATGAAGTTTACATTGATGAAATAAAAAAGGAAATAGATGAAATAAGTTTTGTTTCTGTCCAAGCCGATGAAACAACAGACGTGGCTTGTAATTCACAATTTGTAATTATACTACGATATCTAAAAAACTTGGAACCTGTTGAAAGATTCATAATATTTGCTAAAGTTGGAGATAGGACTGCAAATGGACTTACAAATGTGCTTACTGAAGAACTACAAAAATTTAATCTCAAACAAACTCGTTGCACAGGCATATGATGGGGCGGCCGTTATGCGTGGCCTACATTGTGGTGTACATGTTCAAATGAAGAAAATTTATCCACATGCACATTACATTCACTGTTACGCACACCAGCTAAATATTACCGTTAAAAATGTCTGCATCAAATAAAAATATGAAACTGTTTTTCTCGATCCTAAATGGAATTAGCACATTTTTTAATATGTCTCCAAAGCGAAGTAGTCTGCTTCTTGAAATTTGTCAAACACGTATTCCTCATGTGTCCCAAACAAGATGGAATTTTCATTCCAGAATGGTTAATAGTGTTAAAGAGAACAAAGAGGAGCTCACTGAATGTTTTGGAAGAATTCAGAATGATGAGCGTTGGGATGATAAAAGTATATGCGAGTCTATTGGATTCAAAAGGTCGCTTGAAGATGAGGAGTTTAATTTTTGGCTCTTATTCTTTTATTCTGGAATGAAACACGTAGAAATTTTATACAATGTCCTGCAAGCAAAAAAAATGACCAGTGTTACCACTGCACAGGCATTAAAAGACTTTGAATTATCTATGAGTCAATTAAGAGAAGAGGTTCCAGTCTTTATTTCAAAAGCTTTTGAAAATCATAATGAAATCCCATCACGTCCAATAAAAAAGGCAAAAAGGGATATAATTGGGACAAAAACTGATAAACTTTGTAGTTTTGGAAAAGATGCATGCACTCGCATTACTTACGAGATGAATGAGCGATTTCGGAAATCAGAAATATTTCGCTCCTTTGCTGTAATAGATCCCAAAGAATTTAATCATCATCTTAGACAATTCCCAGTTGAATACTGCAAAGTTATTGAAACTAATTATCCTATGCTAAGGGGAGAAAAACTGTTTTCTGAATTAGAAATCGTGTACTCAAACAAAAGCTTTGCTAATATTTCGAGTGTTTGCGCTTTAATGCGCTTCTTATACGAAAACAAACTGCTAGATACCTTTTCTGAAGTGTCAAAATTATTGGAAATTGTCTTAGTGACGCCTGTTTCTACTGCCGATTCTGAACGCTGTTTCAGTACATTGAAACGAATAAAGACATTTTTAAGAAACACGATGACACAAGATCGCCTAAATGCTTTGGCTGTCTGTTCAATACACAAAGAGTTTATATCGCAAATTCCGGACTACAATAAAAAGGTAATTGAAAAATTTGCCAACAGAAAAAACAGAAGAGGAGAATATTTATATAAATAAACGTGAGTATACACCTTATGATAAAATATTAACTAATTTCTGTTTGTTTTTAATTTTATTTCATTCTCAACTAAGTTTATTTTACTGTTTTATAATGTGTATGTGTGTACACACAGAAAAGTGCAAAAATTACATGATTTACACTGATTGAACAGAATGCAGTTGCGAACTATTACCGTACTTTAAAAAGCGGAAAAACCAATAATAATTGCAGTAAATTCATTGTTTGCCTCCATACATAGTGATGGGATACATAAATATTTTGATATTAAGTATATGCATTAGTCGGGCCCCACCTACTATTATGAGCACGAGCCGCCACTGTATATATATATATTGCTCTGTACTCCAAAGGCATAGTAACCTAGTTTTGCTACCTGTTACAGTCAGCATTTATAAGGATGACACGTGGGTAAAAGCTGACGACGGAGTTTGAATGTGACAAGATAGTTGGATGTCACACACAAGTACGACTGTGCGTAAGATTACAGGCACTTTATGCGAAAGTGGAGCATTCTAGCGAGGAGCCCGGAGCAAGTAGGGCAAAAATTATGACAAACCTTGCGCAGGGAACGTTGAAACGTGTGTTGATGAAAGACGTTTATCACCCAGGGGGGGTCAGTGAACAATTGAACATACAGTAGATTTGCCGAAAGAATTGCAAGTTAAGTATGGAGTAGGGATGGAAAATAACCAAAAAGTGTAAAACCGGTTTTCACCGTCGCTATATTCTTAAAGCCGGTTTTTACCGGTTTTCACCGATGGGATTCTGTATGCTTTTTAGGGAGGTAAATGATCAAAATATTAAGCAGAAATAAGGTTTCAATTGATTCAATCAAGTATGTGTAACATTTGAATTCGAAAGTTTATTATCGAACTTGATTTTTTAAATAACACTTGAAAAAACAAAGAGCATTAACCCTTTACTGCCCAAATATTTTGTAGGGTTAAGTTATGAATGCGTGTATTTGAAAGGTTACAAATTTGTCCTTTTGGGCAGTAAAGGGTTAAGTGTCTGATCTGACATTCTTGATCAAATCTTTGTGACGAATAAACCAGCAGCTGAAAACACTCTGACTACGCTGGTGGCTTTTATTGTAAGCAACGCCTCGTACATTCGATCTAAATTTTCGCTTCTATTCAAAGTAACTTCAAAATATTTGAATTCATTGTTTACGTCAAAGATCTCAGAAGAATCTTTCTTGGGTTTCATTTTCAGTTTGTTATCTCACATTCGTTCATAAGTTGATCGTCATCATTACTTCACGACCTGAGCTGCATTGTGAATCTTCGAGTTTCGAAGCACTTGATTGGACTTGGTCGTCTGTTTCTGAAATCTGGCAAGTTTCTGGAAAAAGCCTCTTAAATGTATGATCCGCATACTTCTTAAGTGCTTGTCTTAAAGGAAAGAGGAACGGTGCTGATGATTCATTTTTCAAGACCTCGGGATTGTGGAGAAAACTCAGCAAGGCGACAGCTTCTTTTTGTTTTCTCGATGAGTAGCGATCAATGAGACACTGACGTAGCTCAAAAGCTAAAGGATTGTTTTTGCTTTCAAATTTATCCAAAATGAACTTCATGGAAGATTCTTTGAGCAAATTTGCATCTTCGGAACAGAGTCCCTTCAAAACAATTTCCAGTGGATGAAGCGTGTCAAAGAGGCTCTTTAGAGCATTCCATTCTTCATCTGAAATCGTCTCTGTTGAGCGTATCACTCTGAGGGCCTTTGGAATGCAATTTTTGAGTTTCAAAAATCTTTCTATCATGGCCAAAAGACTGTTCCACCTCGTTCTACAGTCAAGGATAAGCTTCATTTCCTTTCCGTTAAATTCATCTTTGACAAAATCCTGCAATATCTCATTTTTCAAAGGAGACTTTTGAAATATGCGGCAGATTTTTCTCACCTTCTTTATTACTTTTAAGTAATCTTCTCGAAGTTTTGGAAGAACAATTACGTCATCTATGTCGGACTCAAAAATTGTATCAGTGCATAAAATTTCACACTCATCTTCGCTTAACTCATGTGCAGAGTGTTCATCTTCTTCGATGGCTTCATCTTCAGGGGTAGGGTCACTTTCCCCTTCAACTGAATTTTCAGCAGTTTTTGAATACAAGATATCCGAAACCGCGAGATGTATAGCATGTGCAATGCATTGCTGGTGATCAGGTACTATTTCTCTTCCAAATTTGACCATTACTGAGGCACTGTCGGTGGTGCAACCCACGATATGCTTATCTAGGTCCAAGCCAAAGTCTTCCAATCTTTTCCTAATGATTGCAATAGTTTTGGTGCTATCGAGAGAACCATTTATTTTCATGAGACCAAGAGACCAATGTTGATTTTCATCATGATATTAATATATCTTTGGTTTTGCAAAGATGTATACTCATCCATAGTTAATGAATAGCGGATTCCTTGTCTCACCTGATTCTTGAAGTAGTTAACCAATTCATGTTTCTTTTTCTCATAAAAACTAAGCACCATTTTTCTGACACCATTATGAGAAGTTGGATGAGGCTTGTCGTATTTTATCTTTCTTAGGCTTTCTTGAATGAATTCACTTTTATCAATTGATTGGAAACTCAGTCCATCTACACACGCAAGTTTCGAAATTTCCTCTTCTATGGACTTTTTTTTTGCACGAACTCTTCCGCTGTTCTTTGTTTCTTCAATGGCTGATTAATGTGGTCAATGTTTATGCCATGAATATTTTTCATGTGGGATGATAAACTTGAAGTAGAACCTCCACAACACTTTAAAACTTTGTGACATGTCATACACTCCGCTTCTTCTTTATTCTTACGAGTGAAATGATACCAAGCATTTGATTTCTTTGACATGGTGGAGTATTAAATCTTAGAATCTTAATTGATCAATGTGCAATCATCCATATAACATTCAAGACTGAAGCATCAATTATTTACACTTATAAACAAACAAAAAACGATACGAAACGATGCAAAACGTAATTACTATGTTTTTAAACGTTTGGAAACGTTTGTTTCATAGAAAATGGACCAAAGTGATCGGAGACTTGCGCAAAAATGTGAAAACCGGTTCTTATCGTTGGTTTCGGTGATAATTAAAAATTTTCATCACCGGTTAAAAACCGAGTCCCATCTCTAGTATGGAGGTGGCAGTGTGATAGTGTGACCATGTTTCTCATGGTCTGGAATAAGACCATTAGCGTTTGTGAAGAGTACAATGACTATCAGAGCATAGTGTGACATTTTGGACAGTGGTGCAATGCCAGCATTGGGATTTTATGGTGAGGGCCCATACCTGTACCAAAACGGCAATACTCCTTGGCACAAAGAACCCACTGGTTCGAGCAGAATACCAGTAACATTTCACGGTCTGCTCATAGCCCTTATCTTAGTCTGATAGAACACCTCGAGATGAACAAGAACGATGTATCAGGAACAGATTCCAGAGACCAACTTATCTGGCTGCGCCGAAATATACCAAACACAAATGGGAAATATTCCTGTGAGGACTGAGACACTGCCATCAAGGCCAAGGATGGGCCTACACCCTATTAAATACTGTGAATTTTTGAACAGTAATCTTTTGTTCTATTTATGTTGTCCCAATATTTCTGGTAGTATAGTGTATGTTAGTTTATTAGTGAGAAGACAAACGGGAAAATTCGCAGTGCAAGATTGATTTTTCAATTAAATATTATTATTGTTGTTGTTATCATGAAATTTATATCAGCTTTAACTTTGAAATACGATTTTATTCGTAGATCTTTTACAACCTTCCTTAAAGATTCCTTTGTCATCTTCATTTAACCGGTCGAGGACTGTTTTGGATAAAAACGCTAATCATGCCCTAACGATATTCATATTAAAATTTCCTTCACATCCTTGACCACATACATCGACTACCATCAGCAAAATATAAAATATTCAATGGAATGCAAGTTTTTTTGTTTTTTCCCTTGTAAAAACAGTCGAAAGTTGTTAGTTTAAATTTTTTTTTTAATTTATAATCTGTAAATAATAGTGAGAAGACACCAATTAATTATTGGCATGTCTATTTATATGTGGTGACAATGTTGGTATATTTTACTTGGGTCAAATGATGATAAAGAAATTCACAGGAAAGTTGATAAAGATCCAAAATAATATATTATTATTATTATTATTGAACCTCAGCTAGAAGTTAGAAACCTTTCATAAACATACAATGAGTAAACTATCGTTGGGTTAAAGGTTTGCAAGGCATGCCAATAATTATATCTTGTTTATTTAAAAACTTTACAACCTATGCTTTGGCATATATTATAGTAAAATTTAAACTGCCTATGATCAGACCTGGGGTCAATTTGAATTGTTGAAAAAATCGAGTGAATAGGAATTGAATTGATAGAAATTAAAACATATTGAATTGTAATTGAATTTGAAATTGATGTTCGTGAAGTGATCAATTTTTTAAATTAAAAATAAAATTACTGACTTTTATTTTCTAATTTTTTACATCAGAAGCGAATGTATCTCTTATAAACTTAGAAATAGAATTATGAAACCCATAATAACTAGAACGTTTAATATATACTGAATTAAATTTACTGTTATGCATTATTAGGGTGTGTCAATTTTAGTAAAGTCAACAATTCAAAAACTACTAATGCTCAAATGATGTCATATTATCTAGCAAACTTAGAAATATCTTTAGTGTTGTTTAAAAAAGACATTTACCTACTTATATTTGACCATAAAAGTGTGATCAGGAGCTGCAGTGAGCTTGGGTGCAACCCTGTCTGCAACAGTGAGGTTCACATTGACTGCAGCTGCAGGAGCGAGCAGAAGATACCAGTGCAGGAGCTTGCCTTCATTAAAGGTCAGAGAGAAAAGGTGGGCAGTGTGGGGGCACACCAGATGGGTCTAGCTGATCACCCTGAGACCAGGAGACAGGAAACAGTGCTGCAGAGACAGGAACAGAGAAGGAAGACCGAGGAGGAGGAAGGCAGAGGAGTCAGCCAAGAAAGAGGAGGAGTTGAGGGAGGAGTCACTGCTGGAGATGGAGTTGGAGGAGACTGGAGGAGGCAGAGAGGCAGGGAGGAGGACGAAGACTTCATACCAGAGGCTGCGACAACTTCTTCCTTACCTGTGGCTAAGAAGAAGAAATACAACACTGAAGATATCACCAACATAGCTCTGGCTAGCTTGAGACATCACACTGGCCTGAGAGAACTGCAGAAATTGCCACTGCTGCCTGGATTGATGCTGGTCTTATCACAGAGTTTGACACAGCACTGGTGATTGACCACAACAAGGCGAGGAGGGCTCAGGAGAAACTGACTAAGGAACTGGTCAAGAAGTTTGATGAAGAGATTAGGGAAAATGACATCACCTGTATCTTCTTTGATGGGAAAAGAGATGACACCAAAGTGATGATGGAAGCTGAGGGCAGTGACAGGCAGTTTCCTGGCCTCATTAAGGAAGAACACTACACAGTGTGCAATGAACCAGGTGGGAAATATTTGTGGCATTTTGTACCAGAGGAAGCTGCAGAGGAGAGAAGTAATGCTGAGATCATTGCTGATCATCTGTTGAACTGGTTAAGAGAGAGAGGAGCAGGCCAGACCCTTTTGGCCATAGGAGGTGACAGTACTAATGTGAATACTGGCTGGGAGGGAGGAGTAATGCATTATGTGGAGGCCAAGTTTAGCAGGAAGTTGGTGTGGATTGTCTGTGACTTGCACACTGGGGAGCTGAGTCTCAGACACCTGGTGACTGCACTGGATGGCAAAACATTGAGCAACAAGTGGTCTTGGCCCCTAGGGCAGGGTTGGCAAAAACCCAACTACCCAGCAAAAACCCAGTTGGGTTTTTGCCAACCCTGCCCTAGGGAAGATGTTAGACACTGCCACTGAGCTGGAGATAACCCAAACTTCACGAGGATTAGTCCTCTACCCCATCTCAGTCAGGAGGTAGTCAAGGACCTCAGCACAGACCAATCATATGGCGACAGAATCATCACTGCCATCAGATCGGGAGAGGTACCTCAGAGTCTAGCTCTCCTGGAGATTGGGCCAGTCTGTCACAGTAGGTGGCTCACCATGGCTCTAAGGTTCTGCAAATTGTGGATTTCCAAACATGGGCTGAAGGGTAGGAACCTGAAGAATCTGAGGATAATTGTGGAATTCATAGTGGGAGTCTACATGCCAAATTGGTTCAACATCAAGTTAAATCACAGCTGGGTGGAGGGTCCCAGGCATGTACTGTACCAGCTGGAGCTACTCAAAAGTCAGAAGGAAGTGGTGATAAGAATAGTGATACCTACAGTGAAGAGATCAGCCTGGTATGCACATTCTGAGGCTGTGCTCCAGGGTCCAGGCCATGCTGTGCAGTGAGGTGGAGGAGAGGAGGAGGGAGGCAGTGAAGAGGATACTGGAAATCAGAGGTGGAGATGAAGATACACAGGTAGGAGACTGTAGTCGCAGTGTCAGACCCAGGAAGACTCCTGACATCAACCCAGATGCCACCAAACTCTCGGAGCTTATTGACTGGAACTCTGGCGTGACTGAGCCTTCTCTGACCTGCTCCCTCACCACTGCTGCAATCAAGGAGTTTCTGGATAGACCAATGGAAATTCCTGCATGGCCCTCACACACACAGTCAATAGAGATTTCACTTTGCTCCCTAAAATTGACACACCCTAATGCATTATTCTATTTACATGATTATAAAATGCTTGAAAAATAAACTAAAAATCATTAATGATACACAAAATGGCTAAATTTATAAAAGCCTGTGCCTTCACACAGTATCAGAACACCCATCCCCACGCAAGAACAAGGCATACATTGAAAAAGTAATGGAGCTTTATACCACGTAGGCCGGGCTGAAACTCAAGATAGAATTAATCAGAGTCATTAACAGTTGGCTTTTGATATAAAAATAAGATTCCTGAAAAAAATAATTGGTGGCCACCAACGTGTGTCCGGCCACCCCCGTTTTTGTAAAAACATCTAATGCTGCACTAGCAAAATCAGGAAAATGGCAATATCTCTTCTTTTGAACATGCTAGAGAGATGGTTTGCATACCAAAAGATGCAGAATTTGATTTAGAACAAATTATTAAGAGGTATTTTTTCATAAAACCTTTAGTTTTTGAGTTATTTTAGAAAAACTAATTTTTGGGGCCCATAGACCCCCTTTCGACGGACCTTAGTGACAAAAGAAATTCTAAAATAAGCATGATTTGGCTTTTTGATTACTAACTACCTCGACCATTTTACCCCGGAGAGTGGCAAAGGTATTGACATTGCTCATGGCATTTATAAGATCATTAAAGGGACAGAACTTGAGGCCAAATTAAACTTGGTTAAAGCAGATGGGACAAATACTAACACAGGACATATGCATGGGTCAATCAGATATTTGGAAATGTTTTTAGGGCAACCTCTTCAGTGGGATATTTGTCTTCTGCATCTAAATGAATTGCCACTTAGACACATCTTCATAACTTTAGATGGGACAACAAAAAGTCCAGACAAATTTTCTGGCCCTATTGGTTCTCAGCTCAATGGGGATGTGTCAGAATGGAATGTTGTGGACTTCAAATCTATACCTTATTCTGCACTTGTGCTTCTACCAAATGAGGTGGTCAATAATTTATCAACAGACCAATACTATGGATACTGCATCTGCTGGGTAATTATTACTGGTGAAGTGGGTGAAGACCTTGCACTCTTAGAAGTTGGCCTGCTAAATCTCACTCGATGGCTCACCTTAGCCTGTAGAATTCTTCGCTTTTATGTTTCACAAAAAAGACCCAGTAAGAACCTCAAAATCATAGTAGAATTCATCATCAAAGTATACTTTCACAGTTGGTTCAATATCAAGGCTAATAAGAGGCTAAGTGATGGGTCAAGAAACCTATTCAATATGATCCAAAGAGTAAATAAATTCCCTGACAGGAAAATTAGAGAAATTTGTTATGACGTATTAAACAATAACAGCTATTTTGCTCATGGTGAAAATATTTTAGTTGGAATGCTGGCTGATGAAGATGAAGAGGTGAGGTGGTGTGCTGTCAATAAAGTTGTGTGTCTGAGGGGAGTTATAGAGGATTTTGATGAATCTGGTAGTAGCAATGATTTTGCAGGTGGAATAATTGAAAGTGATGATGAGAATGAAGAGGATCATGAAGGTGGTACTGATGAATATCCTGCTATAGATGAGAATGTTAGGGTCTTTAGAAAGCCAATCATCAATTTCAAAGCTTCTGCATACCACAAGCTGTCTGCTATGTCCCAATGGGAAACTGTTCCACCTGTATTGAAAGAATTCAGTAATGATGAACTGCGTGATATCATTAATACCGCATTGAAACTGGATCACGAGTGCCACAGTCAGAATGTTGAAAGGCACATCAAGCTTGTCACTGAAGCATCCTTGGCTGTTGTAGGTCATGAGCGTAGAGATGGTCTTATTAGAAACAAAATTAGATCACGTAAATTAATGAAAGATTTTGTGTCTAAAAAATATTTTAAGTTCTAGATTATTATTTATCATGCTAAAATATGACAAAATGACAATTTGTTAATTGTATAATTTAATGTTTGGCATTTTGGAATGTCAAAAAGCATTTTTAATGAATTTAAAATGGCTGATTTTGATTGATTTTGATTGCTGATTGAAAACCACTAATACATGTCAATTTGCAGCTTGAGAATGTTTTATTGTGTTGACATTCAGTCAAAAGGGGGTCTATGGGCCCAAAAAATTAGTTTTTCTAAAATAACTCAAAAACTAAAGGTTTTATGAAAAAATACCACTCTTAATAATTTGTTCTGAATCAAATTCTGCATCTTTTGGTATGCAAACCATCTCTCTAGCATGTTCAGAAGAAGAGATATTGCCATTTTCCTGATTTTGCCAGACACACATTGGTGGCCACCAATTATTTTTTTCAGGAATCTTATTTTTATATCAAAAGCCAACTGTTAGTCACTGATAAATTAAAATCAAACAAAAATTATAGTTTCAGCCCAGCCTACACGGTAGTAGTTCCATTTTTTTACTTCAATCACATGACATATCAGGCATGGCCAAACCACGGAACACATTACACTCAAAGTGCAGCTCGTGGAAAAATATCAGTCAAACACATTTTGCATTTCAAATAAATTTTAATAGGAAATTATTAACATGAAACATTCTTGTCTCATCTCAGCGGGTGAAAATAGACTGTCTGTGAATTAGTATAGTATCATTTAGTGATATAGTTGAAGCAGTCAAGTGCCAATATAAACATGCAATTTTTATATTATATTTTGCCATTAAATGAATTGTTAATTAAACTGAACTGGAATTGAATTAAAATTATTTGAATTGGAATTGATCTTTGATATAAACCTGTGAATTGTAGTTGATAAAATTGAATTAACCCCAGGTCTGCCTATGATACGCCCTATATACATAGTCTTGGACTGTAACATGCTTAATTATATGAAAGAGCTAGTTATCTTACCAAATAAGAAAGAGTTATTCCATTTCCACACCCAATGTCCAAAATACTGCTCTCTTGTGAAATGCCTGAAGATTTTATCCAGTCTATGACTCTGATTACACTCTCTTCTCCAAACCAAATATCGCCTATGTCACCATTATGATTGAAGTTAGTCAATTCTTCCTTGTAAGCTTCACCCCAGCTGCAATATTCAAACAAAATTTAGTGAGAGAGTGACCTACTTCAATCCTAGCAGTTCAGAGATTTTTAAATTGAGGTGCACCTTCTACAATCATATGCCAAGGCATTCTGACTTCAACACAACTAAATTTATGGAATGACTGAGCTTAGTATGTAAGATGCAGTCAGGTATGGTATAGGCCAAATCAGTACTAGGCCTATGCATACATGACACTGACAGTGAAAATAATCAAGCTTAAAAGGTATCTTCAGAAATCAGTCAAGATGAGTGAACCAATCAGTTTGACTATAAGTTCCATGAAGTAATTGAAAAATCCATGCTTAGTTTAAAAAAAAAAAATTTGGAAATCAAAGGACTCATGCAGAGCAAATATATCATTATTCACACCAATATGAAAGAAAGAGTTTGTAAATTGTGTTAATAATGTATATTTTATAGCTCAAGTAAGCAAGCTACTTCAGTAGCTTTGTAAATAGTTTAAGGATAATTAGTTAACTTGAAATTGCTAATAAAATATAGCTTTAGATAATTTATAAGACCTGGATAACCTCAATAGGCCTGAATGGCTTCATGTTTTCCAACTGTAATTTAGCTAATGTAGTGTAACACTGGAAGTTATGTTTGCAAATTAAATAATTCTGTTCAAAAAATTTCTAACCTTCAGACTACTTCCAAATGTACACAATTATTTTCAGTGTTTCTGTAAACATTCCCAATATAACAGTGGTTATGCAATATTCTAATTGATCCAAATTTTGAGACTTGGTCACATAGCTAAATACTAGATATCACATAGCCCCACAGAAGGAAAGCCATTAGGGTCAGGTCAGGCGAATGTGGAGCCCAAGGAGCAGGTTTGCATTTCCCAATTCATCACTCAGGAAAAAGTTCATTTAAGAGCTGTCAGACCTCAAGTGCAAAATGAGATGGAGCTCCATCCTGTTGAAAGATAATTTTATCAAAAGCCATAAGATTCTAATTGAAGCAAGGCAAACTGCTGGAGCATTTCATATCATGATAATTTTCCACAATGATGTTTGTTTATGAGCAACTTGGATAAAGAAAGCTGCAACAATTACTTTCGCCTAGAAGAGACACCAAACTAAGATTTGATGTATCTTGTTCATGTTCACAGTATGCTCTTGGGTTTTCAGTTCCCTGAAATATGACCATTATGCCAGTTAACTTCCTTGTTTGGACAATTTAGATGTAAGGAACTTTTTCTTATTAGAGTCTGATGGAAACACTTGAGGGCATAATAAGAAAATTAGAAAACACTTGTAGAGTGGATCTATGAAAATACTTTTAGTCATAGAGTAGTAGATTTTTTGAATAATTTGCCATATGATGCAGTAAATAGTAGCTTCTTAGTTAGTTTTAAGAAAAATTTTGATGCTTTCATGAATGAAAGAGACAGTATGTAGATTGTAAATATTTTATGTTAATTAGCTGACTTGAGATTAACATTTTGGACAATTTTATTACAAAATACACCTTTTGCACATTTTTCAAAATATAGGTACCTGATAGGCCTCGCTTCATTTTTTCCAAATGAAATGTAATGTAATGTTAACTTTCCTAAACAAAGCTAAATACTTTCCTGTTATACCCCCACAATTTTAATAAGCCCCCAATGTCAATCACCCTTGATGATATATATATATATATATATATATATATATATTAAAGTTTGGGAAGAACCGATTCGCCTCTATTTAAAAGGGCATATCTCGGCGGAAAAGCAAAGAAAAAGTGGGAGGAAAGACAGAGGAAAAAGAAAGGGTGGAGGGGACAGTCGAAGTGAAAAAAGACCAAGGATGACAAGGACTGCAGGGTCGAGCCCCATCATCCTTGGGTGCTAGGGCCGGGAGGGCGCACGTGAAACCTCCAGGAACAAGCACGTACAAACGAGCACAAAGAGCACGAGCTTAGAACCCCCTTGCGGGGATATATATATATATATTTTTTTTTTTTTAGTTCAGGAAGAACCGATTCGCCTCTATTTAAAGGGCATATCTCAGCGGAAAAACAAAGAAAAAGTGAGAGGAAAGACAGAGGAAAAAGAAAGGGTGGAGGGGACAGTCGAAGTGGAAAAAGACCAAGGATGACAAGGACTGCAGGGTTGAGCCCCATCATCCTTGGGTGCTAGGGCCGGGAGGGCGCACGTGAAACCTCCAGGAACAAGCACGTACAAACGAGCACAAAGAGCACTCAAGAGCACGAGCTTAGAACCCCCTTGCGGGAATATATATATATATATATATGAATAGAAACGACATAAGTATTAAGGAACGTTTCTGCACACGAGGAGGAGAGATAACGAAATAATGAAAAATGAGGCGAACCGCCTGGGAATCGAACCCAGGGCCTTCCAATTGCCGGTCGGACGCTCTACCATTATGCCACGGACCTCACTCAATCACAAATCGAAATTCTCCCAAATAGGGCAGAAACCAATGCCCTCAGAGAGCACCCTCGCAAATCGTGAATATGCGCAAATAACTGCAATGACCGCGCAGTATATAAATGAATAGAAACGACATAAGTATTAAGGAACGTTTCTGCACACGAGGAGGAGAGATAACGAAATAATGAAAAATGAGGCGAACCGCCTGGGAATCGAACCCAGGGCCTTCCAATTGCCGGTCGGACGCTCTACCATTATGCCACGGACCTCACTCAATCACAAATCGAAATTCTCCCAAATAGGGCAGAAACCAATGCCCTCAGAGAGCACCCTCGCAAATCGTGAATATGCGCAAATAACTGCAATGACCGCGCAGTATATAAATGAATAGAAACGCATATTCACGATTTGCGAGGGTGCTCTCTGAGGGCATTGGTTTCTGCCCTATTTGGGAGAATTTCGATTTGTGATTGAGTGAGGTCCGTGGCATAATGGTAGAGCGTCCGACCGGCAATTGGAAGGCCCTGGTTCGATTCCCAGGCGGTTCGCCTCATTTTTCATTATTTCGTTATCTCTCCTCCTCGTGTGCAGAAACGTTCCTTAATACTTATGTCGTTTCTATTCATTTATATACTGCGCGGTCATTGCAGTTATTTGCGCATATTCACGATTTGCGAGGGTGCTCTCTGAGGGCATTGGTTTCTGCCCTATTTGGGAGAATTTCGATTTGTGATTGAGTGAGGTCCGTGGCATAATGGTAGAGCGTCCGACCGGCAATTGGAAGGCCCTGGGTTCGATTCCCAGGCGGTTCGCCTCATTTTTCATTATTTCGTTATCTCTCCTCCTCGTGTGCAGAAACGTTCCTTAATACTTATGTCGTTTCTATTCATTTATATACTGCGCGGTCATTGCAGTTATTTGCGCATATTCACGATTTGCGAGGGTGCTCTCTGAGGGCATTGGTTTCTGCCCTATTTGGGAGAATTTCGATTTGTGATTGAGTGAGGTCCGTGGCATAATGGTAGAGCGTCCGACCGGCAATTGGAAGGCCCTGGGTTCGATTCCCAGGCGGTTCGCCTCATTTTTCATTATTTCGTTATCTCTCCTCCTCGTGTGCAGAAACGTTCCTTAATACTTATGTCGTTTCTATTCATTTATATACTGCGCGGTCATTGCAGTTATTTGCATATATATATATATATATATATATATATATATATATATATATTGAATTAGGTTAAGTTGTAAAATTTTGTTAGTTTTAATGAAAATATCATGATTAAACCTAACCAATTGTCTATATATATATATCAGTGGCGTGTGGTGATTTTTCGTCAAGGGGAAGCAATTCAAGCAAAAACAACAAAGATTATATAAAATAAAAATAAAACTTTAAAATACTCGTATATAATAAAAACAAAACACATATAATCATCTACTTACTTTACTTATAGGTTAATTCTATTCTTCTTTCTTTTTTATTAAATATATCTATTATTTCTTCGTAAAAGGCATTGGTTTTCATATCCTTAAGAAGCTTTTTCTCAATTGAGATTAAAGCTAAACTTGCAAGCCTTTCTTCCCCTTGCGTATAAGTTGCCAGATATTTCAAGAAAATTAACTATAAAATCTGGACAGCGAAATCTAAATTGCTTCCTTTTTGACATAGGGAAGGATAAAATAACGATAAATATATATTCTTTTTTGCTTAACATGGCCATGGAATTTTTTAGTAGAAAAACTATATATGAAACTTGTTGTATTCAAGAAATACTACATTATTAAACATTAAATGAGTTTTTAGAATGGAAAGAAACAATTTGTAACAGTAAAAAAAAAAGCGAAAGTCATTGGGAAAACAGATGCATTTCGTCAATTGTTGTCCAACTCGATATTTTTTGTATCGGCTTTCTTAAAGGTTCTTGCATGAACGGCAACCAATGTATATACTATGTATCCACCTGAATTACCAATCAAATGCTATAAATAGTATAATAAAATGATTTTGTACAAATTATTAACACATATTGAACTGTTTAAACTTTAAAGTATAATACAGCATTTTCTTCTTTCTTTGAATAGGGAAGCATTGCTTCCCTTGCTTCCATGAACTGCACGCCACTGACATATATATATATATATATATATATATATAGTAATCCCTTGTTTTATGTGGGGGTTCCATGCTTGGGTGACCTACACACAACAAAAAACCACATATATGAGACAAGATATATTTACATTCAATTTACCCAAATACATCCATTTACAAGTTACATGGGCCTATATATAGCCTGATTTAACCTTATTAACAAGTATTAAGCTATAAATACATTTAGTAAATAATATATAATATATAAATAATATGTAATATAATAAAAGAAATAAAATTTTACTAACCAAAAATAATAATGATGATGATGGTGAGGACTGCGCAGTGGCTGATTCACTAGGTGTGCTGCACAGTATGTAATTGTATTACACATGAAACTGGCATGCAATATTTATCTATTCAAATTTAGCATATATTTTAGGTGACACAACTTACGTGTGTATATGCAAAACCACATAAAACAAGGGATTACTATATTATATATATATACAGGGCATCCCAAAAAAATGTATACACACTTTAACAGCTGATAGCTCAATTGATGTTTCTTTCTTTCCAAGTTAAACCCATTAGAATTAATAATGGCAGTCAGACTAAGCCTTGAACAAAGGAAATTCATTCTAAAATGCTACTGGAAGTGTGAAAACGCAGTTGAAGTGCAAAGACAGTTTAGGAGGGTGTTTCAAACAGATCCACCAACGCGACTTACCATCACTCGAATTAGAGATAAGTTTGAAGCCGATGGAACTGTTCAGAATGTCCACAAGAAGCGTTCCGGAAGACCACGGACATCGACAAGCCCCACAAAGCAAGAAAGAGTACCGGAAACGTATCACCAAAGTCCAAGAAAATCTGTGCGGCAAGCGAGTCGTGAGGTAGGAATTTCAGAATCGTCTGTCCAACGCATTTTGAAGCCCTGTCAATGGAAAAGTTACATTCCAAGATTAGTCCATGCTATTAATGAAGATGATCCGGACCGAAGAGTGGAGTATTGCGAGTGGTACTTGGCACGATGTGGATGTGGATTGGACGAAGGGGTTTCATAGAATACCCTCCGCGTTCACCAGACCTCACACCACTAGACTTTTTTTTATGGGGATACTTAAAAGACAAAGTCTACGCTATAAAACCTGCAACAGTCGCTGAATTGAGAGCAGCCATTGAACGAGAATGCACACAAATACCAAACGAAATGTTTCGTGATGTTTGCGATTCCATTGCTTCGCGTTATCAGCAGTGCCTGGACCAGAACGGACGTCAGTTTGAAAACAGGCATTGACAAAACAATTAAATAATATCTGTAGATTCTATTACATTTTGAAAATGAAATGTATTTTAATAAACACTGCCTTTATAATTATTTAAAGTGTGTATACATTTTTTTGGGATGCCCTGTATATATATGTGTGTGTGTGTGTGTGGTCTAGTATAGTGGTTAGCGTCGCTGACTACGAATCCATCGGCCCCAGGATCGAGACCCGGTGACAGAAGCCAGTGTGCAGCAAAACCTAGCTGTTCATCCTTCCAAATAATAAAGAAAGTGGTTGGTAGATAAATGGGTACTCTGGGTGGCCTAGTGGTTAAGACTAGAGTTGCACCGATGTATCGGTATCGGTATCGGCCACTTTTCACAAAGTATCAGTATCGGCCGATACTGTTCTGAAAACTGATACCGATACTTTGAATTACTGTTTTTTGAAGAAATTATCTTATTTTATATTATAAAAATTTTTTAGTATTATACAGTAATATCTTATTTAGTTGTTTAATATATATTTTATCAAAATTAGCAATGTTTACATTTACTAACAAAACAAAAAATCATAAAATGTAACTATCGGCCCCTATACAAGATTACAAATATTCAATACAGTAATACAGTATCATATAAATATACAATTTCAAATTACAGTAATAGTTTTCAGTAAAAATGAAAGTTTTGTAAAGTTGTTCAAAGATGGCACCACGCGGCATGCATAATCATAATAAACCATTCAGTTGCTTGAATGCTTGAATCTCGTGTGTAAAGTTATTGATAATACACTACCATTATATGCATTCATTTAGAACTTTATATAATAAGATATATATATATATTTTCTTTTTCTTAATTTAATTTAAACATAATTAAATTACAGGCTCTAGCTATATATTATAATATATTATATTATTATGAAATTAAATGGAACTAAAGTTGGGATTGGGAAAGGCATTTTAAGTTAATTGAGATATTATATCATTTACTTGAACTTTTATTAATAATCAATTTTAAAACAATTAATTAAAAAGTATCGGTATCGGCACTTTTTTGTAGTATCGGTATCGGTATCAGCCAAAATATTGGTATCGGTGCAACTCTAGTTAAAATGCTGGGCTGCTGGTGGGGCATGGTTCGGATTCCACATTAAACTGTAGGTCTAAGTTGGAGTGAAAAGCTTGACCTTCATCAGAATGAACAATTCGGGCAGAAGCTAACCAAAGGTCATCCCATAAGTAATGTCGATTTTTAGATCAGAATTTGAAGGACAAAAAAAAACTCAACTGAAGCTTTTTAATCTAGTATATATTTTCCATTGGAATCAATGACACTCTGCCAATGTTCTACAAGCTTTTCAATGCCATGTTTATAAAATTCAGGTGGTTTTGAGGCAAAAAATGTACAAAGACTGGTGTGCAGGTCTTCTACAGAAGTATACTGTTTCTCATCAAGATAGTTTTGCAGACTCCTGAAGAGATGATAATCTGAAGGTGCAAGGTCTAGAGAATATGGAGGATGTGGAAGTTTTTCCTACCCAAGCTCCTCAATTTTTGCAGAAGTGATCCAAACGGTATGAGGACATGCGTTGTCGTGGTGGAACACGATTCCTTTCCAATTAACCAAAGAAGGTCTCTTTTCTTTTAGTGCAGTGTTCAATCGATTCAGTTGTTGACAGTAGACTTGAGTGGTGATTGTTTGGTTGTGTGGTAAGGTTTCAAAGTGTATTACACCACCTTTATCCCACCAAACACTAAGCAACACCTTCTGAGGGTGAAGATTTGGTTTTGGCTGTAGTATCACTGCTTCTCTGGCACAAACCCACTGTCAATGGCGCTTAACATTCTGGTACAGTATCCACTTTTCATCACCAGTCACTAAACAGAGGTGGGGAGTCGGAGTCGGGAGTCGGGGCTTTTTTGAAGTCGGGAGTCGGTAAAAATGACTGACTCCCGACTCTTTGATTCAATTTCTATATGCCAACAATTTACCAGAATACTACTCTGCCCTAAATAAATATCTTCCTGAACTAATTCTAGATTCACATTTCCACATTTGATTTATTGTTCTGGTAAATTTTAGCAAATGAATTTCATATTTCTATTTTAGGATACTAGGTACCATATAAAAATTAACAATATATTACTTATTAATTTAATTAGCCCCTATTAGTAATGAGTCGTGGGTCTAGTAGAAAATCAGCAGTCTTTCAATATTTTAAGCTAAATGAGGATGAAAGTATTTTTATTTGTCAAGTAGAAAAGGATGGTAAAGAGTGTAATGCAAAAAATTAGTGCTTACACTGGGAAACATGCTAATGCTCCAACTAGAGCCTCAAACTTGAAACGCCATCTACGAAACAAACATCCCAATATTTATAAGGTTGTAGATCAGCATGATAAGGAAAGAGTCAGGAGTCGGAGTTGGTTTTTAAAAATACCGACTCAGGAGTCGGGAGTTGGGAGTCGGTTGTTTTTGGCCGACTCCCCACCTCTGTCACTAAACAGTGCAAAAATGGATCTTGGAGTTCACAGGAATGAAGAGCTGTGCTAATGTTTACCCGCACCCTCAGACTGTCAACTGACAATTCATGTGGCACCCATTTTCGTAACTTAGGCACTTTTTTCGAGTTGTTGCAAATGTCGATGGATGGTGGACAGGGATAAATAGAGTTTCTGGGCCAATTCTTCGACATTTGTTGAACAGACTTCTTCAAGTGCGGCTAACAGCAGGTCATCATCAAACTCAGCAGGGCGTCCAGAGTGTGCTGCATCTGTCAAACAGCAGTCACCATTCCTAAACTTTTGAAACCATCTTTGACATTTCCTCACATGCAGAATATCATTGTCATAAATGTCCTGAATGTTTCGTGTTGCTTCAGTAGCACTATTCCCTTTTTTTAATTCGTAAAGCATTATATGCCTGATATACTCTTCTGATACCACCATGTTTATGAGGGGTTTACATAAAGCAAAACACACGTCTTCACTGGTCAAGGTCTGTAAAGTATGTAGCGAAACACGATAGATCTCCTCTTAGAAATAACCTTTGGAAAATTTATGCTTAAACCAAGTAGGACTAGTTTAAACTTAATCTATCGTAAAAAATGACATTACTTATGGGATGACCTGATTATATATATATATTAGGGTGGTCCTTGCTTAGGGGTTGAAATTTCAAGTTGAACATTTTTCAGCTCCCACCCGCGGAAATCGTTCGAATGGTCGAGAAAACTCTCTAGGTGATTTATTTTTTTAATCGGACAACGTTTACCCCTCCCTCATTGAGCATTACCATTAAGCTAATTTTTTTACTTTCAAGTAAATGTTACATAATTTGTAATGTTTGTTTTTTTCATTCTTTCCAGATTTTCAGTGGTTGGATAACTAATGTGTGTAAAACTGTAAATTCTAATGATTATAATTTAAACTGAATAACTCCTTTAACCATAAGTCAAGCTACCCGTCAGTGGTTGGATGACTAATGTGTGTAAAACTATAAATTCTAATGATTACAATTTAAACTGAATAACTCCTTTAACCATAAGTCAAGCTACCCGTCAGTGGTTGGATAACTAATGTGTGTAAAACTGTAAATTCTAATGATTATAATTTAAACTGAATAGTGAATAACTCCTTCAACCTTTAAGTAGATAACCTGGATCATGGCAGCGAAGCTGCGCTACCTGATTGCCCCGCAGGAATCGATCACTGGGTCGCAACTTCCTTCGCAAAAAGAGGTCTTGGCCCTGATGGTCTACAGGATTGATGTCCAGAAGAAGTCACTTCGAGAGGCCGCCAACCAGGTCGTCGAGCTCGTCACCGAGGTGTGGTCCAAGGCGCGAATCCCCCTCCGCCGGAAGGACCACATCGTCACCAAGATTGAGAAGCTCCACAAGGAGTTCAACGATGTGAAGAGGAACAAGGGGCGAGCTGGCGCTCAAGCGAAGCGGGAGGACGAGTTCAGCGACTGGATGATGAACCTGTTCGACGTCGCTGCCGCTAATGCCATGGAGCTGCTCAAGAACGAGGAGGACAAGGCGTTCCTCCTCGCTCAGCGCGAACCCCGTCGGCGCGGCAAGCTGGGGTCCGTCGACTCGACGCTAGCCGCTGTCGATGCCCGCGCATCTCAACACCAAGGGGAAGAAGACCGACGGAGGCAGCGAGCCGAGGAAGAAGCGACGACATCTACTGCCCGAGTGGTCTTCGTCCTCTTCCAGTGGTGCCGCAAGCGCAGCGGAGAGCGACGACCATGGAGAAGAAGGGAGCCCTCGGGCTCCGAGGTGCTCCAGGAGGGGCACGACGAACATCGTTTCGGCGGCTGTGGCGTCGTCGCTGGATCGCACGAAGGTGACCGACCGAGGAGCTGTCTACGTCCTGACAGAGGTTGCCCGGTCGCTTGGGCACGACGTCGCAGAGCTCAATATCAACCGCAGCTCCATCCGCCGACACCGGTGCAGGCACCGCTCCAGGCTCAACATGGCGCTCAAGGAAGAGCTGAGGGCCGGCAATCTTGTCGTTCACTGGGACGGCAAGCTCATGCAAGACTTGACGAGCAAGGAGCAAGTCGATCGGCTTCCCATCTTGGTCTCCGGTAACGGCGCGGTGCAGCTCCTGGGCGTCCCGAAGCTGCCAAGTGGAACGGGCTCTGAGATGGCCAAGGCGCCCTCAACGCGTTGGAGGAGTGGGAGCTCACTGAGCAAGTGAGTGGCTTGTCATTCAATACCACCGCCTCGAACACCTGCCGGAACAACGGAGCATGCATCCTCATTGAGCAACACCTCGCGAAAGACTTGCTCTACTTCACGTGCCGCCATCAGGTGCTGGAACTCCTCCTCGGTGCGGCGTTCACGCTGTGATGGGCCCCACGTCCGGTCCTGATGTGACCCTCTTCAAGCATTTTCAGGAGCGCTGGGATTTCCTGGACAGAAGCCAGTACGAGTCTGGCGCTGCGCACCCCGATGTCGCTCCTCTGCTCACCACTGTCGACACGGAGTGGTTTGAGAAGGCGATAGTCGAGCGCAAGGACCTGCGCGACGATTACCGTGAGCTGCTCGAGCTCACCCTCCTCTTCGTCGGTCACGTCCCCCCGCGAGGAGTGCGTTTCCGAGCTCCCGGGCTGATTCACCACGCCCGCTGGATGGTGAAGGCAATCTACACCTTGAAGGTCTGGATGTTCCGACAGCAGTTCAAACTCACGGTGAGGGAGGAGAGTGGCCTCCGGAGCATCTGCATCTTCGTCTGTCGCGTCTACGCCAAGGCGTGGACGGAGGCTCCGATCGCCGCAACTGCCCCCCGAAATGACTTCGCCCTCCTCAAGGACCTGCTGGCCTACTCTGACATCAACCCTGCGGTGGCCAAGGCGGCGCTGACCAAGTTCCAAACCACCTCTGGTACCTGTCGGAGGAGCTGGTGGCGCTGGCGCTGTTCGATCCGGGGATCGCCGTCGATCAGAAGAGGAAGATCATCGCCTCTCTCCACGACCGGGTCGGTGAGGAGTCCCCGGCGAAGCGGCCCATGCTGCCAAACCGAGTACTCGCCGGGCTTCAGTTGGAAGACCTGGCGTCGTCCAACACACAAGGTTTCTTCGAGAAACTTCGACTGGAGGACGGCTTCCTCGAGGTCGACCCGGAGACCTGGCCGAAGCGGGAAGACTTCAAGACAGCGGCGGCACGTGTGGGAGGGCTCACCGTAATCAACGACCATGCCAAGCGAGGAGTTGCCCTCGTCCAAGAGTACAACCGGACGCTGACCCACGACGAGGAGCAACTCCAGTTCCTCCTGCAAGTCGCCGCTCGCCACCGCTGCCAGTTTCCGGACTCTCGGAAGCGAACCCTACAGACCCAGGATCGCTAACCGGGCAACAACGGCAACCGGGCAACAACTCCGGGGGTAAAAGTTCAAGGTCGATGAGGGAGGGGTAAACGTTGTCCGATTTAATAAAAACTTCAACTAGAGAGTTTTCTCAACCATTCGAATGATTCCCGGGGGTGGGAGCTGAAACTTCCCAACTTTGAATTTTAAGGACCACCCTAATATATATATATATATATAATCATCATCAAGGGCAATTTACATTGAGGACTTATCAAAATTATGGGGATATAATGGAAAAGTACCCAAAGCTTAAACATTTCTACTCTTTGGTCTTGATCCATATATCATGTAACTAATCTGTTAAAACTTTGTAGGGTTTTGCTGATTCTCATTTCTCAAGTCTCTCTATTTTTAAATTCATGGATTTTTTTCTTTCCAGACACTCAGCTTTTGCAGCCTTTAGTTAAGTGTGTTAATTAAGTCAATCTAGTCAAGCATAGGCAGATACTGTAATTAATGCAAAAGTGCTCAAATCAGTTTAATAGGGCATCCTACTAGAAATAGCTTTGGGCTAGTGTTAAAACCTAGTCCAGTATTTAGCCCTGATAGTTCCTGTTGAACTCAAGAAAAGGAGAGATCATAGTCCATTACTGAAGCCAGAAGGTATGTTTTTGAAGTTTTAGCACTAAGGATCCAGAACTTAAGTGCTCCTTCTAGGCAGCCAATCCAGCTTGTTGTGCATGAGTCCAAATTTCTTGAAGCATTGCCATTTTTTATTGTCCAGTTTTATTCGAGGATTTCAAAAATAACATTCATGTTTTAGAGAAACAAATAGTGAGGCAGTTATATGCAATTTAACAAATTTAAAATACACATTTTTAAACCATATTGGGATCTTTTTGGTTTGATAGCCAGTGGAAAAAAATGAGTCATGGCTACAGGACCATCAAATTCTAGACTCTACCAACTGGTTACGTTAACTGAATGCCCAGTTAGGTCAACTGTACACCCTTGATGATTGGTTAGGTTGTCATGATATTTTTGTTAGTTTACTGTCAAAACAAATGAAACTATCATGACTTAACCTAACCAATCATCATGAGTGTATGGTTGACCTAAATTTCAGGGATTTTGGAATCTTAAAGCGTATATGATATTCTCTAAACTAAAATGTATGGTAATTATTCGTTTTTTGACCCAGTCTCTTTTTATAATGAGAGCAAACTTTTCTGGTCAATTTCGAGGTGCTCTGCACGAATCTGTCATCCGTTTCCTGTGCAAATGCGTAGTTTTCGAGATATCGTCATCTTGAAAACTACGCATTTGCACAGGAAACGGATGGCAGTTTCGTACAAAACACCTCAAAATTAACCAGAAAAGTTTGCACGCGTCATTTTTGTTTAAACTAATGAATTTAAACGAAAATATCATGACTTAACCTAACCAATCATCTAGGGCGTACAGTTGACCTAACTGGTATCACATACTGAACTGTCCGCAAAACATTAGGACCGATCAATTTATGATGTGTGATCTTTACGGGGGCTCCACCCCCATACCCCCAAGACCTAAATTATACAAATGATAATGTAATAACATGTGCCAACCTTGCATGGGTAGTCCGCTAAATTTCACCTGCCCTTAAACTGAAATGACACGTTTATTTTTAGGATTTTTTTTACAGCATCTAAAGACCTTCTGGTCTTTTCTTAAAATACAAGCACTATTGTATTTAGGGCAGGTCACGGATGTCTTAATTATTCTGTGATTGAAAAAAAGGTCTAAACTCTTGTTTTCATCAAGGGCAATATGGCGGATCACATCTTCAAAATCAAGTTCACAAGATTGACACGTCATAATACTAGAACGAAAATCACCACACTAACAAGAAACAGAAAGATGTAGGCAAAAGCAAGAAAAAGTAGCCAAAAATAGCCAAAAAATCTCCAAAAAAGGTAGCCAAAATAAACAAACTAACCGAAATTTATATACAGTCAACCCTTGTTATAATGGACTAATAGGGGGGAAAAGGTGTCCGTTATAGCCGATTGTCCGATATAACCGACGGTACTGGTAACCTATGGTATATGTATACAATACAGTAATGGAGATACTATATACAGTACTGTGCACTGTCTGCTGAACACGATACATGATAAATGATACAGAAAATAATGAAATATAATAAAAATATAAAAGTTAGCTTGTCCTTGGCCTTACGAATGTCGGAAACAGTTTGCTTTTTCACACCATACTCCGCGCACACCTTGGCCACCGAAGCACCCGCCTCTAACATCTTGATTAATTCCAGCTTCTGGGTCACCGACAGGGTCACACGCTTCTTTTCCTGGTTAATGTCGCCAGTGGTGTGTCCGGTTTATCCGATATCCGCTCTAACGGGGTCCGTTATAGCGAGGGTTGACTGTACATACATATTAGAAAGTAGAAAATATTTTTTTTATAAAAAAGTACATTTTATACAAATTTGCATAAGATAATATATATATTTTCTTATTCAGTTTTGATTGGTTATTCAATATATATTGCTGTTATAGCTGGGTGTGACTGGGTCAAAAAACGAATATTAACCAAAAATAGTGAAAAACAACACAGTCTAGAGCACAATGCACATGCTATAATGGTTTATGCGAGACTACTGTTGTTTGGCAGGAACACATCAGTGCGCTCAGTGGCTCAGCAATATTTCACACTAGGTGGCGCGTAATGCGAATTTTTTTCATATATACTGAATTCTTGGTAGAAATTGGGTCTTCGCATGACAGCGAATTTGCATATGCTGAAGACGCATATATCAAGGCACAGTGTACATGAAAGAAAGAATTTATGGTATTTCTTTACTATTACACCAGTCTCCGGTAGAAAGTTTTAAAAGTTGGTTTTCAATGTTGTTGTTGTTTAGCCGATCAGCCCACCCTGATCGAGCAAGCCGGCGGCACGCAGGTAACCGATCGCCCTCTCCGGAGTGGACCAGAGGTTCAGCGCACTAGTGATGTTGTGTTGTGTTCGTTGTTGTGCTAGAGCGGTACAGTCCATCATAATGTGTTCAATTGTTTGTGGTGTGTCTTGGCACAGGTGGCAGGTGTCGTCTAGTCTGTGTTTATATGTCCGTAAGTTTGGGTGATGTCCACATCGGAATCGTGCTAAGTTAACTCGATCCGATCTGCTCAGGCTGATCTCTGACCTGTTAATGGGTGGCGGCTTCGGACCGAGTCGTGTCAGTGCTTTGTGGGTTAGATGTGTGTGTATGTGTTTTCTGTACTGTGTGATGTCTGTGGGGCGTGGTATGGAATGGAGTATTTCGTTATAATATCTCTCTGGTGTTACCTTAATGGTGCGAGGTGTTGGTGCATGATTGTACATGTAGTGGCAAGGGTGTTGTGGGTTAGTTTTCGCTGCTGCCATGAATTGTGTTCCCCTCATGTCTAAATGTTCCCTAACTTTTAGTATTTTTGTTTCTGTGTGCAGGTGTTCTATTGGTGTTGTTTGAGTGCATCCTGTAATGATACGAAGTGCGTTGTTTTGTATTGTTTGTAAGGTGTTTATGTGTGTGTTTGAGATAATGGGTGCCCAGCATGGGCTAGCATAGTCCATAACTGAGTGAATATATTGCTTGTATATGAGTGATGTTGTTTCCTGCTGGTGTCCAAAGTTTGTGCCTGTTAGTACCCTAAGCGTGTTAAGTCTTGACGTACATTTGGTTTTAATGTCCTGAATGTGGTTTGCAAAAGATAATGATGTGTTGTATGTGACACCAAGTATTTTGGTTCTGTGAGTGTGTGGAATGTTGTTGTTGTTGTTTAGTGTAAGCTGTGGAATTACCTGGTGTTCTTTTGTGTTGCTTTTGAAATTATTAAATTTTAGCACCATTATTCACTCGTCAAACCATCTCATCCTGTGTGTATGTAGTCATGTTATTATCATTAGCCATTAGCAATAACAGTGCATTTGCGCCAAAAATGAAGGTCAGGTTCAATTGAGACAGCATGAAATACACCAGAAAAACCTATTTTCATCACTAGTTTGGGTGGATGTGTTCTACTGAATCTTTGCCATTGGTTATTACCAGGGTTGTGGAGTCGGTCCAAAACTTTCCGACTCCGACTCCACACATTGTAAAAAATCTAAAAATCTGACTCCGACTCCTCTAGTGTTTCACTCTATAATTATCATAATAATAAGACATTTCATCACCACCACACTAAGTGTGAAATTTTATATTTTATATTTTATATTTAAATAAATATTAATTGTATATTCTGAAAATGTAAAAAAAAAATATTAAAAAAACTTAATCTAGGGGCTATCAATGAATAAGGTTTATTGACCAAAAAAACTAAATAACCTAAATGTTAGTATTTAGGATTTAGGATTTAGAAATTAAGGGTGACACAGGACACAGAAATTGGAGTCGGAGTCGGAAATTTTTTACCAACTCTGACTCCACCCTGAAACGTGCGACTCCACGACTCCGACTCCACAACCCTGGTTATTACAACCAGTCAGGTTTTTTGACAAGAATAGATTTTGGCACTTTTTCAGTATTCCTTCACCACTTTTTCCTGAAAAAGCACCCAACTCTATGCCCTTGATGATTGGTTAGGTTAAGTCATGATATTTTTGTTAGTTTAAACAAAATTATCATGACTTAACCTAACCACTCATCAAGGATATACAGTTGACCTAACTGAGCAAAGAAGAAGCTATGTCATGAACATGGTACATCACATCATCACATGCCTTATTTCCCAGCTATATTCATGAATTTTTATGGAGAAATAAATATAAAACTAACTTATTTGCACATTTGATTATATCCATTAATGACATTTATTTTTTTGAATAAGCAGCCATGTTTATAATCCACAATTGACCCAATAAAACAATGCATTTAATGAAAAAATGGCCGGTGGAATACTGAAAAAGTGCCCAAATGTTCTGGTTGATTTTGAGTCAATTTACACAAATATGGAACCCATTTCTTGTGCAAATGCATAGTTTTTGAGATATCATCACCTAACCAAAACTAGGCCAACAAGTTTTCTCACCTTATTTGTCTTCATCTAGGCCTCCATGGCAAATCAGGCCTTCAAAGTTGAAATCACATGAATGGCACATCATAATTCTATCCAAACAACAAAAAACTGAATCCAATTGGAATTTTTAAAAAGTAGCCAGAAATACAAAAAAAGTGACAATTGACCAAAATAGTATATACATACATATCATAAATGCCAAAGAATAGCAATCATAATTACAGATCTTTTCAGTTTGACAGCCTGTAATATTTTTTAACATGTTTTTTATTATCCAGTTTTAACTGAGGATTTCAAAAATAACATGTTTTAGAGAAACAAATAGTGAGGCAGTTATACATTTGGTTAATATTCGTTTTTTGACCCAGTCACACCCAGCTATAACAGCAATATATATTGAATAACCAAAGCTGAATAAGAAAATATATATATTATCTTGTGCAAATTTGTATAAAATATACTTTTTTTAAAAAAATATTTTCTATTTTCTAATATGTATATATATAAATTTTGGTAGGTTTGTTTATTTGGGCTACCTTTTTTGGCTTTTTTTGGCTACTTTTTCTTACTTTGGCTACTTCTTTCTATTTCTGGTTAGTGTGGTGATTTTCATTCTACTGGTATGACGTGTCAATCTTGTGAACTTGATTTCGAAGACCTAATCCGCCTTGTTGGCCTCGATGAAGATAAAAGTTTAGATGTTTTTTCCAATCATGGCATAATTCCGACATCTGTGATTTGCCCTAAATGTAATACTGCCTGTATTTTAAGACAAGACTCGAAGGTGTTTAGGTGCCGTAAAAAAAATGGAAGGATGTGAAATCGTGGGTTTTACGTGCTGGGAATAGACGTCCTCATTACCGGAAATATTTCGCACGATACTTGTTCCTGGCAGAACATCCTGACGATTCTACAGTTCTGCATCACTTCCTTACTGCAATTGCAGAACTATATCCTCCAAAATAAGGTGACTAGTTAGGTTAAGTTAGGTTAAGTTTAGCACGAATGCAAACTTTTCTGGTCAATTTTGAGGTGTTTTGCATGAATCTGCCATCCGTTTCCTATGCAAATGCGTAGTTTTTGAGATGACGATATCTCAAAAACTACGCATTTGCACAGGAAACGGATGGTAGATTCGTGCAGAGCACCTCCAAATTGACCAGAAACGTTTGCTCTCATTATAAAAAGAGTGGGTCAAAAAACGAATAATTACCCTATTTTTTAGTACTTTTTCCAGTTTTGGGATCTTTTCCGTTTGACTGGGCCGCCATTGAAACATAATTAAACTTTTTGTATTTTAACTGAAATGTCTTGATACAAAATAAGTTACTTTATAAAAAAGCTTTTCTTAATTTCCCCTTCAAATTTTGTTTCTTATAAACAATTTTAATTACTTTCAAGATCCATGCTTAATTTTTAAGTTTTAATCGTGTACTCAGAAAAATAAGGGGATCACCTGAAGATCAGGGCCTCCGGCCTTCTTTAGTTAGCTTTATAAGGCTAACTAACAAAAATATCACGACAACCTAACCAATCATCAAGGTCGTACAGTTGACCTAACGATTGGTTGTTAGGTCATGATATTTTCGTTAGTTAGCCTTATAAGGCTAAGTAAAGAAGGCTGGGGGCACTCACCTCTTATGTTTCAATGGCGGCAGTCAAACGGAAAAGATCCCAGTTTTGTCTTACTGTTTATTGTAGACATGGCTTCTAAACATCCTCTGCCTAGTACTGGGCCTTCAGCTTACTATATCCTTTAATACTTATACTGTACAGTATTGATGTAATATAGCATTACTGTTATCTTGTCGAATGTTTTTGGTATAAAAAAGTGGCATATTTATTGTTGGGGGCGCCAGGAGGGTAAAAAAAAATTGGTTGTGGAACGCATCCCTATTTTTTCATTTAACTATAAGTTCAATATATGCGAATTTGCATTATGTGAGGTTTTAGCAGAACCTATCCCTCACATATCTCGAAGGCACAGTATACACTATCTTATTTTGAATGAGTGCCCATACTTTTTCCCCAGGCTGTACTCATTTGCAACAAAACTAAGTTTTCCATATTGGCATGCCATGAATTGTCTGTCTGGTGTCAAAGGCCAGTTCAAATATAAGTTCAGTTAATCTGGTTATTGGAGAGCCAAGCTTTGCGCAATAGGATAATCTCTTGGAGCACTCCATTTTTCAATATTAAACACACTCATAAAACATATACCATTTGAAAGCTCACATTTTTCCAAGTCTAAAAATGTAGTAATCCAAAAGTATCAATAGCAAATAAAAAGTAACGATTTAATAAATTGTTTGACGCATGACGTCATTAACTACATTATAAAGGTTGGCTAAGTTATAAATCTTCAGTCTGCGTTATAAGATGGTATCTTTGGTAATTGTTACGCTAACCTAACCTAACATACGTTATTACATTATCACTTGTATAATTTAGGTCTCGGGGGTACGGGGGCGCCCATAAAGATCACGCATCACAAATTGATCGGTATAGGGTTTTATATTTAAACCTAGTTACTTTTTATTTGCGATTGATACTTTTGGATTACTACATTTTTAGACTCAGAAAAATGTGAGCTTTCAAATGGTATACAGTGAACAAAAAAAGTATTTGAACACACTAAATTTATTAAATAAATTACAACATGAGGCTACGATCTTTATGAGGCCTAAAATAAATAATTACATACCGCATGGTGAAGAAGTAGGTGTATTTTAAGGTTTATAGAATCAAACCCACAAAAGTTATGTTAAAATAATATAAATGCGAATACAAAAAATGTATTTGAACGGCTTTACTCGGTCCCACACAAACAGTAAGACAATACTCCTACAAACATTAGATCAAGTCCAACAAACTATCACCCGAACCAATATGAGTAATACTCAATCCTACACGTCATTTGAGTGCTGGGATACCTCTGATACACATCGAAGTGCAATGTCTCCCAAGAAAACAGAATTGTCGTTAACTGTCCGCGAAAACATAGTGTTTCTACGAAATGAAGGACACAGCTACCGTGAAATTGCGAAACTACTTAAATTAAACCCTTCTACAGTGTATTATGTAGTAAACAAGAAGATTTCGACTGGTTCAACTGAAAATAGACATCGATCTGGACGACCCAAGTCGCTCACTGCCAGGGATAGACGGCTACTCTGCCGAGAAGTGAAGAAAAATCCCTTCGTTAGTAGCCAAACTTTATCGAGGATCTTGCATCAACATCCGGGACAGTTGTTACACCTCAGACTGTGAGAAATTATTTGCACAAGGCCGCATTCAGAGGAAGAACTCCAAGAAGAAAGCCCTACATCAGTGAAGCGAATAGACAGAAAAGACTCGACTTTGCAAGGAAACATCTCGACATGCCGAACGAATTCTGGAATTGCATTGTGTTCAGCGACGAGAGCAAGTTCAATCTGTTTGGAAGTGATGGCCGCAAAACCGTTTGGAGAAAGAAGAATACTGCCTTAGATCGTAAGAACACTAGAGCTACTGTTAAACATGGAGGCGGCCATGTAATGGTGTGGGGTTGCATGGCCTCGAAAGGTGTTGGAAAGTTAACCTTTATAAATGGAACAATGGATGCTCGGAAGTATATTAATATTTTGCGTGATAATTTGTTGGAAAGTGTTGACAAACTGGGGCTAAGGGAGTCCTATGTATTCCAACAGGATAACGACCCCAAACACACTGCTCGAATAACTACAGAATGGTTACTCTACAACGCCCGTCGGAGACTTATAACCCCACCCCAATCCCTGGATCTGAATCCAATCGAAAATCTATGGAGTATTTTGGAATCTAAAGTAAGAAAACGTAAATTTCAAGTAAAGCAGATCTACAGACTGTCCTACAAGAGGAATGGGCCGAAATAGGGACTGAAACGACGAAACGTTTGGTAGAATCCATGCCACGAAGACTCCAGGCTGTGATAGATGCAAAAGGGCTTCATACGAAATATTAAAGTTTGTGTACAGTATGCAGTGCATTCAATTTATTTAATAAATTTAGTGTGTTCAAATACTTTTTTTGTTCCGTTCAAATACATTTTTTGCATTCGCATTTATATTATTTTAACATAACTTTTGTGGGTTTGATTCTATAAACCTTAAAATACACCTACTAGTTCACCATGAGGTATGTAATTATTTATTTTAGGCCTCCTAAAGATCGTAGCCTCATGTTGTAATTTATTTAATAAATT
Organism: Bathynomus jamesi; assembly: GCA_023014485.1. Taxonomy (NCBI): domain Eukaryota; kingdom Metazoa; phylum Arthropoda; class Malacostraca; order Isopoda; family Cirolanidae; genus Bathynomus; species Bathynomus jamesi. Next base: position 675,236 of record JAJOZX010002187.1, read on the forward strand.
TAGTGTGTTCAAATACTTTTTTTGTTCACTGTATGTTTTATGAGTGTATGTTTAATATTGAAAAATGGAGCGCTCCTAGAGATTTACTGCGCAATATTACAGTGTCACTTATTGAATACTAACTACTCTTTTGTTCCAAGTGCTGAAGAACTAAAATCTAGGTCATCGTCACTTGATATCTCAATATTCCTTTCGTCAAGAACAATAGAACTTTGTGGGATTTGTTTTGAAAATTCCATCACTTTTGCGTTTTCTTCATAAGACTGCATGATGGTAATGTTAATACTTCTGCCTGTCTTTTGCGAATGAGTAGTTTATAAACTTATTAAAGACATTATTTAAAGCCTACCTAATTTTAGTCAGAATTATTTTTTCATACACGCTGTTAAAAACCCAGTTAGACGATAAATTAACAAAATAACACAACTACTGTGAATACAACACTCAAAATTCTGAGCTTCACATCACATTCTAACATAACACTGGTATGCATCAATTTTGCTGTCAAGGGTTTTGTAAGTGATTCTTATAGAGTTTTTCCTGCTGATTTCGAATCTGCAATCCGTTTTTCTCAATCAGCTCAGGTTATCCGGCTATGGCCTCATAAGTAAAATAGAATTTTTCGCGATTTTGTCAAAGCGGAATTGGAACAGTAACATCTATCATCACTTGTTTCACTTGTATAATATCTTTTTTTACTTTCCAGGCATATAGATAAAATATTTCATAATGAATAGAGCGTGTAAAAATGACCCCAATAGATTCTGCTATATATGTGGGACGGTTACCATGCCAAATAACCAGTCCCAAATCACTAAATTTGTGAAGACAATGTATAGAGCATACTTTGGAATTAAGCTAGGGGACCAGGACAAAAATTTCGCCCCTCATATGTGCTGCAAGACGTGCATTGAAAATTTGAGAAGATGGAGCAAAGGCAGAGCGAAATCTTTGCCTTTTGGAATTCCCATGATTTGGAGAGAAGGAAAGGATCACGTGACAGATTGCTATTTCTGCATGACAAACCTCCAAGGTGGGCTTATAAATTTATTTTTCTTAAATATTTTGAAATCCTCGTATGAAACTTGACATAATATTCACCATATATAGCATAATATTCACCATAATGGTAATCATACATTTACATATACATATTGTTATAGAAAATACATTTACACATACATATTGTTATACAAGTTACATTTACATATACAATGATTGTATATTTTCTTTCTTTTTCATTCATATTTCCCCGAAGGGACAATATGAATGAAAAAGAAAGAAAATATACAGACTCCATCGACCTATTTCATATCTTACAGACCGCAGCCTTCCCTCACGAGCCGCCACTGTCTGAATGCTTCTTCTATTTCATATGCAAGTTTTATATCCATGTTTCTGTGTTTCTATTTTCAGGAGTTAACAAGAAGAATAAACACATTGTTGTATACCCTGACATTCCTTCTGCTATGAGACCTGTACCCAATGGTCCTGGAATTCCAATACCCGACCCACCTCAAACCCTGGACTTCGATGATTCTGATGATGAATCAATGACCAATGCCAATGACCAGTCCCAGTCGTATATACCTCAAAATACCGCTTCAAATGAGCCGGCCTCTCAACCAGGCCAAACTTAATGATCTTACCAGGGATTTAGGACTCCAAATTAGCTGCCGAGATCTTGGACTCACGACTTCGAGAGGACAACTTGCTGGCTCCGGGAACAACATTCTCCTGGTATAGGAAACGAGAGGAAGAATTCCGCAAGTTTTTTGCAGTGCACGAAAATACCTCTTCCTTAGTGTACTGCTGCAATGTTGAGGGGCTAATCGAATCCTTGGGCCTGCCATATACAGAGATGGGCACGATCTTGATCTTCAAGATCAGATCGTGATCTTGAAGATCAAGATCGTGATCTGATCTTGATCATCACTTTTATTATGGTGATCTTGATCTTGATCTAAGATCACTTTATTTCTTGTGATCTTGATCTTGAAGATCACTTTAGACTTCAAGATCACTTTTAATTTCAGATTCTTAAATATGCCGCTATGCGAATGTCATTTGTTTTTTGTCCAAGCGACATCTGGTGGCAACTTTGTTCAACACCGACTGTTTATGTTTTCTGTTAGTTGGGTGACTTGCGTCATGCGTGGGCTCATGGAAGGTGTAGTTGCTATGAAATTTAGGCTCGTAAAAAGTGTAATTTACTGTGCAATTATGTTAAAAGTGTTGTATTAATATATTATTATATATAGGCATAAAATATAGCTTATAGGTCCGTATTCATAATAAATTAATTCTAAACATATTTTATTTACAGATTGAATTTTTTAATAATGAGTGCAATTTTACAACTTCAACAGGCTCCCAAGGGAACCAAATATTCTAGGTTGTCACCAGAACAGTATTCAATATATTTAGATAACAATGTTGGTAATAAGGATCAATCTGTGCTATTGAACGGAAAATATTTTCAAATTGTCGAAAAAACTGGAAACAGTATCAAAGTTATTTGTAGGCAGTGTACAAGAAAACTACAATTCTGTCTGCTGGCTCTCGACTCAACAAGCAATCTTCTGAGGCACCTCAGGTTAGTACTACTTAGTAACTAAGTAGTAAGTAGCAACATTAACATAATGGTTCAAGTCATATTTTAAGTGACTGGTGCCATACAAGACTAATGCTACATTTACATAGACGTCCATTTGAATATATTGTGCACTTCAGATATTAATAGATTATGGACTAGTAACTACATTAAAAACTGCCGATATCCAACTATAATAAAACGCCAGGTGTATCTGTCTTTCTCTCTCTGATCCATGTCTGTAATTTCTCCTATTTAGTTACTGAAGGACGAAATTCGGCTTTCAATTTAACATAGGAAAAATGCACTGATCATGGTGAAAATAATTTTAGTTAAAGATAACAAAATTTTAGAATCTTGTTAAGTATTAATTTCAACTAGAAGTTTGATACTCTGATAAATATTATACAGGGTGTTCAAGAAGTCTCTCCGCATGATAATAATTTATTTTCTTGTGCAGAAACTACATTCGGATCTTTTGGGTGAATATGAATCGGAGAAGAAATCTCGCAAGCGTCCAGCTAAAGAAGAAGATGCCAGCGGCAGCAATGCTGGCCCTGCCAAAATTGCCAAGCAGTCAACACTAAGCATGTTCCACATTTTCAAGCAAAAACCAGGACCACCAATATGCAAGGATATCCTTGAAAAGAAGATTCTCTCGCTTGTGGCTAATGGGCTCCTACCATTGAGCCTAGTTGAACTACATGAATTTAAGGATCTTCTTTCATGTTAGTATAACTCAAATATTTTGCTATTTTTTCCATAGCTAATATCTGATTAAAATAATTAATCATATTATTTGTATGAACATTAGACTATCGCTAGCCTAGCTAAATATTTTGATATTTTTTCCATAGCTAATCTATTGTATTTGTTTTAATTTTTAAATATTTTTTTCAGACGTCAACCCGGCTGTTCAGGTGCCATCTAGACGCACCCTGGCTAGATCTCTTGCAACAACAACCAGTACAATGAAGGAAGACATACAAGCAAAACTGGCAGCAGTTGACCATGTGTGTGTGTTACATGCGACATATGGTCAACTAATCACCGCAGTTTCATGGGAGTCACTGCGCATTGGGTATGCTATTGATTTAGTGTATTATTTTTATATAATTGATAAATTGACCATTGGTGATAGACTGATAGTCTGATAGACTTATAGTATAATCTTTTCAATTATTCGACATGTAAAAAAACTTCACTTTTTTACGTGAAGGTCAAAATATGAGAATAAAAACCCCACTCTAATAGACAGAGTTTATTTCCACGACAGTTTCGACGCCCACTGGCATCCTCCTCGGGTGGATACAGAAACACAAATGAAACAAAACAAGAGGGAAAAACAGTTCAGGGATCGACCGTTAAGAAATTCGCACCTAGGTTGGATTCCATTCTCTCGAGACAGGAGGGGCATTTTCATTAAGTACATTCGCACAAATTTTAAAACTATCTTCCTGTTCTAAACATACAGATTCTATTATTTTTACATAATTATTACATTTATAATTAAATTTATTACATTTAATATTGCATAATTATTAATTACAGAAATTAAAATTTATTATTACATTGGTTATTACATTGTTGTTTATTATACAGAAATTATAAACCGAAAAACGAATGAAAAAAGGCGATTAGGAAATAATCCAGAGACCATTGAGAAATTCGCACCTAGGTTAGATATCGTTCTCCCGAAACCAGAAGGGCATTTTATTACAGGGTCAGCTTATAACTACATTTCCACAAATTAAAAATATCTTCTTGTTCTATACATACAGATCCTAATGTTTGACATAATTACTGCATATATTTATTTCCACATTAATTACTTCCATTATTACATTTACTAAAAGCGAGTAAGGAAACATTCCAATCCAGAGACATTTAAGAAATTCACACTTAGGTTCGAACACGTTCCCACGACTCCGTAAGGGATTTATTGACCAAGAATCTCATTAAAGGGTCTAACTTATAAGTACCTTCGCACAAATTAAAATTATCTACTTTTTCTATACACACAGATATATATTTTTCTTTTGACATAATTATTACATTTATAAAGTACCTTACTTGATTCCCAATCTATAGCATGATTATTTTGGCTAGCGTGATAAAAATGGCATTATTAGTATTACAACTTCTGAAGGCATATTTGTGTTCTTTGATACGGGTTTCAATATTTCTTCCAGTTTCTCCCACGTATACTAAATCACAACTTTTACAGGGAATGCTGTAGACACAGGCTTGTTCCTCTTTTGCAACGTTATTCCTAACCAATTTACTTTTCACGGTAGACGAATATTTGAACGCCAAAGCAAACTTAAATTCTTTCGTCAACGGTTTTACTCTTTCTAAGCCGGCAATGTAAGGCAAACTCACATATTGTTTTTGGTTAACTGAAGGTCCCGAGGGGCATAAAAAGATTTTCTGGCTTTAAAATACGCCTTTCTGATAAACCACTCAGGATATTTTAAATCCTTAAAAATGTTCCAAATCTTTGAATTTTCCGGATCCAGCAAATGTGGGCTACAAATCCTGAGTGCTCTTAGAAACATGGAAGAAATAATTGAGCTTTTAACCCCTTCATCATGATATGAAAAATAATGAATGTACGAATTACAATGAGTAGGTTTTCTATAGACCGTGAAATTGGGCTTTCCGCTTTCGTTAATGACCAAAACATCTAGAAAAGGTAATTGTTTGTCGTTCTCCCATTCATATTTAAATTTAATAGAGGGAACAAGATTATTTAATGACTGAAAGAAAGTGTCAAAGTTGTTCCAGTGGTCAGGCCAAAATGAGAAAATATCATCTACATAACGAAACCAAATTAGATTCCTGGGACATATTGTTTGCAACAATTCCGACTCATAATACTCCATATATAATGTACTCAGTATTGGGGATAAAGGGGACCCCATTCCCATACCAAACGTTGCAAATAAAATTCTTCACCGAAGGAGAAGGCATTATTGGTGACACAGAGTTTTATCAGTTCTAAAAATACAGATGTGGGCATGCCTAGTTCTACGTTACATGTTGGCAATTTTCTATCTAAAAAACTAAGTACATCATCAATGGGAACTTTCGTAAACAAGGACTCAACATCAAAACTTATCATTCTTCCCCGTTTTAAATCTAAGGACATAACTTTGTTAATAAAGTCACAGGAATTAGTGATGTGCGAGCCTGAAAATTTACCAACTAATGGGGATAATTTATCTGCAAGAAATTTAGATAACCTGTAACTAAAGGAACCCCTGTGTGAAATAATGGGACGGAGTGGTATATTAATCTTATGGGTTTTGGGTAGGCCGTAAATGTGGGGGAGTTTGGGGTTAATCTGTAGAAATGTAGAAATGTAATAAATTTAATTATAAATGTAATAATTATGTAAAAATAATAGAATCTGTATGTTTAGAACAGGAAGATAGTTTTAAAATTTGTGCGAATGTACTTAATGAAAATGCCCCTCCTGTCTCGAGAGAATGGAATCCAACCTAGGTGCGAATTTCTTAACGGTCGATCCCTGAACTGTTTTTCCCTCTTGTTTTGTTTCATTTGTGTTTCTGTATCCACCCGAGGAGGATGCCAGTGGGCGTCGAAACTGTCGTGGAAATAAACTCTGTCTATTAGAGTGGGTTTTTATTCTCATATTCGACATGTGTTCCTCATTCATTAATTTGGTGAGTCTTCATTTTGCTGTGATTCACAGTAATTTCACACTAATTCACTGATTCTGTCATCTGTCATTGTGTCTGATTCACAGCAAAATGTGGAAGAGTCCATATTCACAGGCTGTGAATATGGACTCTTCCACATTTTGCTCTTATGGGATGGGTCACTGATGTGGTGGTATGGTAGGCGACTCATCGCTGAATTGCCTCCTTTATATCACATAGTTCTTCTCTTCAATGTTTGGTGGCGCAGTTTAGCTGGTGCGTGTCTAACCAATATTATTAAATTAAGCTTAAAAAAAATGTTCATACAAACATTGATTTTATATTCTTACATTACAGATCAATGATGACTTGTCGCGAGGATCAGCTGCACTGGCATGCCGAAGATTTCGTCGAACACATAGCTTTGATAAAATTGCTGGAATATTGGACAGGATCAACTCGGAGCATGGTTTATCTTATAGAAAAGTTGTATCTACAGTCACCGACAATGCATCGAACATGGTGAAATGTTTTAAAGAGTTCGGTGTTCGTGTTCAGAATCGTACTGACGACATTGATCTACAGATCTACAGAAGCTAAGGCTAACAAAGACCTTAAGATCCACTCTAAGGTTAGCCCGAGAGAAAGGAAAGAGTAGCGGGTTAAGAGAAGAGAAGAGAATAAGGGGTTAAGTAAGAGCAACACCTATCACTCATGGGTTAACATTCATTCAGAAAAAGAGGAAAAGTGTCTCACCATCATCATCCGCCGGCCACTGCCGACAAGTCAGAAAGATAGTCGGAGAGAATAGGAGAGGGGTGAAAGATGAAAAGAAGTAAAATAAGAACGCTTACAAACCATGAAAACACAGTCTTAACTCACTGTCATACCATGCAAACTACAAACATGCAAAGTAAGGAGGGAAAAAAAAAAAAAAAAAAAAAAAAAAAAAAGTAGGTAAAGTTAAACAAAGGGTTAGTTTACGCTATGAGCTACATCTACATTCGTGTTAGTCTAATTTTTTTTTAATTTTTTTAATAATTTTATTGCTGGCATCACACGCTGGCATGTCACAAGCTGGCATCCATCGTCAACAGACTCATCCTCGAGCACCACCACCAGAGCTTCCGTTGCTAACTTTGTTTTTTAAATTAAACAACGTTAATACCTTTAAAATGTCTGTCAAGACGGTTCTTAAACATATTAACGCTGGTAGAATGAACGACTGACGCGGGAAGATTATTCCATTTATCAATTACTTTAAACGTAAAGAAGTTTTTAGAGATATTAGTAATAAAACGCCTGCCACGCAACTTAAATCGGTTATTGCGAGTATTACTATTATCAAAAGTGAACAATTTGTCAAAATTTACGTTATCGATGTTATTAACGATTTTGAAAACTTCAATAAGCTCCCCCTTAATCTCCTAGTTTCGAGTGAATACAGGTCTAGCTCTTTAATCCTATCTTCATAAGGCTTATTGCGCAATGACGGAATAAGTTTCGTGGCACGACGCTGAACCCTTTCTAACCTATCAATATCCTTACGCAAGTACGGGCACCAAAACTGAACGGCATATTCTAAATGAGGCCTGACTAGGGACTTGTAAAGGGGCAATATAATATCCTTCGATTTAAATTCGAAATTACGCGCTATGAAGCCTAACATCCTATTAGCTTTTGCGCAAGACTCCAGGCACTGGTTCCTAACCTTTAAATCTTTAGTTACGCGTACGCCTAAATCTACTTCCTCGTCAACGCTCGCTAACTCCCTATCATCCATCGTGTACGCGTAATTATTGTTGCGAGAACCTATATGCAAAACTTTACATTTATCTATGATGCAGATGAAGATGATGATGAAAAAGATTCAGATGAAGAAGTTATCATCAGCAACTTTCCTGAACATTCAGGAGAGCATGGAGAGGAGTCAGTGAAACTATCATCCCATATTCGATGTGCCTCCCACACATTGAACTTGGTAGCAACAACTGATGCAGATAAAGGACTGAATTCACCTGGACTAAAGAAGATAAAGCATTCTGCAATGGGAAAATGTTCGGCGCTGTGGAATGCTGCTGGTAAACCCAAGTCAGCAGAAAAAATACAGGAAATAACTGGCGTCCAATTTAGGTACCCATGCGTCACCCGATGGAACTCAATGTACGACTCATTAAGCCAAATATATAAACATAAGAACGACGTGAATGTAGCTCTTGAAGAACTGAATCTACCCATCCTCAAAGACAATGAATTGGAATTTATTTCAGAATATTTGTCTGTTCTAAAACCAATTGCAGCAGCCCTCAACAAATTACAGGCAGAGAAAGAATGCTACTACGGTTGTCTTCTTCCAACAGTCCTAGTGACTCAAGATGCCCTCGCAAGATTGGAGCCTATCCAACCAAACGACCTGCGCTTGAGACACTGCATGCCATTACTGGCAGCAGTCGTCTCTGGCTTCAATGCCAGATTTTGTCATTTTTTGTCGTTGAGCCCCGAGGTAACTGATGCCGTTTTGGCCTCAGTATCTCATCCGTATTTCAAACTTAGATGGATATCATTGTTGCAAGGGCCTAATTTCGGCGATCATGAAGCAATCAAGTCTCAAGTAAAAGACAAGCTGCAAATGGCTGTAAGAAATTGTAATTCTGACAGCAGTGGTAATAGTTCGGTGAACTCAGACTCATCATCTGAAGACGATTTCTTCAGAACTATGGACGGCTCATTCTCTGCTCCTAACAACAAGGAAGACTTGGAAGTCCTCAATTATTTGCAGGACACCAGTAAGGCACTCGACTCTTTAGATAGGTATCCTGCTATAAAGATCTTCAAGAGGTATAACACCACGCTACCTTCCTCTGCACCAGTGGAACGGTTGTTTTCGTTTGCTGGCATGGTTCATAGCCCCAAACGAAGTCGTCTCGGATGGTAACTTTGAACAATTGGTTTTGCTGAAAGCAAATGTTTACAGCGGTTGAACATTAAATTAACACTCTTAACTTGCGGTTTTTACCCTTATATTGTCAGTAATTGCGTACTGCAGTAAAACTGTAAAATTAAATTCTATGTAAAAAATGTTTACTTATATATGCTGACCATTCATTGATATGGGTTATGGACCTGGTGAAATGAGAATTGAGAAAAATAGAACTAAAAACTATATGTAGGTCATTTAATAGTTTTTTCTTTGCTGATAAGTTATGATAATACTAAGTTTTAAGTTTACCACCTGAAAAACTGAAAGGGGAATCGTCAATCCCCGTGGTTTAGATCAGGTGACATGGGTAGGATGCGATGCTTGTATTGCCTCAGCCCTCAGGGGAGTATTAGGAGTGATACTTTTCAGGAGTGATTAACAAAATAATTTGTTTTTGTTTACTCTACAAGAGTACAACTTTTTTCAATTCATATAAAAGTGATCTTAAAAAGTGATCTTGAAAAGTGATCTTCAAGATCACGATCTTGATCTGGATCTTCAAGATCACATTTTTCTGGTGATCTGATCTTGATCTTCAAGATCACATTTTTCTGGTGATCTGATCTTGATCTTCAAGATCACCAAAGTTGGTGATCTTGCCCCTCTGGCCATATAACGCATCAGAATGGAGGCTATTTATAGACTCGTCTAAACGAAGTTTGAAAGCGGTACTTCTCAACATTGGGAATAAGGTGCACAGTCCCTGTAGCACATTCCGTACAACTTACTGAGAGCTACGATAACATGAAAATTTTACTGGATGCTCTCGTATACGACCAACATAACTGGAGGATCTGTGAAGATTTGAAGGTAATACTAATATCATAAGTAAACTATTGCTATTGACTATGTTGTTTTTCCAAAGGTTATTTGAGAGCGTATAAGAACACTTAACTTCCCCACAGAAGTGATACAGTCCAATGCATAGATTTTTTTATCTGATAGAACAAATTCTCTAAATTCTTTAAATATTTTCCTTTTTTTTCAGAAAAAAAAAATTTGTATTGAGAATGCAAGGGGGATACACGAAATACCCATGTTTCCTCTGCAAATGGGATAGCCGAGCGGATGAGAAGCACTATGCACAGCGTGAATGGGCATCCAGAGATAATTTTGAACCTGGGTCGCATAATGTCGTTTCAGTGCCCCTTGTACCACCAACAAAAATTTTGCTCCCACCACTTCATATTAAGCTGGGCTTGATGAAAAATTTCATCAAATCAATGAATAAGGAGGGTTCAGCATTCCGATATCGAGAGAGTAAATTTCCTCATATATCTGATGCTAAACTAAATGCTGGGGTTTTTGATGGTCCTCAAATTCGAACTTTGATCAAGGATACTCAGTTCGAAAACGCAATGACTCCAACTGAGAAGAATGCCTGGCAGGCATTCAAATCAGTTGTCACTGATTTCTTGGCAAGCGTAGAAGTCCAGAATACGAGTCCGTTGTCGAAAACTTGATGGAAGCTTTCAAAGCTCATGGGTCGCGCATGTCCATAAAAATGCACTTTTTGTGGTCCCACTTGGACTATTTTCCTGAAAATTGCGGGGATTATAGTGAGGAACAGGGTGAACGATTTCACCAAGATATCAAAATAATGGAAGAGAGGTACCAGGGAAACTGGGATATCAATATGCTGGCGGACTATTGCTGGTGTTTGAAGCGAGACGTGCCCGAAGAAAAACACAGACGGAAAGCCAAAAAAACTTCATTCCTTCCTCAATAAACTTTTTTCCATATTCATTGTATGAATAAAAGTATTTATTCACACAATGTTTTCATTTTTCACGAGTGTTCTTATAATATTACTCGTATCTACAGTGTTTAAGCTAAAAAAATCAATAAATTTGGGGATAAAATTGGACTTATAATAAATGGCCAATAGAGAAAAACCTGACCTGATTGAGGAAAACCAATGTCATTTTCGAATTCAGCATGGTCGAATTATATAATATGAGTTGAAAAAACCCTCACAGCAGACAAAAAAATTTCATATGCATACCAGTGTAATTAATGAAACAAGTCAGTTCAAAAACCTGCTTTCATGCTTTCATACGAAAATTAGTTCATAGCACTTGCTACCGATGCAAATATCCTAAATATCGCTTTGTAGTTTATAGTGCCTGCAATTCCAGGCCAGAGGTCCCTTTTTTCTTTCCAAGTTTCCTTGTAAGTTCCAGAAATTTTGTACACAAGTAGTTACATACCTTTTTTAAAAGTTTTTATTTTTCCACATAGTCTCATCCTTTTCTACGGCTTTCCTCCACCTCGAAACAAGTGCCTTTATTCCTTGTTGGTAAAAGCACTATATGTAAATAGTAGGCTTAAGACACTTAAAAGCACTATATATAAATAGTAGGCTTAAGACACTATGTCAGAGCATGGAAATTACATATATCAAACTATGGAATAAATTTTACAAAAAAAGAGAGTTCTATAACAGAGATGGAATTCACCTTAATAGTAAAGGGACTGATTTACTATCAAAGATTGTATCATATAATTGACTAAAAACCAAAGGAATAAGCCAAATTAGTACAAATACCAATACTCTTGATAACAATAAACTAATAAAAAATATAATTAAAACTCAAAAGAAAAAAGTCAACAAAGAAAGTAAAAGAGATGCAAATAATGTACCATCACAGAACAAGAACCAGACTAAATTACAAGCAAAATATTCCAAGGGTTCTTTGTCATTTTTCTATGTAAATGCAAGAAGTATCCGAGATAAAATAAATGAATTCAAGGCATACATAGGTATTGAAAATCCTGATGTTATGATTGTCACTGAAACTTGGACAAAATTCAGTACGATATCAAATAGTCCATTTAGTGAAAGAGATAATACCATTACTTATGAAATTGATGGCTATGAACTTTTTTATTATGAACGTAAATATTCAGAGGGTGGCGGAGTATTTATTTATGCCAAGACAAATCTGAATCCAGTTGAAGTTACCTCTGTTAAAGAAGAAATAGTTGAATCTGTATGGATAGATATTGGGCATAAAAATGCCAGGAAAATCAGGATAGGGGGTATCTATAGACCACCTGAGGGATGTTCAGTTGGAGGAATCCCCAAAAGTAGAGAAGAAAATAAGTATGTACGTAGAAAACAAACTTATTGATGAAATAAATAAAGCAATGACAAGCAATATTATTATTGTTGGAGATTTCAATTATAGGCATATAGACTGGGAAATATTACAAACACCAGAAAGTAATGAGAGATTCTTAGACTTTATAATTGAGAATGGTTTAACCCAGTTAGTAAAGGAGCCAGCCAGGGCCGATGCCATTCTAGATTTAATTCTAACAAATAATCCAGATACCTTCCAGGATATCTCGGTTTCAGAAACACTTGGTTCAGGTGATCATTGTATCCTTCGGTTTAATATTGTTTGTAATTCAAGACCTGGTGAAAATAAAGTAGAAATCCCAGATTTTAAAACAGGAAATGTAAATGGACTAGTAAATGATCTGTCTCTAATAAATTGGACAGATATTCTACAGCATGAACAGAGAGTAACTAGTATGTGGGAAAAATTTAAAAGTATAATAATGAACATACAAAGGAAGCATATCTCTCAGTGTAAAATCAGAACTGGAAAAAATAAAAAACAACCTTGGATAAACTGCAATGTAAAAAGAGCAATCAGAGAAAAAACAAAAGCATTTCATAAATTCAAAAGAACTAAAAATGGCACAGACTCCGAAATATATAAAAGTAAAAGAAGCATTTGCAAGAAAGCAATCAGAGATAGCAAACGAAACCTGGAAAAAAGCCGAGCCAAGAATTCAAAAAACAATTCTAAGAAGTTTTTCAGTCACTTCAATTTGAAAAGTAGATTGAAAAAGAAAATTGGCCCCCTCCATATAGATGATAAAACTATAGATGATGATCTTGAAATAACTGAAGAACTAAACAAATACTTCTCATCAGTATTCACAAATGAAAATTTAAATAATATTCCTGATCTTATACTACCAGGACAAGATAGAGAAATAAATGAATTAAGTGTAACAAAACTAGATATCCTAAAAGCAATAGATAAATTAAAAATGGAAAAATCTCCAGGGCCAGATGAAATGCATCCAATAGTCATAAAAGCTGTCAAAAAGAATATAGCACAGGCACTAGAAATTACTTTTAATAAATCATTGATATGTACTGAAATTCCAGAGGATTGGAAGAAAGCAAATGTGGCTCCAATCTTTAAAAAAGGAAATAGAAACTTGGCAAAAAACTACAGACCCATCGATTCCCAGAATTTTCATCGTGGGAAATATCATCGTCGGAAAGATCATCGTGTGGAAAGATCATCGTGCGGAAATGAAATATCATCGTGTGGAAGGATCATCATCAGTGATAAGTTATATAAGTTAAAGTTAAGTTAAGGAAACCGGCCACTTCGGTAAAGAATGTGTGTATATGAAGTTGTAGTTAGCCTCTATTTTCTTGTGGCGTTTGTTAGTACATCCGACGATGATCTTTCCGACGATGATATTTCCCACGATGAAAATTCCGGACACCGGAATTACCATTACGAGCCAATAATAATAAAAACAAAAATAAAATTGATGAAAAGTTGTTGAATAAGTCTTTTTGAATTTTATGATCGATGTTATGAATTACATATTTTGGGATTGTCCTTTTTTATTTATGGGTTACGAGGGATTGAGAATAAGATCATTAATCATTTAATAACTTATATATAGACCCTGGCCAAATTATTAGAATCACTAGTCAAAAGTTACTTTTTTTTTTTTTAATTTTAGGCAATTTCTTCTTTAAGAAATGAATCAATAAAAAAGTTGTCGTTAAAGAACTATTGGATCACCTGAAGAGCAGGGCCCCCCAGCCTTCTTTAGTTATCCTTATAAGGCTAACTAACGAAAATATCACGACCTAACCTGACCAATCGTGAATTAAATAAACCAATTTCCTGTTCGATTTTCTATTTACTAAATACTAAATTTACTTATACATATAGAAGTTATTCTTAATAAAAGTATCATTTTTAATTAACTTATCACTGACGATGATCCTTCCACACGATGATATTTCCACACGATGATCTTTCCGCACGATGATCTTTCCGCACGATGATCTTTCCGCACGATGATCTTTCCACACGATGATCTTTCGATGATCTTTCCGACGATGAAAATTTCGGACACCGACCCATCAGCGTCACCTCCATTATTTGCAAATTACTCGAAAGTATCATTAGAAGTAAAGTTACTGAGTTCCTTGAAGAGTGCAACCTTATAAATGATAGCCAGCATGGCTTTCGAAATGGAAGGTCCTGTCTAACCAACTTGATTGAATTTTATGATGGAGTCCTATTGCATTTGGACAATAAAAAGCCAGTAGATATAGTATACTTAGATTTTGCAAAGGCATTTGATACTGTTCCTCATGCAAGATTGTTGGTAAAAGTTAGAGCCCATGGTATAAGAGGTCATATAGCTGACTGGATAGAAGAATGGCTGAGAAACAGAAAACAGAGTTCATCTAAATGGAAATAAGTCTACTTGGAGATCCGTATTGAGCGGAGTCCCACAGGGGTCTGTGCTGGAACCTCTGCTTTTTGTTGTCTATATAAATGATCTAGAGAAAGGCCTATCATGTAAAGCCTCAAAATTTGCTGATGATACAAAATTAGGCCATAATGTTAAGTCAGTAGTAGGAGCAATGACAATACAAAAAGACTTAGACAGAGTAACAGCCTGGGCAGATAAGTGGCAGCCTGGGCAGATAAGTGGGAGATGAGATTTAATGTTGATAAGTGCAAGGTTATGCATATTGGGCCAAAAATCCAGAATTTGAATACAATATGAATGGAATTTGGATTAAAAATGATGATAAAGAGAGAGACTTGGGTGTCACTGTGACTAATGAACTTAAACTCTCAAATCACTGAATGGAAATCAGAAATAAAGCAAATGCTAGACTCAATCTCATGCAAAGACACATGGAATACAAATCACCCAATATTATAAAGCAACTATACATTTCATATGTGAGACCCCTCCTTGAATACTGTATTCAATTTAATAGTCCCTATTTGATACAAGATATTGAAAAACTGGAAAAAGTACAGAAACGAACAACAAGAATGATCCCATCCCTAAGACAATTGACATATAAGGAAAGACTGGCGTATTTAAACATGTTCTCATTAAAAAGGAGGTGGTTAAGGGGTGATATGATAGAGGTGTATAAAATGATAAAAGGGCTGGATAAGATAGATTTTGAGTCTCTTTTCATTAAAGATCACAATAACCAGACTAGAGCCAAGATGTAGAACAAATTTAAGAAAACATAGTTTTACAAACAGAGTAATTAAGTTTTGGAACAGCCTGACAGAAGAAGTGGTGACTTCAGATACACTCGATTCTTTCAAAAGAAGGTTGGAGAGTTTGATTCTGCAAAGGACATCTGGTGATAGTGTTTAAGCCCATTTTTATTGCATGAATGGTACTAGTTTATTTCATATATATTATGCGCATTTAGGTGATAAATCCCACAGCTCAACACAAGTGTTGTGGGATATAGGGAGGCAGCATCTTGGGTTAGGGGATACTCTGTCCTTACACACCCCATTTAAAGAGATTCCTCTGCTGAGCGGTGCCCCCCATAGTACTGTGAGGTATTGAAAAACTCATGATCTTCACTTGCCCCACAAACACCTTTAAATGGGAGACCCAAAATGGGTGCACACACATTTCTACATCACTGTACAGTCTTTACAGCCATACCTACACTTTTCCTCCTAAGTATATATATTGTAATGTATATGGTTGTAAATTGTGACTTGGTCCGCAATTGATATGGACCGTGACTTATTTTTGGTTGGCAAGGTACTGGTATTGATGGGTACCGTAATGAAATTGACTGGATTCGTTGGATCTGATATATTTGCATGTCAGTTATAAATAGATATAGAGTGTAACATATTTGTGGATAGTAGCCTATTATGACTTTGATCCTCTGGATCCAGAGATTCTATCTCTAGTTTTAAATTGATAATTAATTAGTTTTAAATTAATAATTAATTAGTTTTGTAAAAATTGGTTGTTGCCAATGTACAGGCAGTTTTTACAGTGGAGCCACCTCGATGGGCCGAAGTGGCCCCTAGTGTGCCCACTATAAAAATTTCTTATGTTCTTAAAAGTCGGCTGAGTTCCGCTCGAGCCACCTCTTAACCTCCTCATCAATCTCATCGTCACTCTGAAACTTTCTTCCACGAATATCACCCTTCATTGGCCCAAACAAATGGGGGTCTGAAGGTGCCAGATCCGGGCTGTATGGAGGGTGGGGTAACACAGTCAAGCGCATTTTTGTGATGGCCTCTCTTGTTTGCAAACTGTTGTGCGGTCTTGCGTTATCGTGCAAAAGAAGGACATCTTCCAGTTTTCTCTCCGGTCGAACTCGCTTTATACGTCTCTGTAGGGTAGCAATATATGCCTCTGAGTCGATTGTTTGTCCTTTCTTCATAACGCCCACCAGAATCACCCCTTTTATGTCCCAGAAGATGGTGGCCATAACCTTTCCTGCAGAGGGAGCCATTTTGAACTTTTTCTTGCGTGTGGAGTCTGCATGATGCCACTCCATGGATTGGCGTTTTGTTTCAGGTTTAAAGTAATGTACCAAGTCTCATCCCGTCAAAATTCGTGAAAGGAAGTCATCCCCTTCTGTTTCGTATCGAACCAACGACTCAGAAGCAATTTCTTTTCTTTGGGCTTTGTGATCTTCAGTCAGTTCGCGAGAAACAAATCGTGAACACACTTTTGAGCATCCCAGTTGCTGAATTATCGTATTCACACTTTCTTCACTAATTCCTAGCTCCTTGTATGTGACGCGCCGATTTGATCGAATGATGCTGTTAGCACGTTGCACAGTGTGAGATGTCACAGCCGATGCCGCGGGACCGCTGCGTGGCTCATCATCGATGATCCGATGATCTTACACGTTTAGCCCAGAGTCCAACTGTGCTTCGATCAACAACAGCATCTCCATAGACGTTTTGTAGACGTTTGTGAATATTTCCAACTGTTTCCTTCTCTGCGGTTAAGAACTCGATAACAGCTCTGTGTGTGCGACGCACATCACTGTCAAACGCCATTTTTTTGAAACTGCGTTAACCATCCGTTTAATATAAGGGCGTTTAAAAGCGGTTTTATACAAGGAGGGGAGGTTCAAACTGGAGAAATCTGGTTATGCGAAGCGCAGAAAGTTCAAACTTACGGTCCAAAAGACATTTCAGCCCCATGGCCTATTATTTAGCTAAGAAAAAAGGGTGGGGCAAAATATATTAAGTGCCCTTAAAAAAAAAAATAAATAAATATCAGGTCATCCCATAAGTAATGTCGTTTTTTACGATAGATTAAGTTTGAACTAGTCCTACTCGCTTTAAGCATAAATTTTCCGAAAGTTATATCTAAGAGGAGATCTATCGTGTTTCGCTACATACTTTACAGACCTTGACCAGTGAAGACGTGTGTTTTGCTTTATGTGAACCCCTCATAAACATGGCGGTATCAGAAGAGCATATCAGGCATATAATGTGAAAATAAAACCCCACTCTAATAGACAGAGTTTATTTCACGACAGTTTCGACGCCCACTGGCATCCTCCTCGGGTGGATACAGAAACACGAGGAGGATGCCAGTGGGCGTCGAAACTGTCGTGGAAATAAACTCTGTCTATAGAGGGGTTTTATTTTCATATTTTGACCTCACGTAGAAAAAAGTGAAGTTTTTTTGCAGGCATATAATGCGTTACGAGTTCAAAAAAGGGAATAGTGCTACTGAAGCAACG